>VWZD01005122.1:580848-638651 GCA_013396695.1 Sakesphorus luctuosus | reverse complement strand
CCTCTAACAATTTTCTTCTCTCTTTTTTTTTTTTTTTTTGTTCCACCTGTCTCCTTAGTCTGGTGAATGTTTGTAGGTTCGTTGAAATACATTAATATTTCTGAGATCACCTGAGGGAAGTGATCCTTGCATATTCCTCAGGAAACACTGATTTATCCATCATGACAAAACAGAACAGTGTCCTTGCCCCAGTAATGCTTATTCTTTGAGCTCAATATTTTCAGTAGGGCTGATTGCTGAAAAGATAGAGAGATGAATTATTCATGAAAAACTGATCTGCTTGTGCAGATATCAAGGTTTTACAGGCTATCCTGCTACAGCATATAGTGGGAATACAAAATTCCCTCTTTTGACTCCCTCATTTATTGTTGATGCAATGAATTCAAGTTGCCTGTCTGCAAGCTGCATCCCTTTCTGACCTGTTTATTTCTAGCCATTGGGTAAAATAATTGTAAGTCTGATCCACAAACATGATGTCCTTGATAGCTGCAGTGGTGACTGATACTGTAGCAGGGCTTTTTCTTTTCTAATAAGGTGTATCCTGTGTGTAATGAATCCTAGGCTTCAGCTGAAGAAATTATTTTAAATTATTTTTAAAGTTGTGTGGAATACACTGCTGCTTATAAGGAAAATAATTATGTGCTTAAAGAGTTAGCTTTACAGGGTTGCTTTCCTAGACTGAGACCTCTATTGAATCATAGTCCTATTTAGTCTACATTTTGAAATTCTTGCTCATTTCTCTTGTGAATACTTTGCTGTCTTGGTTGTTATGAATAGAGCTCTTTGTTTTCTATATCTGGAATTTAGTCTAAATAATGACCTCCAATGAAGTACTTTTGTAAGGTCACAAATGCCTCTTGGAGCCAAGCTAAACTAAACATCCTAAATAATGATATTTTATTTTTTATGGACCTAATATATCACTGACAAATATGGAAAGTTCCTCAGTAAGGGAATGGCAACTCACCACCTCAGTTCATTGACCTGCAGGCTGCTTTTTCTTCTGAAGAGTTTGTTTAATTGCAAAGGACATAAGCCCTAAGTACTCACATACAGCACATACGGCTAATTTAAAGCCAGTGAGTTTGTTTCAGCAGAAGATGGTTAAAAGAGGCTGATTCTGTACCAGTGAAAGTCCCTCTGCCACTCAGTGTAGAGGAGTTTCATTTTGTAGCACTCGCTTCTGATCCAGAGGATGGTAGTCCTTGCATAGTCATACACTGAGATGCCTGAACCAGGCAACCTGCTTTTTCCTTTAAGGAAAAATGATAAACTGAAATCCTGAAGAGTGTGTTATCTGATCCCACTATTAGGGAAGTCAGCAGCTGTTCATATTTTTTCTCTGCAGCACGTGTCACTGTGGCAAATGGAAAATATTTTCATCCTCTAGGATTACAGAGCTGCTGAAAAGCCATAAACAAAACATAACTAGAATTGTGCATTTAAATGACAGTTAATGCAATCTCTCAGAAGAAAGAGAGAGAGACAGGAAAAAAAATAAAAGAGATAATTCATATTTTCATTTGTAACAATACACTTCAGGGTTTCAGAAGGAATTATTACACTTGCCAGTGGAGAAATTATTGCACTTACCAGTGCAAATTTTTGCTACCATTGTTCTTAAATGAAGTACAAAAACATAAACCTCAGGAAAGTATTTTTTTATAAAGAGGTGTATGTGTGTCCATTTCTATGTATTTAAAAGTAAAGCCCCTGTGAGCAAAAGTGGAGATCCATTTGAAGTCCTCCATATCAAAAAAGTCACATTGATGTTAATGGACTTCAATGGTTTCCATTCCCAGGGCATCTGACAGGCTTTCAGGCCTCATTGATAATGAAGAAGGACGTGTCAATACTCACACTTTAAGATCTGATTCAGAGGCAAAGTGATTTTTTTTCAAGGTCAGACAGAAAGTCCGTGTCTTAAATCTTGATCTCATCAGGCTAAGGCCCTAATCCTGGCAGTTTTACTCTCTTCTTTTGAGGACAAGGTGGCCTGCACATTTTTCTTGGTGTTGCTCACCCATTCTGCATTCAAGTGTCTTGATACAGGATTGGCAGATCATGCCACAGCAAGAGAAGAGTAGGGTGGTGCTGTTTACTCAGGCTCAGAGGAGAAGACGCAGCATGTCTTCTGCGTTTCATACTAAAGATGCTGGCAAGGATCATTGCATTTTATCAAAACCACCTCCCACATTTCCTTCATCTTCTACACTCATGGGTTTATTGGAGTGACATGGCAAAGCAGATGCGTGTTACGAATGTTTCCCAAACCTCCCTTTCCTGGCATCCTGCTTTCTGTCGCACACCAGCTGAGTGGGGCTGCTGGTGGGTCCCGGTATTACAGCCTGTTCCTTTCACGGGGCATCATTTTGACACTCCTGCACAACAGTGACACAGTTATTCCTGAATTAACTGCACCACATTTTGTTTGGGTGGTGTTGCGTGCTTGGTTGCTTGCATTGAGTGGGTCCTGTTCCTGCTGAAAAAGAAGTGCTTCTTAACTTAAACAGAAAAGTGGTAGTTGCAGCATGTATGTAGGAGGATGAATTCACTGGGGTGATGTCCTTAATTTTAAAAGATATAGTAGTGCCAGAAACCACTCCTGTACCTAATTAGGTGTGACCTGAAAATCCGTTTTCTTCATTTACAGTGTTTGAACAGAGAAAAACAGAGGCATTTAAAACAAGGGGAGAGGGAAAAGGATGTTTTAGAAACCTGCTTCTAGTTTTGGTATCTATAGGTACTCAGTTCCAGTGGGCTGTTACCAGCCAGCCCTTCCTGAGGAAGAAGGAGCTGTACCAAATTTCCTGGTTGTGCCACCATATATGAAAGGGCATGTGATGTTTCTTACAAATGAATCAAATCCCAAAATGGCATGATTTTAGGTCTTTTTACATCAGTGATAAGGCTGTTCATTGTAAGTACTCTTAAAATAGAACTCTATAGAAGGAGTTCCTTGTTGATTAAACATGGTCTGCTATTTCACCTCTGTTGCTTTTTCAAGTATTCAGACTAGTGTCTAGAAATAATTCCAGACATCTAGGCACTGAAACAAGAACAATATTTTAAGGTTTAAAAAGTTAATTCTGTAGGTATTAACCATCTACTATTTAATGAAAAAGAAGTGACATTGTTACTACCTAAACAATAATCTGACATAAGTGATCTGGTAACCAGCTGGGACTGAGTGTTCACCTCCTTACTCGAGAGCATTAGAAAAATAACAAAAGTGGAAAAAGGATTTAAAATGTTCTTTTCCTGTTTAGGTGACGGGAAGGCCACAGACAGCAGAGCATTTTACATCATGAACATCAAAAACATATGACATTTCTAGCATTAAATTTATCTATTGATTCACATGACATTGTCAAAAATGTACTGTTAAATTAGTAACTTTGATTTATTAAGTGTGTTTTAGTGAACAAAAGCTATGAAATTGATCTTCCCTTTTCATCTTTTTTTAATTTCACCACTAAGAAAGCAGTGTCTTGTGAGTACAAAATTACCTGGGCATTCTTCATAAAGAGATCTTTACTTTTTGGCTTTCCCTTTGGTTTAGGATCAGCTCCTGGGAACATACTGCAAAGTGAACTGTGATTTTACAATGTTACTTCTAGGGCATTAGAGGAGTATAAATGTGCAGAAACCAGACAAAATGGGGCATTCATATCTCAGAGTCTGGATGAAGTGAGGGAGTGGTTCTGTATTTACAGCTGGGCCTTGGTTAAGATTCTGTTCTATTGGGTTTGGCTATCATGTACCTTGGAATTTCCCTTTCATTTCACTGGTGAGAAAAGGTCATGATCTCTGTTCACACACTGGCACTGAGCTGCCGTTGGCACATCCACAGCACAAAGAGTGAGTGCCAGGACTTGGCACTCATTCCCAGCACTGTTTCCAGGTCCTGTGGTGCTTTTGGGACTGGTTGGAAGTGCTAGATTTCATTTTTGACCCAGTCCCCAAAGGACCCCACAGCAGACAAGGATTGCTATTGCAGATATGAACTGCTTTGTCCTTCGTGCTTTGCCCCACCACGGTGTAGATGTGTACTACATGCTAACTGTAGCATGTAGCCAGAAAACTCCCACTTAAACCTCCCAGCCGATTTCTGACATTTGATGATGTATTCAGAAGGAGGTAACACTAAATGTGTAACTTATGCAACTGACCTGTTCCAAGTATGTTTTTTTTTTCTCCACTTTGCAGTTCAACTGCAGTACTTGTGAAGGGAGAGATAGCAATGTGGCTCAGCATGGAGACAGCTGAAGTGTGGATCCAAAGTGACCTCAGGCTGTCTGATGGAAACAACTGGTGGTGTCTCAAGGCAGTTTGATGATGTCATCCCCTAGGGGAAAAAACTAACACAACCAAACTTTAGAGTTTTTTAACCCTCTGGAATAGCTAGCATGAAACTTCATGATTGTTGAGGCTACTGGATATTCTTATGGCTTCAAAGGCCGTGAGATACCATGCGTGTTGGACATGGGCTACTACACAATGTGTGGTGCAAAAAAATGTGAACACATCTGAATGATGTGTCATCGCTTATTATTTTGAAGTGTAGGAACACACGTAATCTTCAGAATGGAATGGCTGTATGGCCAGCATAATGAATTTCTCATTTAGAAGTTAATATGGAGCTAAGTTCTATTTTACAAACGGAACAAATGGCTTGTGGGAGCAGGTGGCTGTTCACAGGAATCGCCCCAGCAGGTCTGAGTTTATGAAGGAAGACTATCTTGTGCTCCATTTTAGTTATGCCTATACAGTTTCACTACAGATGGCAGTAGCAGTTTCCCCAGCAAGGCCTTCTAAAGGCTTCACTGATTGAGCATTATACAATTGTTTTATGTCTTCCCTGAGGCACAAAAATCAGAACTGTGCCTAAGAAATTGTGGAATTCCTTTATAGTCACAGGAACACTGAGGCTGTACCGTAACATGTGTGAAATACTGCTTTCCTGTAACCCAAACTTAATTAGAAATTATTGTCTAACTGTATATGTTGCACACACACACACATATAGTGTTTTAGTGTCAAATCTACTAAAATATGATCTTTAAACTTAGTCAATTTCATTTGTAATCTTTGCAATTTATTATTACAATTATTTCTGCAGCTCAGTTTGGAAAGCAGTTGTATTGCTTTCCCAGAGAAAAAAAACTGGGAAAAAAGAGTATTTTCTGTTGTAGCTGGCAAGGGAAGGATAGATTTCAAAAGATCATTTTTAAAAGGAGTTTCCAAGGAAAATGTTTCCTTCTTAATAAGTTATTGAAACACACATTTTTTTGCTTGACTTCCTTAACATTCAAGCCACTTCCTATGTATAGTTTTATATCAAGTGGAAAATAAGGAGAATCTGAGCAAGGAAGAGATTTTAAAAATCACTCTAAAATGCTAAATAAGTGCCATTAAAGTTCTGCTTGTTGTTGGGGGTTTTTTTGTGTTTGGGTTTTTTTCGTTTGTGTTGTTTTTGTTTGTTGGGGGTGTTTTGTTGGATTTTGGTTTTGCTGATTTTTTTTTTTTTTTTTAGTGGAGGATGTTTGTTTTGCTTTGATTTGGTTTGGGTTTTTTGGCAGTACTTGGTAAAGCATTATTGCTTCTGAGATTCCTCTCTGTTCCCTTATCTCAGACTGCCCAGCAAGATGACTGTTGTTGGTAGAATTTGTATGGGGGATTTCGGCTATTTCATGGAAATACACACACATAAAATTCTTCAGATAATGAATCACATCTATTCTGTGTCATTTCTGGCACACTTACAAAACCATGACACATCTGGCCAGATTTTGGCTCTCCCTTTGGGAAAATGCAACTACTGTATGTCAGATCTTGCCAAATTAATGCATGTAAAATCCCTACTCTTGCTACAGTGGCAATAAGTCATATTCAAATACTTTTTGGTTATCATTTTATTACAGATATTTAGTTAATAATCTAGTTACTTTAAATTGGACAGTGCTTGCTGTGATTGATGGAAAAGGGTTACTTTACACAAGATAAAACTCTAGACCTGTATTTCTAATGAATAAAAGTACGTTTTTTAAGGCAATAGTAGTGTAGTTTGCAGTTATCTGAACTCAAATGTTTTGTTTTATTTTGTACGAGCATTGTGGACAGGAGTTACCTGTGACTGCATGTGTTCCAAGTGATGATGTGATGTCAGTTAATTTCTTTAGTCTGTGTAGTCGCAACTCACCGTCAAAATCTGAACATTAAATTAGTGAAATAAAAAATAAATAAACTAATTATTTAGTTTAAAATTCAATTTTACCTTATTTATATGACATGCAAAGAAACAAATGCTTTGAGGTTTAGTGTCATCTTGATTGTTTGTGAACTACAGCCTATCATCCATAATAGCTCCAGCTTTGGAAGACAAATCCCTGTACATGGGGAGGGATACTTTGCCCTGCATCCCTCTGATATTTTCCAGAACTGAAAACCGTAGCCAACATTAAAGGCATTCTGTGGTAAAATCCTTGTAAATTTGACACCAGTGCTAGAAAGCAGCCCTGCAGCACCCACAGTTAACTGCTAAATTTCAGGCACCAGTGGCATGATGTAGTTCCATGTTCATGAAATTACCCCTGGTGTGTATTTGCCTCTCCTTGTGTTCAGAGTACCTGTAGGGAAGTGGCTGATCCCTGTAAGTATCTCAGAAAAATGAAATGGATGGAAGGTGGATGCCATGATTGAGAACAAAACACAATATAAAAGTACTGTAGCATCCAGAAAATTGATATGCTTGTTGCAAAGTGAAAAAGAGAAGCCACTCTAACAACCATTACAGGAAAGAGCTGATGGTTTTAAACTGAAGCATGTGGGGGGAAATTTTAGTCCAAGCTCTTCTTGGAATCCTGATTCTGAAATAACATATGTAGGGAGTATGTAATTTCCTTCCTATATCTACCACCTCATTAATACAGGTTGGCAGGAGGAAAAGAAAAATGAAGAAGAATGTGCAAGGCTTGCTGTGTACATAGTAAAAGGGTCTTTTGCATTCTGTAAAAATAGGTTTCCTTTGGGTGTTTATTCTGAGATATCACTACTGAGCAGTGAAAACAGTCCTTTCTTAAATACATGGCATTAGACTGTGACACCTAGCTCAGCTGCCACAAAACCTACCAACTGCCCTGTGGCAGCCTGGACCTTGTATAAATACTAATTCTAGTTTCAGAATGGTAGTGAAGTGAAAATGAAAGGGTTTTGTCCCTGTTATAGGGGTAAAAGTATATAGTCCATATGTATGTCCTTGCATTCCATGTACAGACACAGAATTTGGTTAGTGGGTATAACAACAGATGGTTATTGTTGGGGGAAGATTTAATAATGCTGTGCTGTGCTGGTTTAGAGGTAAACCAGCAGGAGAAATGAGCTCAACACGAGAGAGATTGTAAGTCAGAGCTACAATTTAATAATAATAATACAGTAAATACACTGACACAAAGGGAAATTGCTTCCAACTCCCAAAACCCAGCTGTATAACCCAGTGCCCTGGGGTACAAACCCAAAGGGGTTTGTTAGCCTTATGCTGAGACGCGTGTGGCTCCCCCAAGTCCAAAGCAAAAAGAAGTGAAAAAACCTGTTGGTGCAGGTGATGGCTGTAGTCTCGTTGAGAGTGGTGGTCTCCTCCTGTCGAGGTCCTGCTGCTCCTCTGGGTCCGACCAGAGGTTCCCCAGGTCTTCTTACCTACCCCTTTTTTTACCTTCAGGGAGCATCCAGTCCCTCCCGTGGGGCGGGGACTCACACAATGGGTGATTAACTCTGTGAGTCATGGGCTATTTTTGGACTGTTGGTGGCCCATTAGCACCTACGCCCCCTCAGGCTGGGAGTGGAGGTGCTAACAACTCCCTGGGAAGCTGCTGCAAATGGGCCATTGACCTTGGGAATGAATAGATGGGTGTAGAATACATAGCTTTGGTCACCCCCACACAGTGACAACTGGTCCCACCTGCTGAACTAGGACATGCGCTCACACCTAATATATCCACACTCATAGCTGTGCAGCAAAGTTATGCTACTTTGGGCTTCGTCCCCATGAGATGCATGAAGATCTTCTTTCTGAGGACTGGGAGCTGTCAAATGTAGACTGTGGGGATCTCGTTTGCACGGACTCCATAACTTGCAGCTGGAGAGCTGGGGATTTTGGTCTGTGTCAGGATATCTGCAGCAGGTTTACTTTTTATCTCCAAAGTGGCTGCCTTGGTTTGCAGCTAAGGTCAGAAGTCTCTGAGGGGCTGCAAGGCTCACAAGGCCAGGAAGGTTGGGAAGATTTGTCTTTTGCTCTGCCATTTTCATTGCTTTGGACCTGTTGAGTTCCAACGTGGTTGTTCTTTTACCTGTAATTCCATGGATGAAACATGTGAAGTCTCCTGAATTCATAACAGAGCTGAATTCAGTGTCTATCTCCTTCTTTGATACTGACCCCACATGTCACGCAGTATGAGTTAAAGTAAGAACTGTCAGAGTAAACGATGGCACATTTCATGTGGTAAGATGGCTCAAGGTTGCAGAAATATAACAGCATCGTATGGAAAAGGGAGAACCTCTCTTAAACCTTTCCCTTAACTTTTACTTTGCAGTTGTGACTGACTTCTGCACTTGATTTGTAAGGTGTATGCCAATGGAATGTAGCTTTTTAGTTTGTAATTAGTCTCTCTTTGCAATCCATGTATGGAAATAGTCATAGTACTCCCTATTTGACCAAAGGCTGTGAAATTATCTTGCATCATCCATTTGTATAAAGTATGTTCTGTATTTTTAGCACATTAGAGTAACTGTAAATTCTTCTAAGTTAATTTCAGGGGTTTAGAGAGAAGGAAAAATGTTAGCTTCTATTTCTTTTAGGTCTTTTATGACCTAAACTGTTTTTCATCATGGAACTCTTTGCTGAAACAATTTTCTCAAAAGAAAACAGTGTTTACAAAGTAAACATTTTTTCTGGCTGCAAGATTGTTTGCTGCCCAGGAAGCAAACACATTCTAGTTCATTACGTATATTTTGAGTGTTTGAAAGGAAAATAAGTTTATACATTTTGAACGTGCAGCTCACAGACTTTCCGGCTGGAACCCACTTGGGAGCCATAACACATTTCCAGGACCTCCCCTAGAGACACTCCTCAGATATCAGAGTAGTAGTGACTCATCGACCACAGGAGAGGCAATTGAATTAAAACTTAAATATTTATGTGTCTGACTCACTCAAATTGCAAAACAAATACAACCCGATTGCTGGGTGCGATATCTGTGGTTCTCAATAAAAGTTGGAGCTGGTATTTCAAGAGCTGCAATGGCCTAAATTTGGCTGTTGGCCCTTGTTTTCATACTTTTTTCTTTTTTTTTTTTAAGTGGTTTTCATAGCTTTAGAAGTGTAGAAGTAAGGCTATTATAGGCTAGTTATTAAATATGTCTTGAGGGCTTGATGGTAGTGACAGAAATGGAACTTGTATGGGATGGCTCAGTGTTCTCTCTTGCACCCGTAACCATTGCTTTTGGATGTGCTGAGGGTGGCTGCAAATATTACTGTAGTTCATCCTCTCAACACTTCTGAGGTACATAAACTACTGTCCCAGATAAAGTGAAACACTGAGCAAAGGAAAAGATGCTGTAGCTACTGCTGCAATACTGTGTTTTTTCCCCAAGTCCAGAGACTGAAGAGACTGACAGTAACAACCACCAGGTCAAATGTCTTCCTCTCCCCAGAGCAGCATCAAGATATTTGCCAAAAAAAAAAAAAAAAAAAAANAAAAAAAAAAAAAAAAAAAAAAAAGTTGAGCTTGATCCTCTGTATTTGTTTCTGAAACTGGTCTTTCTGACCATGTACAGCATGGATGCTGCTGCCCACACTCCACCCCACTCCGCCCCCCATTCCCCCACTGTCAGGTGCTGGGACCCTTTCACTCTTCCAGGTCAGTCTGTTTGGAGAAGGCTATAATATATACCTAATTACCTTACAGCTAAGAAAAGCCTTCACAGATCCTGCTTATTGAAAACTGAGCATGTGCTTGCTACAGTCATAATTTGAACATAACAATTTTATGACACGTTTTCTGGTCCAAAATCCTGACTTTTCAGTTTGCCTTTGAGCAAGAGGGTCAGGCATTTTTCTGTCATCAGCAAGACATGAGGTATTTCATGAGACCGCAAATAAAGCTGTTGTTCTGCAAACACAAGTACAGCAAGTGTTTGCTTTTCTGTAGACAGCTTCTGAACAGCACAAAAGTGTGATGTGAAAATAAAACTGAATATTCTATTCAGTGTTCTTTGTTTAAAGAATGTGTTATGTACTACTGCCAGTAATGATAAGCACTTCATGATCCATGGAAAAACTGTCATGTTTCAGTTGTCTTTTTTAATTGTTTGTTTGTTTTCTTAATGTTTTTATTTAGCTTTGGTTCAAAAATATCTCCTGCCGCTCTTATTTCCAGGTCTTAAATTTGTAGATTTGGCTTGAAGATAGCATCATTGTGTTTGAATTTGAATTCTACATGAGAGATGGATTATCCACATGCAACTCGTAATACTATCTCATTAGGCTCTTCTGATGCTGAATCACTCTACTGTGCAATTCTTGTTTATCCTTTTTCTTCTGGTTGCAGAAGGGATGATTCCATAAATTAGATAAAATCAAATTAAGCTGGATTTTGGGCAAATCTTGGAATCTTTGATCGACCTCAGCTTCACAAATGCTTTGAATTAATTTTGATTTTTCTGCCCTATTCCTAATTGTAGTTTTAACTGCAGCTTGGTATGGCACAAGTCTTAGCATAAATTCATGTTTCAATCTGATTTTGTGATTGCAGGTGTGTGGGATTTATAATTTGCTATAAATATTAGGGTAGCATGGTATGAGGTTTTTTTCAGCACAAAGAACTATTTGACTAACTTTGATGCAGCTATTTTTTAGTACATTGGGTACTTTTTTCTTAAATTGTGCTTTGGAGGAGGAGGGGATAAGGCTTTGGCTAGAATAAAAGCTGGGAAGGGTTCATGCAGTGTAAAAAGGAAATAAATAAACCTTGCTTCTGTCATCTCTGAAGGTCATAAAAATATTACAGGTTTGAAGGAGCTTGATCAGTTTACGTAAGGGATTACAAAAAGTGGTTGGCTGTAATATCAAGGGACTGTACTTGATGACCAAAGATTTATTCCAGTTTTTCTTTATTAAACTCCAGTCGTAAGAGAGAAAAAACAAACCGTAATCACTGTTGTATTACATTAGATGCACATTAGTGCATAGTCTGCTGCTCAGCCATGAAATGCTGTGTTGCTGAAACAAAGTGAATTGCATGAAACTGAGGGAAAGACAAGGCTGAGCATCAGGTGCTGCCCAAGCTGAGAATTGCACTTACCAAAGATTCATGGATTTCCAGTTGTGATTTGCACATTGTAAACAGTATATAGCAAGTTACACCAGGAGGACCTAAACTCTAATCCATGTAAAAATGCCAGTTTTTCCTTTGGGGCCTCCGACATCAAAAACCTGAAAGAACATTCTGTCTTGTTGGCTAAAATTCGCAGGTGAATCAAGAGTATGTTTTAGTCATAGTATCAGAAGCTGCTTATAAAGCTAATTAAAAAAAAAAAATCACTTTAGGGCAGCCTTCCTTGGTCCATTATATTGGTATGGTTTCAGTTCCATTTCCACACCATTTCAGCTTGTTAAGAATAAATAACAAATATTATGACATCTATTTGATCCAGGATCTGCCTCATTACCAATTCTCTAATAACTCTCCACAGTCTGACAACTATTTCACTGTCTATGTTAACAATACTCACAAATTTTACTGTTTTCATTATAAAAATTTACTCAATATTTTGTTGTAAATGTCTACTCAAAGGAAAATATTATCAGGCCATTTGCAATATTTGTTATTTCTGTATTATATTTATATCAGCTCCACATATCTCTGATGAAAGCTACATTTGCTGAAAGCAGATTAAACCAGCATAAGTGGCAGGAGTGGTTCTGCTGTTTTCTTTAAAGGCCAAGAGATTAAGTTAAAATAATTTATTTTTAATGTGCTTTTCAGAAACATATTTGTGGCTTGAGTGCTTTCGAAGTGCTTTAGTGAAGCTTCTAAAAGACCACCTAAAAGCTTTAACTATATTATTTGGCTGTCATTTTAATCACATCATTATCATTCTTTAGCAGAACTGAAATCCTAATGTATGTGCTGTGAATTTCTATATTCAGAATTAATCTGAAGAGATCCCTGGATAAGGAAGAGTACGTGTAATGCACTGTTTTTTAAAAGTAGTATAATTTATGCACTGAAAGGTAAACCTTAAGCCTTGTATTTTCTGGGATCTCGTGTGACTATAACAACTTTTTATTTTTTCGGCTGATTTAGCACTTGGTATGAACTCAGCTTTTCTGAATTTAGGCAGATAAATTGAGCCAAATATTTTGAAATGCCCTATTGATGTTGCTGGTGAAAAAAAAAAAAAAAAAAACAAAAACCCTGATTCCACCAGTGTAGACTCTATCACGCTCACCTAGTTTTGGTCTTCTAAATGTGAGGGGATTCTTGTTTTCTGTAAAACTGTTTCAAGAAGTTATAATACAAAATAAAATACTGTGTGCTACTGGTTTTATCCACACAAATGTGTTACGGGTAGTCCACTCTTGGCAAACTGTATGCTTTTAAAGCTTCACTTAGCATGATCACTTAACTGTCTTTGATTCTTTAATTCATCTTAATTTTTTTCAGTTGATTTTTAACACACTTTGTGGTGAAATCTGTTCTATGATTTTAAATTATGCAAGTACCTTCACAGAAAGTGCCTTTTTTTCCTTTCAGGATTGCAACTACGATGAATAAAAAATTACTTGTTTTGCCAACATATTGTTATACTCTTAAGGAAAAAGAAGTTTTGAAAATGTGGGTGAATGGCAGGAAAAGCAGATAGTAACAGCAAATATAGGAGTTCAGGTGAAAAAAAAAACAACTATAAACAATTAAAAATCAGTTACAGCCAATGATGGGGATAGAAATGACCTCCCAGGGATCGCCACAGACTTATCAGAGTTGATCTAATGAAAATGTCTCTCAGGGTGTAAAATAAAGGGCTAAGGAAATATGCCAAGGCAGAGATGAGTGTGAATTTTCTGTCCCTTTCTGCATTTCTTTTATGTCCATGGAGTTTTCTCTCTTAAGTACTGACAATTTTACTTGATTAAAAACCTGTTTTCTTAATGCTCTGTTCCATTCTGAGTGATTGACATAAGAGAGGGTTTTAGGCATATTCACTGCTAAGATCTGGCCTATTCAATGTCCCATCTTACCATTTAAGAAGTGGAGAAAAAAAAAAAAGCCCAAGTGATGGAACACCTAAGCTTCAAATTCATTAAATTCATTGCTTTTTCATTCTTACACAAAAGGAAGTCATATGAGTTTCTATAAGACAGCCTGGCACATCTATTCAGCATGGATATTAAACTAGTTTTCCAGTATTATTTCTTTTAGTTATTAGGAGTTATTATCTATTCATTTATTTATTTATCTCAATGTTGTGATTTTGTTCAGGTTGTCAGGGAATTGCAGTGAATTACAAGAGTGTTCAGTTACCTTAGAATGTTGATAACAAAGCACTGAATGATATTTTGGAAAAGCAATATTTTTGGATTTGGTTGGTACTTCTACAGTTTATTGATACAGATGTTAGTATTGTTTCAAGAGCGATAAAGGTGTTAGTGGCATTTGAGAGCAGTGGAGGCTGTGAATTTCGCACTGATTTTAGTGTTACTCCGGCTCCCCAACTCATGTAACATGCTGTGGGAAACAGGTTAATGCTTGGGCACTCAGGTGAAAAGACTGAAGAGTTTCTGAAAAGGAAGGAGGTTATTTAGCCTGCATGAATCCAGTGGATCATCAGCCTTCCCCCAGGCATAGCAGACCCACAGCCCACTTTTCCAGGCTCTGAAGACTCCTAAGCCAGACAGTTGCCATGAGACTGTCCACAACAAAGGCTGTCATTTACTGTCAGCAGTCACTGCTGCTCTACATATTCTAGCTCTTTTTCTTCTCCCCAGTATAAAGCCTAATCCAAGGTTCCAAAGCCCAGCTGGAATCAGCTAAGTTCCTAAATTACTGATTTTTTAAAAGCGCCATCCAATCTCTGAAGAAGCCCAGTGGAAAAATCAGTGGCAGAGCTTGTCATCAGAGACCTAAAGAGCCCCGTTAGTGAGAAGGCCAGGCAAGAGGAAAAGGGACACACTGGAGTGTTTTATAGGAATGTTGTAGTTAGTCTGCACAGAGTGCCTTTGTATGAATGCCAGAGTGCAGTAATCACGCATCACTTCTTAAACATGTTCCACAGACCTCTCATTGTGGATGTGAGATAGAGAAGTTGCTTGCAAAGGAAAAGTATTTCAGGTGTAGCCCTCTCATCCTCAGTTTCTTGCAATATTTATTGGGTACAATTCTTTCTAGATTTCCTCCTCCTGAAAGCATGGGTTGCTGCAGGTGCCTGGGTGGTGAGGGACGGATGTGCTGTGTCTGGCTCTGGCTGTGCTCCAGTCCCCATGTCTCAGCTCAGCTTGCTGTGCAGAGCCAGGCCCTTCAGGAGGTGAAAGCTGAACATATGATACCTGTGCATGTATAAATATTTTAGGTATAAATAATGGGTCCTGGGGCATATTTAGTGGTCCCTTCAGAAATACAAACCTCCTCAATTGTGATCTTAATCATCATGTAAGTCTCACCTGTGAACAGGCTATTGTGTTTGACATCTGTGAAAGTCTGTTTCCTACTTGGGCATGCTGCCCTTTCACTGAAGTGTACTAAATCTTCTCAGTGGGCAAAATAACCTTAACTGATAGAGACAATGTGGTCTTGAGGCCACAAAGATTTATAATCATCAGTGCAACTAAACACTGAAGTCCTTGTCGTGTGAATTAGCTCTACCTTGTCTGTTACTCTGCTGATTGTGGCAGACTGTGACCAGATCCTATAAAAGTTCAAAAGTAGGAAATGTGTGCATGTAAGCATACAGGGAATGAAACAATTTCCAGAAGTGGATGTTAAATGTTAGCTGTGTTCTGAATGCTGAGTAATAAAAGGATAACACATCTTAAAAATGTATTTAAATGTAGTACAGTGCAGAATAGCATCCAATCCTAAGATGCAGCAATTCCTGCTGCTTCCAGAGGAACCACCAAGGATGTGTGGCAATCAGTAAGCCAGAGTTGCTGATCCATGAGTCGCAGCTTGGGATATATTTCTTTTATTGCTTTCACTAAGCATCCTCTAGAGCAATCTCTCTCAAATCTGGAGATTTAAATCCTCCAGTGTCTTATACTTACTCTCCAGGCACAAAAGTTTTGCTTGCTTCTCTGCAACTTCACTGCTACAGACTTTTTGCTTTTTGACCAACCTGTCCGAATTCAAAGCAAAGATGTTTTTTCCAGTCAGTGAAGATGCTCATTCCATCTTCTTTTTTAATTTTTTTTTTTATTATGTTCTTCCTTTAGTGATTCCTGCTTTGTTTTGCAGCAGCAGAGTCCTAAGAGATGGAAAGATTGGAGAATCACTTGATTTGAGAAAAAAGTCCTTGAAGGAAACTTGAAAATAGATTGTACCCTGTGACAGGAAATTACCTCAGCTGGAAAGTGCTATGTTAATGTTTTATTTTGGAAATCAGTATTTTATAGGCTTGCTTCTCACTGTCATAATTCACTTAGTTAATGACACACGAACATATTTGCATAAATGAAATGTTCATCTGAATATTACAGGAAATGTGCTTGTAAAGGATTTTAAACTGTCTCACAGGGTACTGTAACATTTCCCCCTATGAGCTGTTCCTATGTATTACACCTAATCTTACTATCAAAGTAGTCCTCTAACAGAAAGAGTAACCCAAGCATAATTACCTCCTGATTAATAATCTCATTTGCATGTTTGCCACACCATTGCCTGTGGCGATATTATGCTCAACACAGATGGGTTCTCATGTTCTCCTCACATTTAGGTTTTGGTGCAGCTGCACGTGAAACCGGTGGTGGGAATAGCAACACACATGTAGCAGCAGCTAGTCTGGAGAAACTTGAGCAAGGCAGTTTCACCTTTATTATGTGGAGCTGGAATTCCTTAGGGGTTATCTGCTTCCCCACACATATTTGGAATTTTTGTACTAATCTTGCCCTTCTGCATCACATCCTAAATACATTTAACATGTGGCAGTGATTTCCACTCTAAGTGTGTTGTTTGGGACTCCTATTAACAACAGTTGCTGAAATGTTCGGTGTGTCTCTCTGATGTGCAATGTATTTGGTTTCTTTATAACTATTCTTTTTAGTCTTTTCTCTTAAACGAAGAAGGTAACTTACTCTTCTAATCATAAATGGATTATAAGAAGCCTTCCTGTATCTCTAATGTTGTCTGATAGATTAGTTATATTTTAGTTCTCTGAACATTCAGCACAAACAGAAATCTGGGCTTGATAGAACCAGTTATCAGATTTATTATGGCCAGTCCTGTATTTCTTCAGTCTCTAGCCACATTATGAAAAGATGCCAGGAAATAATGTTGTGCTCCATGATTTAAGACTTGTTTACACAGAGACAGACATCTGTATCCTTTTCAACTCTCCCTGTCTCCTCTATCCCTCCTTGGATTAAGCTGGTTTGTAATTTGATGGTTTAGTTCCAGTACTTGTCTGTCAAAAGTAGCCATATTCATCTAGTGGGCTGTAAAAGCAGGTGTTTAACATTATTGTCCAATACTGGAGAATAGTAGCCAGCCTTGGTACAGATATTTGCAATTTTGAGTGGTTTGAAAAGAGGTTTTGCTAAGCATGTGCACATCGAATTCACAAGTTATTACAAATGAAGTTGTACTTTGCCACAAAACAAAGCGTCTGTGGCATGGACATGTTGTTTGGTTGTTTTCTGGGGTTTTTTATTTGGTTTGTTTTTCTTAAAATATTCCAAGTATTTTGCATTATCATTTTAAGTGCATTACAAATACTCCTCAACCTTTTGAAAGCATTCCTGCTATAGTATAATCAGGATAGTGCTCCTTATCCTCTCTTTGTAGTACAAAAACTTGTATGGGTAAAACTGTAGCTCAGCTATGGTGGAAGAAGTTGTCAGTGATGAAAGTACCACAGAGGTTTATTTCTTTGTCTTCAAAGTAATGGAAAATAAAGATTGTGGAGGAGGTAGGCGCTTTAGTTAGAAGCAGCTAGGAAAAGGAGTGGAGTAACCTAGAGTAAAAATCCAAGGATTGTCACTGAGCACATATCTGAAGTTCTTTTAAAAATGCACATAATGGAAGTTGTCGCCTTAAAGTTAGTGCAAAATTGTATTATATGAGTTAGATTGAGGTTTTGAAATAAACAGCATTTATACAAATCTGAGATAAATTAGAAGTGAAAATAAGGAATGAGGAGGGCAATGATGCGTGCACTATGAATAAAAGCATTGATAATACCCCTCATTTTTCTCTGCTGTTTTTTATTTGGAACCTATTCATTTTACTTTTCTTTTTAATTTGGGAGCCACTTAAATCTGTTCCAAATAACGTCCTTTACATTCTGATGACTTAAATAATTAACTTTTGAACTGTGTTTCCAGATGCTATTAGCAGAATCCTTTGCATTATCTGCAGTGTAGCTGGTAAAGGGCTGGCTTTTCTATTTGCTCAAAAACTCCAGCCAGCGTGGGAAATTAAATTTAGAATGCAGCTTGATTTATGGCAGCAGTGAATTTGCTTCCTGGATATATTCCCTGTGGGTCTGGCTACACTAGCACCAGAAAGTTTTACTTTGGGGTTCCTGGGAGTTAAATTAACTTAAACTTGTCATTCATTGAAATATACAAGGACTTAACTCTTAAAATGAAAATCTTAAATTAGAAAATTGCTGCTAATAATCACCTTTTCTCATTAAAAAAGGGAGTTAGAATGTTGTCTAACACCTTCCTACCTTTTCTTCCTTCCCTTTTTCTCAACTTCTTAAGAAAACCCAACAACTTAAAGCTTTTGGAGTTTTTAAGTTTTATGAATTATATTAGTATAGAGTTCTATTAGAATGAATTACTGTAATAGTAGTATCTTTATGTTGTATTTACACTAAGTTATATAAAATATTCCTCTGACACTAATATAGCCTTTTCGAAATTATAATTTTGATTTATTGCTTTGCAAGAGAGAGCACTGGTGTGAATGCCATTTGTTGAAGTGAACATTTTTAAGAAGTTAATGCATTTCCCTGGGCACCAGAAATGATCTCTGTAGAGTTCTGGAATATGATGCCTGATATTGATTTTGTATATATGCTCATGCCACATTAACAACACTTGAAGGCAAACGGATTTTTGGAACCTATAGCACAAATGATGTGCAGCCCATGCTGTCAAATGCATGCTTTTATAATGCAAGTCTTTGTTAGAGAGGAGTTCAGTTTGACTATTTTGCTACAGCTGTTATTCATCAGGAATTATGTAGTTCCAGGATCTGCTCTTGGACTATTTACCTGATTCACATGTAGTTCATGGAACAGCCATTGCCTTGTATTGACTTTCTGTCACTCTTGATCTGGCAGAATTTGAACCAGCAACCTACAGGTGATAGGCAATATATTCCTTAATTCTCAGAGTATTTGTGTTCTGCCACTATTCTGTTCATATTTCAAGATTCAGAATAAATGAAATTTCAGCATATTTATAGTCCAGAGTTCAATATAAAGATTTGTTCTTTTCCAAAGTCTACAGGTGAGCCTGGAGGTGTTTCCCAAATTTCTCCCTCTAAAGATCACTACACATATCTTTTCTATCATGTCTACACTTTTTCATACTAAAGGCTCAAGGTGACTTGAGTGACTTTTTCCTATTCAATGTCTAGAAATACTTTAAAAATAAGCAAGATTTTTCAGACCTGCATGTCTGTGCTCTCCTGTGCTGACAGGTTAACATTCAAGCACGCAATTCCAGGAGACTTCCAGAGCCTCATCAGCTGGTAAAATTGCCATGTTCTTACTAGGTCAGCCCAAGAATAAGAGTTTTTAACAAAGGCATCTTTTGTGTTCTTTTAGCTTTTTGAAGAGTCAGAGGTTGGTTCTTCAGCATCTCTATTCCAAACAACCAGAGCAAGACTTGAAGATTTTAGTCCACTGTCATAGAACAGATTTATATGTAAAAAAACTTAAGAAAATCCTGAGTGATTCTAGAAATAAAAGACATATTATAAACTGTAATAACAATTCTTGAATATTAATATATCAGTTTGTAAAGTTCCTCAGTTTTCTGTTGAGCTGGTGAAACATCAGTGGTTTAGGACCATTGTTTGTGCATGTTTTATTATTTGGGTGTTGGTGTATTGTTGGTGTTTTTCTAATTTTGCAGTCACTAAAAAGCTTGTACATCTATTTTCATTCCAGAAATGCAAAATATAGAAAAATTATTTGGATTAAGTTAGTAATATATTTTCAACAATTCACAATTCTTGTGTCCTTACTGATTTTAAATATTTTGAAGACATTTGTTTCCTGCAGGTAGTAAATGATGGAACTGTAGCTTTTCTTTCTTGTGCCTCTTCCCTAAAATTTTAGATTAGATTGAGGTATTTTAAGTGGTTTTGCTAGTTTGTTTAAACAAGAAGCTAAAAACAAACAGGCAAATGTGAAGGAATAGCCTATGTGAACTCTTGAACCATTAACTGAACAGTCATTCACACAAAACTCAAATATTTAGAACTTATCTTTCCTGTTCTTATCCAAGGGATAAACAATAGGGAGTACCTACAGTAGGACATTTTGCATATCATGGGCACCTTACTATGCTTGACCTTCTATAGGTTATGGATATTCTTGTTGGAAAGGTCGTAAATATCAAGTACTATACGTTTTAAGAGCTGGTTTACAAATCTATGAATAAAAAAAAGATGTTTTTCCTTGGCCTTAAAGTGAGGACAAAGGAAAATTTCCTGAGAAAGTACGAAGATGGTTTTCTTAAGTAACGTTATCTGTACAAATTCGTTCTAGCCACAAGTACTCACGGAATGGTCCATCAAACAAAATATCAGATGAAGCAGGGACATTTTAAGTGCTGACATTTTACACCCAAGGTGTTGAACTGTAAATGGTGATTTCCAGTTCAGTCAGAAAGAGCCTTACTGTTGGAATAATTAAATATTTTTGTCCTTAGAAGCCACTCATCTATTTATTCATTGCAGAGAAAACTCACATGAGCTGAGCACTTAAAAGCAGGGCTTGGGCATTTCAGTGGTTAGTCTGCCACAAGCTCCCTGTGCAGTTTCAGGCCACTGAGCTTCCCACTGGCTTACAGGACTGTTGAGGGGAAAAAAGAGAAAATTGAGTCTCTGATAACAGAATGATGGAAAAAGAATATGACATAATCATATTTGGATGGTTTATAGAGCACCTAATTCTATTATTTGGTAACAGTGTTTCTGGAATAGCTCCCTATAAGAATATAGAAAAATTCTTGAAATGAAGTGAGAAGAGAAAGGATCTCTTCCTTATGATGTTGATTAATAATGACTATGGGTGTTTTCCTCTTTTTTAGTGGTGAGCATAAGAAAGAGTGAGAGGGGGGTAGATCTGCGACTGTGTCGTGCCTTTACTACTTGCATTTCAATATGTCTGATGAATGCAGTTTATACAAGGAAACTGATACATTTCCATAGCCAAAATTAGTAACAGACAAAACTGCTCACATATATGCATTGTCAGCAAATCACTTAAATATCCCAGTTCTAGAAATTCTCCATGATGAGAGGGTCTCCACAACATGTCTTTCTTCTGCCACCACAGAAAGTAACACAAGCTTAATTTTGAGCATGTGAAGTGAATGCTGGTTATTCAGAATGCAGAGTAGTGTTTCTGCCAGGATGGTGAGTCTGCATAGTGGGGAATTTCAGCTGATGGCTGTCTCAAGAATTGGTTGTATATGGAGCCACATAAAAGGAGGACAGGCATGGCATATAAAGATGGAAGGGGCTTTTTAAAAGAAACCATGATCTAATGGTGGTCTAATATAATTTCTGTTGATTCCACAATGAGTAAATGAGGTAGTAATTTCCGTGTCTTAGTTGTTACATGAGATTAGTCTTTCTAAGATATATATGGTTTGTATAAATGAGATGATTAATACCACATTAAAAATTTGAATTGCTCTTTATGGATGTAAATACTGGTCTAGAATTAGCTGGTAGTTTCTTCTCTCTTATACACTTACATATGAGTACGTTCTTTTATAATGTTAGTGAAACTTTAATAGATGTGCCCCAGCAAATCCAAGTGGTTCCTTAAAGCATCTACACTGATTCACAAGCATCACTGGATTCTTCTCTCTCCTTTGTGTGCCACACATCTCACTTCTAGCCATCTGCATTTTGAAATTGTTTCTGGTTTGTCATTGTGGAGTTCAGTTCTAATGGCTCCATGGTTCTTCTAAAGCAGATGTATAAAACCATGTTTAAACATGAAGATCTATTTTGTTTTGGCTGGTTTTCTGTTATGTGCTTACCTATGATTTTAATCCATATTTACGTCTACAAGTATTTACAGCATGTCAGGAGTGGAAGATCTGGTATAACTGTCCTGAGTTCTACGGTTAAATGCAGTTCTTGTTAATTCGTTTTGTTGTGGTGCTTTTGTTTTCTTTTTATAATGCATTTGGAGGTTATTTTCTAGAAATAAACATCTACAGGTAGTTTTTCAGGACCATTTTATTCAAGGCATGTGTTCTTTAAAGAGAACTGAAAATGTACAGGCATCATCATAGAAGCAAAAGTTAGATAAATGCAAACAAAACTGAAGTAACTGATGGATGAAAAGTCAGTCATATTGTATGTGGGAGGATCCATCCTCCCTCAGTACCTCAGTATTTTCCTTTGCATCATGTTTCTGGGTACAAGCATTGTTTCATATGTGTTAGACTTAAGAGTCTAGGTGAGCTTAAGGAAGACCTTCATATTATATTTTCTTCCTAAATTGGGATAGGAAAGGAAATAAAGCAAGACATTTTTTCTGTGTTCTATAATAAAGTTTTCACAGCTGTGCTGTGATTGTTCACAGGCTAAGCATTCCCTAAGGAAAAGATCCAAATCCCTTTTGAGATTAGTGGAAATCTTTGGCTCCAGCTCAAAGTAATAGAATAACATGTAATCTTTATCATAAAATGTGGTGGCTGTTATTTCATCCTTCAAAATAACTTCTCTGCATCAGCATGAGAGGACAAACAGCAGAGGGGCATTGCAGCAGGAGAATCCAGCAGAACAAACACCTATCCAGTGTCCTCTCCAGAAAAATGATAAAACATAGTTACATAGTGTGGCTTGAGGTTCTAAAAGACTTTTGGCTTTGCAATACCCCCAGTTCAGACTTGATATTTGAAAAATGGAACACACTGTATTGTACTAGTTTGCAGGGGAGTGTTTACAACAATTTCCAAAATGAGATCCCTAAACTATGCTTTTTTTTCCAATTTTCAAGCGCAAGTATTTCTGTGCTATCATTTTGATTATTTTTTTCCACAACTGGTTTTTGAAAACACCACTTAGGTGAAGGGGAAAAAAAAAAAGGCAAACCATCTGATGTACTTTGCCTTCTTTGTTGAAGTTCCACTGAGTCATTCTGAGATAAATGGAATTTTCTTCTTCAATCCAAAGCTTAATTATGGTAATTAGCCTGTGCAATTTGTAAAGTTTGGCAGTCAATTCAGCTCCTAATATGCATAAGCCTCTTTCTGTTACAAATTGAGTAGGTTTAATCAGTTTTAAAAGGACAGTGTCTCACTATGTCTGCATGGCACACTCTTAGATTTTCAGATTGGTTGTTATTCCAAACTCTGCTACATCATTAGCAGTTTTGATATTTTTAATATTCATGAAGCTTTCATTTTAGCATTAATCCCCAGCATCTGTGATTATGATGGGTACTTTTGGGAGCTGTCTATTGTGTGTCTACTGAGAATGAAAAGCCCAGCAGTTCCTGGCAGTAAATTAACCCTCACAATGCCAGTTGGTGCTGAACTCCTTTTGAAATGTTGCCTTCTGCTATGTTCCTTTCTATTCAGATTTCACACTAAGCTCTGATTCCCTCAGCAGACACAAGCTTCATTTCATCCTGACAGCCATCTGTGACACTAAGAATTTTTCCTTTTTTCATTCAAAGAATATATCTTTCACCATGTGCCTCTTCCCCCCCAGATTCAGTATGGTAATCAAAGGGGAGAAAAACAGAGTTGAGAATGCAGATCTCTATCTTAAGGGAGAGGATGAAGGCATTAAAGAATTTTATTTTTCTTATATTCAAGAAAGAAAGAAGGATTTTTTTTTCTTATATTTATAGTAGAGTTCTATTTAGCAGGAGAATTTTTGCTAAACTTCAACATGTGGTCATACAGAGGTTTTTGCCTAAATAAAATCTGGTGAACAGAGTACAGACTTTGGGTACTGTTTCACTCTCTGCTGCTAATTTGTGGCATATAGAAAATTAAGCCTCTGTCAGTTTTGCTTCTTTTCTGATTTAGAACTGTAAGCATTTGGGGGTAAAAACCTCTAGCATTTTAAATGAAGTATCATATCACCTACTTTAGACATGCAATTTTAGCTGCTTATCTCTAGTTGACAAGTACTTAATGAGGACAGACTCTTCCAGCTTTAGTTTTACTTCAGGTGCTTTCCATTAATGCAGAGGAGCTTCCTACTATGGGGGGGGTGTAGATGGTGTCCAAATTAGGCTGGCAGGAATAAACAGTGTAAAATATGTACATTTCCTTTTTCCTGCTGTGCAAAGCATAAAGGTGTCAGCATCAATAGGGCATAGAATTCTAATAGAATAAAATTAATGTTTTTATGCACTATTGTAATTATAGTAAGAATTCTTCACAGCTTGTTATATACTGTGGCAGATGTGGGACTCAATACCCTGAAGAAGTTGTGATCAGTTTGGGGCAGCTTTGGGTTTCTCTGTAAGATCTGTTGAAGCTCCTCCAACGTGAATTGACTGAAGATTGAAGTCTCTCTTGGCAAGAGTCACCTGCTCCTAATTTCCTTAGCAGGCTCCCCTCCTGGGCTCTGCTACCTGATCATAAGAGTGCAGGGTTGTCAGGATTGCTTTTTTCATCCATTGTTCTAAGCCTTCTTTGTCTCAGGCTGCTTAAAGGCTCTGCCTGCCTACTTGGAATGAATTTTGTCTTAAAACGGTGTACAAGCTTTATAGCACATTGTGAAGAAAGGTGATGGAGTCTTTTGTCTTTATTCATCAAGCATTTTCCCAAAGACTGCTTTGCTATTTACTGAAGTCATATGGGTTTAATTGCATAGTTTTGGGGAAATACAGTTGTAAGTTGCTACCCTCAAAGTCAATTGGCCTGTAACTCCTAGCCCTGGGTTGGCATTGCTGCTAAAACAACTGTACTAAGGGTAAGGGGACATGCCAGCACCTACTTCCAGCAATATAGGAAGTACAGAAAGAGCCTCATCAGCAGTAAATGCACTGAGAAAGCTGGATGTGTACTGTAAAACTAATATCATAAGGCAGAAACCTTAGCTGCCAAAAAAGAATGAGACTGTGGAGTCTTGATGATAAGTGCTTGCCCTAATGGGACAGTCTGAAATGCCTGGAGTGTTAACAGAGACCAAAGCTGGGCACACACTGGTGTCTTTAGTGCTGGTACTGCTCAAAGCTAGTCTGGGCATCCTAAAAGTTAAAAAAAAATACACTGTGACTGACTTTTCTGCACGCTTTCAATGTTTTTAGACATTTTGACAGCAGGATCATGCTGGCATTTGAGTGTCTATCAGCAGGTGTGCAGTAGATTGGATGTCCACAGTAATGTTCTTGTGTCACAGATCTTTAGATTCCATCTTTTTCCTTCTTGCATCACAGCAGTGGCAGAGGGCAGACCTCCCCTTGGTACTGCTACTATTGTATTCCTCCCAGCTGTACAGCCTTTTCAGAAAAAGGATCTCAGCTCAGAGCTTAGTTTTTAAAGCTTGACCTATTTATTTTTTTTTTCTTAGTAGTTGCACTGTTTCTAATACCTTGGGAACAGTCTATAGGTAGATGCAAGCACAAGGAAGCCCAAATCATTTTCTCTTTCCTTCCCCTTACTTGTTGTATCATGTTAGGCGTATAGCTTTTCTCCATCACTTTCTGGGAAATACTGGATATTCTACTCATGTTTATGGGCTTGCTCACGCTCCCTGGTGTCTAGGAACAAAGGACAAGTTTTCAAAATCGTTGCTCACTCTCTGGACAACATTTTGAGTAAGAAAAGCAATTGTGCTGGGAAGGCAGAGGTATTTTTTAAGCCCTATTTAACAAACTCTGTGCCTTCACCGGGAGGCATTCTGCATGTGAGCATTATGCGTCCTGATGGCGAGAGCTGAACTGGCCTCCTTCAAGCAGTACCTGTCTCCCACCTTGGGCATTCTCTTTCACCATGCCAGAGGCTTTCCTGAGCTTCCACTGCTCTGGGCTGTTTGGGGCTTGAAACTGGTCTCTGAAAAGGAAGAATACCCTGCTGCTCTCTGCCTCTTCCCAAGTTATGGGGCACCTTTTTCACTCCCTTGGTAGAATACCTGTTACGAAGTGTGTTCTCCCTGTATAAACTCAGATTCTGTAGTTATCTGATCCGAAGCAGAGCCATCAGGAATAACATCAAGCACTAAGGGTGTAATTTAACAGAGATTCAGTTTTTATTACAAAAGGAACAAGAGCTTTGCAGTCCAATAAACGAAAGAAAGGTGACGGCTGGAATTTGATTTAAGGAAGCAGGACTTTAAAACATAATTCCTTCTGTGTAATTTAATAGTCTTTGAGGAAGTACTGGAATCTACAGTATGTGGTCTGTTAATCTAATTAATCTACCCTAAAGGTTAAGTCACACAACCAACAAGTATAAGTGGATTTTGATCAAGTTTTACTGGGCCTATAAAATACCAAATATATGAGGATGTCCAGATTTACTTGTGTTTGCATTGGAAGTAGCTCAACTTTGTAAGGTCATGTAGTGATGTACATGCACACACAATTTTTATTTAACGTTCTATTTCCAAACATAACATGCTGTGGATTTAAGAACTGCTTTTTGTGATGCTGAGTGTCATTGAAATAGTACAGGGGGGGAAAAAAAGGAAAAAGAAAGGAGAAAAATGCTGTTCTTTGCCAGTAAAGGTGGGAGTTAAAATGAATGTTGAATGCTAATGCCTATTATTTTTAAGGATGTAAAAGAGGACCTGATTTAGTCCTGTGTTGCATTTGGTGTTCCACGGGTGGTTGTCCTTCTCTTGCATGCACCTTGTCATCCTAAGAAACACTGCAATCAATGAAAGAACTACTTCTTGTTCTTAATTTTATTTCAGTTGAAGCAGATTCCTGTGACAATGACTCTTCATGAGAAAGATTGGGCAAAATTAATCTTTCTCCCAGAGTTTCAGATGGGACCAGCTCACTGTATCTTGCAGCTATCTAAATCCTGGTCTGGCGCAAGAGAAAACTAGTCAGGTTCTTAACCATATCAAGTCCAATTTTTCAGGTGAACCTGGATCTATGCAAATCTGTAGAGGAGTGTGGGTGACAGAGATTTTCCCAATGGTTAGTTTAAATCTTTATTCTCTGTTCTATCAAAACACAAATTCTGCCTCTCTTTCCATGACTTTCAGTAGGTTTTCCGCCTTCCTGCAAACAGCATAAATACACAGTATTATTATATCTATCAATGCACATCTCATTGAAGGTTCTCATTCATTTGACAAAATATCTGCTACTGTTTCTGTTATCATGTGACAACCCTCAAAGAAACCTACACATGAAAGAGAAGTTCAGAAGAAGGGGCAGACTGCTACATGCTTTTGGGGATCTCAAGAGTTTCATTGCCTTCTCTTTAACTAAAAGGTTTTTGTTATCTGCATTTAATGCTGAGTATACTGGTGAGGCTCAGGTTTGTCACAGGGGTCAGTTGTGAAGGTGGACACGTTGGCAGACACACTCTCCAGAACCTCTCATATGTATGACCACAGTTGTGTTCATTACAAAATGCAAATTAAGTGCTTAGCATAGGAGAAAATTATGTAATGAGGCTCTAGAGAACATAAATATTTAAACATGTTTTTAAATACATTCAAATATATGTGTATGGAGAGGGGAGGGGTTAGTGGGGCCAATATATTCAAATAAACATGTTCGATATTCTATTGTATAAAATATCAACCCTGCAAATTTATCCTAATTAGTATTTTGAGCTCTCATAGTGTTACTAAATCACTGGCACCAGATGAATAAAATGTTTAGAAAACTTGTTTCATGATCTTATTGGTGCATTCACCCATATCAATGACCAAAATTTATCTTGCTTTAGCAAATCAACAGATTTCTTTCTTCTGCTAAATGTTTTTGGCAACGCAGATGGAGAACGCAGCAGTCAGGGCCCTGCTCAAAGGCATCAGATAACTGAATGGGTTACTTCCTACATTAAAACCAGCTTGTTGACTTGGCAAAGAGCCCTGGTCAAGTAATACAACCAGTGCTGCTGCCATTTGTTAATTCTGCATAATTAAACACCAATTATACATAGTATTGTTTTCTAGCAGGCTCCTCAGCTGGCTTTTCTTTGTTATGGTTCTGTGCCAGTTTCCTTCCTTATTACTAAAAAGGGCTTTTTATTTGTTATTGTAATTAGGAGGTTTAAAAGATATCAAATTTTTCTAAAGAGAGAATAGCAAATGATTATAGAAGTTGGCATATAATTTTACAGGAAAGACATTGCATATAATAGGTATTTTGATTTTTTAGTATAATCTGAGTACTCTGCACTGTACTATTACAGGACTCCCCAGAACAAGTCTATTACTGAATATATAATAATAAATGAATGTATTTGCAAAGCACTTTGAATGTCTGTCTCTTTTAGGACACTAGGAAATTCAAATATAGAACTAATATAAATCTCATAGCACTTATATCCTCATTTGGCAAGGCCATTAACCACTTGCTTAAGTCCTATTGAAATGAACAAAGTATGCACATAACTGGTGTTTTAAGGGGTAAACTTTAATACCTGTTCAACGTTCTGCTAAATTTGGAATATTTTATGCATCTTGTCATATTAGTAAGTGTTTGGAGACTGGGTAATAAGGGAGGTTGTTGAGTGTTCTAATGCCATTAAACTGTGTTTTTGTCAGTGATGTAGCTCTATTAGCAATGATGATGGAGAAATCTCAAAAAACTTTTGCCTCTGTTGCTGGGAACAGTGGAATGTGAGGAGCAGAAAGTTGGAGGCTGGTTTCATGCTTGTTTAGAGTTTGTATCTTCCCCTCAGTACTGAAGAAGGTATTTGTTATATAAACACAACATTTATTTTTCAACTACTTCAGTTTATAAAAATAGTCTGGAAAATGTCTTTTTCCCCTTTCTTTATGACTGTTTATGTAATAATATTGCCAAAGGGTACCATACAGCCAGAATAGGTATGGGAACTCCCAAGAGACTCTTCCGTGCATCTTACGTAACCCATAAATTTTATTGTTAAAAAAAAAAAAAAGAGAGAGAGAGAAACTTTCAGGCTTGGTAATCATTAGAATTTAAAAGCTCAGAAGAGATGTTAACTGTGTCTGTTACTCTTAATCCGTGGACTAGTCAGCTGTCACACACACATATTGAATCTCTATGCAACATCCTCATGAACTCTATTGAGAAGTGTTTCTATGAGTCAGCAGCTGGAGCTCATTTCTCAGCCAAAAGTCTTTCTTCTCGCTTATCTCCCTGTGACTCAGTTCTTGTTATCTATCAATCCCTTTCTTTGAGTCCACATAATTATTCCTCCTTCACCTCCCTAAAAAACCACAGAGTTTTAAGCTTGCCAGTTCTTAGTTCTTCATTTTACTGGATCACAAGTCAACTAAGCTATAAAGAGGAAAAGACATAATTTCCTGCTTATCCTGAGAAGCCCTGAGGTCCATGGGACATCCCTCAGCACGTCATAGAAAGCACAAAACAGTTTATAAGATGAGCCTTTGGGTTCGTGTTACAGTTTTATCAATAGAGCCATTTTAAGTTGCAGTTGTCAATAAAATCACTTCTTAACTCTCTGTAAGGATGGGTCAGCTGTTTTGAATCGTGTTGTGTGTGAAACGTATATTTCAGATTCCTTCCTTAAACTCAGTAAAACAATACTGCTTTGTCTTAACTTCCTTTAAGGAGCACATTATTTTGGCATCTTCTTTGGACCTTCTATTGTCATAGCCTTTATTCTTCCTGTCTCAGGCATGCACTTTCATTTTAATTATTGTTTAAATAGAAAAAAGTGTGATTCTAGGATTTTCTTTAAAATTTATATTTAGACACAGCATTACTATAATAGATATGTCTTCATTTTGCAACTACATCTAATACAGCAGAATTTAACAAGTGAAACATTTTTACCACGGAAAGCTTTCTTTTATTCTTTTATCCTGAAAGAAATCTTTTAGAGGAGACTAGTGAGAATCTTGGCAGGAAGAAGCAGTGAGAACTCCAATGAGAAAGACATAGAATTTTTTTTAATTATTATTTCTCAATAGCAATCCTCTTAAACAGCTCTAAGCTCTGGGATGTTATTTATTATTGATGATACAGTAATGCCCTGAATATGACAGGTGTTGAATTGTTTGCCTGACATGTCAAACCTGTCCCGCTTTTTGAAATGTTAGTTGTAGTCTAAAGAGCTGGGATTATACCCCAATTCAAAAAAAGCTGCTGAAACATATAGATAATTTCTCTGGTAGTTTGTGTCATTGATTTCTACAATTTTGTTTAAAGAACACTCCCCAGCCATGGCACTAAGATTTTGCTTGAAGCAAAGTACTTACATGAATCCTATTTTGGATTAGAATAAGTGGGGAATGCATGCATAAAAGTGGGTCACAACAGCATAATGGATGCAGCTTGACTTATCTCCCCTATATGCCAATTTTTATTTATGTTCACATGTATTTATTCATAATGTATTTATATATGCACATTCTGAGTGTATTTTGATAGCCCACTGATTAATTGTAGAATGATATGATAAGGTGCAGTTATAGAGCACCTGGGACTTCTCCCCTGCAGCCGTGCTATTGAGGCAAATCTCCTGGTGTCCCCACTAAGAGTCTTTCCAGGACCAAAGGTTGAAGGTCACCTGGCTAACAAGCCATGAAGGTTAGAAACAGGAGCATCAAACCCTGAGAAAGGATGCATCCTGAGCTTTGCTTGGGGAGAGCCATTAGCCTCAAGCCATGGAAAGTCCCACAACACCAAGCCTTAGCAATGTGCCAGTTTTGTGCCTGGAAAAGCCATTTCGCACTGTAGCTGGAGTTTTTCAAGCTAATTATTTTTATCTGCTTCTGGACTCAAAAATAATGTAATTCTTTTTGTCTCAGATTTGAAAGAAAAGGAACTGGAAAAATTGTCAATATATTATAAACAACTTGGGGAAAAAATTTGGAAGCTAATTTTACCACACAACAATGACACATGGACCTTCCATATGGCATTTGCAGATGCCAAGATTTTTTTTTGTCTGGACTTCTTTGTCTTGAGGATAACCTGGGCACACTGCAGCTAGCCCAGCTTCATGTAGCAAAAAATATTTAGACTACATTATTTACTCTTTCCAAATTAGACTTTTTGATATATCTAAAATGTCACTAATTCCTTTAACTACAAAAGAACAAGCTATTGTGTCTTCTTCACCTAGACATGATCCCAGAAATCAGTTTGGTGGGTGACAAGGAGTACTTCACCATAACAGAGAGTAAAAAATGCACTCATTTTGGAGTTCAGTTCATAATACAAATTAGCAGAATGTGAACCAAGAGTTTTAGAAGCTGCTAATGAGGTTTCTGCAAATGTGGGGTTTGCATGCGGTGAGACACACTGGGAAGAAGGAAAGTATATCCAGCTTGTTACATTTCAGGATCACACTAAGTGGTATTGCAAAATGTCATATTTAAATGCTGCTACAGGCTCCTATAGTACTAGAAATACCAGAAACAATTTTGACAATAATTTATAGTAGTGACAAAAACTAATTTGTTAGGACGTTGTGTTTGTATCTGGTAGGCATAGATATATTTTGTAGCTTAGGAGTCTCGTGATAAGAAAGCTGAGTTTGTAAGATTAAGTTGTCACTTCAATATTTAAAACAGTTGAAGAAAAAACATTTTGAATGCTTAACATATTAATATTCCTGCTTTTGCCAAGGAAATCCCTGTTGTTTCTTCTAAGATGCAAATGGTATTATGTGAGATAAATCACTATTTTACAAAATGGTGAATACTTACCCAGGCTCAGCAAAGTGCTGGCTTTCAGGAGTACTGGCTGATTCAGGCTCACAAAAACTATTTCTTTTATGAAGTATAGCAGCTGATGTTTCTGAAGATGTAACTACAATGAAAATGCAATGCCCTCTTTGAAGTTTAGGATTAGTAAGATAAGAATTGGATTTACACAATTCTTAAACACTCAACATTTAACAAGCGTAAGTGGTTAAGAAATGTCTTAGATAAATTTGTGCTTCATAACTTGGCAAACCTTCAGTTTCGCACTGAAACATTGTAAACATTGTAACTTATAATAAAGACATTAAGACGAATTTCAGTTTGCTATAGACATGTATTTTGTATAATTCATGAGTCTTTTGTTCCTATTTTGTAAAACTGATAAAGAAAGACTCAGGAATAGATCCACCAAGGTGTCTGGCATCTTAGTACCTGTCTGGATTTGAGTACTATTGATCTGATTGTGGTAAGTCAGGAAGAAAGTGACAGATTAAGATATTTGATTTCAAAAGTTAGCAGCTGAGATGGTTTCCAGGCTAGCAGTCTGTCTTTCAACATGTCTGTCACTCCCTAAGATTTCCTCTTCTTTAAGCTGTCTTGATTCCAGGAGCCACAGCATTCTCAAAAATAACTTCTCCTTTGTTTTCTTCCCAAGCAATCAGTCACAAACTGTTTCCTGTAAATTAAAAGAACTTTTGTCAGTATGATCTTATTTCATACAGAACTTTGCCTCAGAATCAGTTCTCTTCCCCATGCATATTTACTACTGGTACTAGGGTTTACATTTTCCTTTGTTGGAAGAAGGACTTGCAAGAAGAGAGAAGAATAGAAGACAGCAATCCAAATCTTCATTTTATATTTGATTTCATTTTCACCTAGATTTTTAAGACTGAATATAACATTTAAATATATTTTCCAAATGCAGACATTAAATGTGAGTCTTATCCAGAATATTACAGATTAACTATTATATTATTTAAATACCTTCAGTAGAAGTGGAAAATGTATTAAATGCTTACTGATCCTTTCCTAAGAATTGGAAATTCTCCTTTGAATGTTAATCAGCTGATTATTTATCAGCCTGCAAATGTTCATGAAGGCAGGAGATGTCCCCATTTGAGTTTTATATCTTTGGCTTGCTTGGTGCCTAGGGCTAGCTAGGCTAAAACTTTGAAACTAATTAGCCTGAACCATGAGGGAGCAGACTGAAAGCTCCAAAACACAAAGATCATCAGGATACTGAGGCATTCACTGGTGTCCTTTTCTCCCTATACAAGCTCCAGCATTTCAGGGTTTTAAACACGGAGCTGGAAGCCTTGGTTGTGAAAATCTGAGGAGAGCGACTTCATACAGATAACTTGACTCTAAACTCTGGTATCTCAGATTTCCAGCTTTAAAATGGAGACGATAACTGTACCTCCTTCAGCTTGCAGACTTTTGGGGGAAATGTATTAGTTCCCATTTGGAGAACATTCAGCTGTGGTGTCTGCAGATGTATTGGTTTTGAAGAGGTCTGATTCCTAATCAGCATTCGGTGTCTACATACCTCAAACATTTTGTCCTTTATTTGCTTGTTGACTGAGTTCTGTTCTCTGCACTGTGGGAGGACACTGATAGGGTCATGAAATGAATGACTAAGATGTGCCTTGGGAAATTGCAGTAAGATCACTCAGGCAGCTTCACTTCTACAATTTCCAAAGTTTCAAGTTTGTGGCTTTGTGACTATAAGTCTGTACGGAAGTTTTTTTTCACTTGCAAGGGTTTTTGTTTGGGAGTGCTGGGAGTTGTCAGATCATGACTGTGTATTATTTGTTGCTGTTGACTGAAATAACTGGTCGCAAGGTTTGTTGAAGGGGTTTGTATCTGGCTGTACTCCTTTCACTGAGGCTCAGGCAACAGGCTGTACTGTTTTCAATGCTTATTCATTATCACTTTATTTCTGTTGTCTCTAGATACCTCCAAAGCATAAGGACAGAATAATCAGATGTAGAAAGGATGGCTTTCATCCTCTAAAAGTGATTCCTGAGGATATGAGAGGGACAAAAGTGAAACTCTGCTGTTTTCACCCCTTCAGACTTTTTTCCCTTCCCAGCCTCCCCCTTTCAGGCTATAATTTCACCTCCTCCCTCCCTCCCAGCAGCAGCTGTAGCTCAGCCCCATCAGGCCCCTGGAAGCTCCCTGGAGGCACCTCCCTGACCTCAGTGGGGCTCCAGCCCCAGCTGCAGCAGTCGGAGGCTCTTCCCAGGCCCAGGGGTTCCCTGTGGCTGAGCACTGCAGGAGACACCAGCCGGGATTTACTGAGTGTCCTTGCAATGGCAGATCCGGTTCTGCTTTCCTCAGATATCTGTTTTCAGTTTTTCCAGTAATAAAAATGCAGAAGAAATCAATTGTTTTCTTAAAATGAGCCACAGACTGGATGAAGTGTGTGCGCTCTCTGCTCCATCACTTTCTTTTTTCTTCAAAGAGCTTAAATAAGATTGTGAGATAAACTTAGCTACCACCTTGCAGCTTTCCTTTAACAGTCACCTTGAAGCAGCTAAGGGAAGCCTGTGTGAACAGTTTTCACAAATGTATGTCTTAAACTTTGTCTTATTTGCTGCTAACAACACCTGAAACACTGAAGCATTGAAAAAAAATGTTAGGAGTCTTTAGGCCTGATTGGGGAAAATGTTTGCTGTTGAGAAAGAGTTGTTTGTTTGTTTTTTTTTTAATGAAGAAAATATTAAGAAAGATATTTTCAAAGATTAAAATTTCTAAATATGCATGGAATAAAAGAAGAAGTTATTAGATTGGTCTCATAATGAAGGACTGGTCATTAATTAGGCTGTTTAGTTGAAAAATGAAAACGAGTTGCACAAGAAAGAATAGTTACATTTTGTATGGGGGAGGCCAAAGTGAAAAAACAAAACTGCTTGTAGAATTATTAAAAGACATACTGTGTTGAGAGGGTAAAATTCGATATGTTGTGCTGTGTTTTAGTCAAGTAGTAGTTCAGTTTGCTCTCTACGTCTCTTCACAAATTGAACCCAATTGCACAAAGTGCAGCACTTCCTTTCTCCCTTTGGAAGAAAGATAATTTCCCTTTTCTTTCATTGATCATCTTTCTTCAAAACAGACAAAGGTTAGACTGGGAGTCAGGTGCTCTGTTCTTTACATTTCAGTGAGTGCCATAAACTAAACACTCTTAAGCTGCCTGTGAAATCAGATGTCTGCTGAAATGGAGTATTTTCTCCTCATCTTCAGATACCGGTAGGCTGAAGAAACTCTGTTCTCAGGTGCCTATTTCACATTGTTCTTTGACTGAACCAAGTCTCACAAGCAATCCAGTACCTTCAAGTTTTGTGCAAAAGGGCCTCTCAGTATGTAAAAGATCCTCAGCTGATACGATTCTGTTCAAATGCCTTTTAGTTCCTACCAATATGTTACATCCAGGGATCACCTTGTGTGTATTAGATGATATTTCCTGGTGTGATTATATGAATGTGCCCTATAATTTAAGAACAGCAAATCCATTGTAAAATAATCATTCTTAACTGCAATTTCAAACACTTATCATTGAAATGTTTTTTCTCTAAAATTAATATCTTATGGTCACTTTTACCTTGGTTGGACGATGTATATAAGAATGAACACAAAAGGGAATCAATATAGTCATTAACAGACTTGCCCACAGGATATGATAAATGGGGGGCCAGCTTAAATTGGACTAAATTTTCTTTGATACTATATCATCAGAAAAATCTTCATGGGCACATAGCATTTTTCATCAAGTGAATTTTTTTCCTGCTTATTAATGGCCTTTATTTTCAATTGTAATGATCCAGATAGTGGAATTGGACTCAGTCATTCATATTTACAAAATGTGGAATTTGTATTCACATAAAAATTCAGATTATGAAATACATATTTATAAATTCAGCCAAGTAGGATGAGGAAGGGCTTGGAAGTGTTTTACTCTAGTCTGAGTTTCTACAGAATAGGGTTTCTGTTATCAGAGTCAGCATCTGTTGGATGTCCTTCTCTAGTGTTTTCTGAATTACCTGGCTTATCTTAAAGATGTCAAAGGAGTGTCAAAGCTTTGAATCAATGAGTGTGAGATGCAGTTCAATTTTGTCTGCATTTTAAGACAAGATTTTGCTATACACCAGCTTCTGTCTTTTGGTTGTCTTGAGAAAGATACCTGTGGTGTGAGGCTTCGAGGAAAGCAGGGAAGGTTTTGTCTAGGACTTTGATTGGGATGACTGTGGGGGCAGGACCCTGAGACACGCTCAGCCTGAATCTAGTCAAACATAACTATGTTCAAGTTTCAAGCTGATGACAGAAGTCTTAACAGTAGCTTACCTAGGGAGCCTTCTTAGGCATGAGTGCCAATCAGTGTAAAACTAGTTAGCATTCAATCAATGCTCATGGAAAATTTTTATTTATTTATTTAAGGGGGTTTTACCCAGTTTTATTTTATCACTGAACATAAATTTATTTATGTTTGTATGTGTCAGTGGATACTTTTCTGAGACTAAGTGTATTTTAAAAATCATAGCCATTTAGAAAAATAAAAACTATAAGGAAGACATCTTAAATGGCTTTTAAATATATTCCTTCTTGTGACAAATGTTTGTGTTTTCATTGCTCATTGTTTTGTAGCTAAGAAAAAGTTCTAAAATATTTAACAGTTTTAGGAGATTTTCCTCAGGTACGTTTGAAATAGAACTTACATCTGAGGTGAAGACTTTTTCAATGACTTGCTTAATGCTTCAATGGTATCCAGTTTTGAGCCCTTATGTACACTTTCAGCTTATTTATCTCCACTGTTATGCTTTCAAGATTTTATCACAACTCCTGTGTCACTACAATTGTAAAACAGCAGCAACACAAGATTTGGTAGAGTCAGATAAACTGTAAACTTGAGTAATGGGAATGATGTGGTAAATTCAGTAGTTTCTTATGTTTTAAAATTTAAATTTCCTCACTCTCTTCTGAGTTTTTTTTTCTTTTTAAAATATAAAACTAGTGTAATAAAACAATACCATTTTGTCTTGTTTTACATTCTAACTAGGGTTCAATGTCAGATCAGTCTGTAGCTGGACGTGTTACTTGATCCAGTGTGTTACTCTCTTTTTTTCATATCTAGCGCCTTCTGAAATTACAGTGTTTTTCCAGGAATTTTCTGTAGTCCGGCCTCCTAAAATGAAATATGATTAATTGCCTGCAATATGCTACATACGCTTTTTTTCCTCTGGGCTCTTCTGGGTTTGTATTGTTCTCGTCTCCTTTTCCCATAATCTTTCATACCTATATTCCCACCAAAATAAATAAAATGAACTTGAAGCCTGTAAAAATATTAAATGGCTTTCCATTTTGTTGTGCTGTGTAGTAGAAGTTTAATATGCTAGTTGAAATAATCTTGGATATACCTATAAATATTTAATACTGTAATTTACTGAAGTTCCAAACTGGCAAACCTTTAGACATAGCATAGTCTTGTAAATTTAATGGTGTATCACTGAACTGTGAGTTTGCAGTGGATAGGTTATGTGTGTGGTTTGGATCAATGGCTCTGTGGTTATCTCTGCCTTGATCTTCTGATACACTCTGTTATGTGATATACATAAACTCTGCTTCAGGTGTTTCGGTTTAAAGGTTCTTTGTAGTGAACTGAAGTTTTCTGCTGGAGATCTGACTAGATTATAAGCTTCCCTATTGACCAGATAGTAAAAGTGTTGCTGAAGGACACTTGCTTGGTCTGGTGACACATCTGCCGTGCTTGAACAGCCTGGTGCCCACCTGTGGTACCCAGCAAGGGCTGGGGGCTGCTGGCCCCACTGTCAGTGCTGTGTGGTGCCCTAGGAATGAGGTCTCAGCCAGGAACAGAGAGGGACCCTGTGGGTGGTGCGTGCAGGAGTTTGGAAGAGGCTGCTGGCAGCCACCTCAGGGCTCAGGCTGTGTACTTATATCAGCAGCTCTTGGGAGCACGCAGTGCTCAGCTCAAAGCCAGGGCATCATTTTCCCTGTTGGAATTCTAGTGCTGGGTAGCAGTTGTCCTAGCCCATACGGATAAAGCATCTCTTTCTGATTTATCCAGTTTGACATGTTTAAATTTGCCGAGGATCTCTGCTAGAGGCGCTTAAGGGCCCCAACAATATGGAACCAATCACAGTAGAAACATATGATATGTATAATGTTGCTTCAGAAGTATTTATTTCCTGCCCAAAGCAGCTGCACCAACACATTAAATGAAGGAGGACAAACAAACAATCGGGGCTTGGTAAAGAAATTTTCCTTTTTTTTCAAGCTGACACTCTTGCAGTGTTACACTTCAGGTCAGAGATATTAAAGCTGTGAATTAGTCAGCAATGATATATACTTGGGAAACTTTCTACATGTAAATCTGACAATGAATTCTTGGTCATCTGTGCTTCCATTTTCAGATCATTACTGTGGTGATAAATGAGTCCCTTATTATGAGAAGCCTAATTTCTTGGTCTCTAGCACAGTGGGTTTTCTGGTTGTGCTTTTTAAGGGTGGCATAGCTGTTTCCTTCCATTTGCAATTTAATTTTTCCGTATCTACCAATGCACATACTGAAGCTTCTGATCAGGTTGTGTCTTATTGGGCAGTTTATCTCAAAGGTCTGGTTGGTTTTTGAACATAGATATGTGATTTGGTCCATCGTTACCATAATGATATCGCGTCATCTATCAAAAATTTGATGTGGCTGCTTTTGTTTTTTATACTGCCATTGTTATCATATTTGTGTAGTTTAAAACATATGATTTTTCAGTGTTCATATTTTATTGCTCTGGGCTTTGTGCTTCAAGTTACAGCTCTACTTATATCAGAGATTCCTGTGGATCTATTGAAGGTCCTATTTTGTTTCAAAATTACCGCCTCCAGCTAGTAATTCCTACACTCAATGTATGCAATATTACAAATTGATAATATTTAGAGAAATCTGTAGATCCTTGTAAACTCAAGTACCTCTTCCTGTGTTGTACAACTTCTTATCTGATATTAATTTTGCAGAGGTGAATTCTGACAAGATAGAAGAGTTATTGATCCTCTCCTCGGCTCTTTCATTTCATCATTGTTCTATTTTGTCTGCAGTTGAAGTTCATAAACTTGTAGTAATTTTTGACCTTGTGCTTTCTTTTGAGGCTGACATTAATCACACTGAGAAATGAGATTCTCAGCTGGAAGATGCTAAAGAACCATTAGGAACTATTAAATTAACTTACCACTATTTTATGAATCTTTCCCAGTGTAGACTGAGAATTATTAAGTTGATTGGGACATATGTGTATGTTTCATTATGAGCTAGATAGTAATTGCTAATTCTTTATTTGTGGCTCTTTCTCCCATTTCCCTGAAGTATTCACAGCTGTGCTAACACAACCCTGCATACAGTCAATGGGAGCATTTTGCTGCTTTAACAGGAAAGGGCTTCAGCCTAATATCAAATTTTCCAGGCAAATGCTTACATGCTCCATCATTTGTTTTCTTAAGGATATGATTCTGAGCAGTGAGTAGCCAGCTCAGGTAAACAAAGCAAGGAGGAACACCTGTTTCACAGCTTCTCTTCTCTCTGAGGCACAAACTCAAACCCTCCTTTGCAGAATATATTTCGTTATGTTGCACAGAAGTAGTAGCTCTTTGGAAGAGCTTTACAGAGAGAACCCCTATGATCTGATAACAAAAGACAAACGCTTTCCAGAAGCCCTTACCTCTACTTAGTATGAATAAAATAAAACGTTCTTTGGATTAAAAAAAAAATAAAGTATTGTTGCAAGTGCGTATCATTTAATACATTTGGGAGGTGAATAGGAAAGGGAATTCTGGACAGACTTGACATACTACCACTTTGCATAAATATATATTTGTGATTTGATGACACTTGGAGCTTGCTGTAAATTTATTCTTGTAGAGAAGTACTGATTGACTTAATGTTTTTCAACTCTATGCCTTTTTACAAGTCAGTGTGAATATTTGTTTACCTTGCAACTCACCTTTTCACTTCACTTCAAAATCATCCCTGTGCATTACCTACCAAGTTATTTTCCTGGTAGGCCACAAAGATTTTAATTGTAAACTGCAACAGGGTTAAATCTTCATTTTTTTAAAATCCTTGAATCACCTCATAGGTTGTAGCATATTTTTATGTGTATACTGAGGACAGTTTAAACGTAATGTAAGTGAGTTTAGGTATGAAAGGATAGAAACCTTTAGCACCTGTCCTGTGTGCTGGTTTCTGTCTCGTAGGGCTGGGATTGTGGGAGCCAAAAGGAAGGGAAAGCAGAGAAGAGCAACAACTGGTCACACTTCCTTTGAGAAGTCACTATGCTGAGGGTGTATGTGGCTGAAGTCACTGTTGGACAGCAGAAAAGTGTGTTGGCAACAGCAAAATGGTTCATAATGTTGCACTTCTAAAAGCATGGGGAGGCAAGCCAAATCAGAACAGCTAGAAATGTAGCTAGGAGTGTCTTCTGAAACAAAGAACCTGCACCTCTTGTGGTATCAGAGAGACTTCCTCACTTAAATATCTGTCTATAGGCTGACTCAGTGTGCCAGTGTATTCCCTTGCTGGACAAGTATTAGTGCAATTATGTCTATTATTTCTATAAAGAAGAATTGGCATAAATTGATTTATATTATTCTTTGTGCTGAGCTCTGCAAATACACTGGTAAAATGTAAATGACACAGCTGTGTTGCAGATATCTTTGACAACTCAGAAGATGACTTTGCATATACAGAAAGCAAGGGAATGAGAAAGGACTTTCTCAGCTTTTGAATTGTGTATATCCCCTTCAATATTCATTTTTATTGTAGTTTTAATTTCAAATCATGTCACTGTAAGGCTGTTGGTGTGTTGAATTAGTTCCTGCATTTTAGTTGTTTGTCTCTAATAGTCATTAATGAGGGAAATTCATCACCTTCCTAAAGTTCACCACTCAGCTGAGCAAAACAAGGGGTAATTAAGCATGGAGTGTTTCTTGCTGTGTTCTCTCTCTACGGTAAAAATAAAATGGGTACACAGTTCTTTGGTACTATTCAGCCTCAAAAACTACTTGCAGGGCTGAAGTCATAGAAACAGCAGCTCCAGGGTTAATGCCTGGAGGACTGGGTGTAGTCTCAAAGAGTTTATTACAATAGTTAGGGGATTATTATAAGAAGTCCAGTGGCATTGGAGGATTGCATGGGAAGCTTGCATAACCAGTTCTTCAACTGTACGTGGTATTAGTTGCTATTATTTAAATGCCTTGATAGTAGTTCCCACAGTAATCAGAACTTTCTTGAGAAACATGTAAGTTTACTTGGAAGAAAACAAAACACGAGATCTAAGGGAGAGGAAATTCCCTAAAGTAAGGTTAAATTCAGAGCTTGTAGTAAAAACAAAATACAAAATATTGCTATGAAGAAAGCTATGTCAAGTAGGACTTACCCATATGCCATATTGAACATAGTCAACATGACTTGTGAGCACTTCAGAGTAAGTAATTTATTTTTGTATTTTCTGGAGAAACATTGCTTGTTATTTCAGAGTAGAAAATTCTGTTATAATTTTGGTTGTCCCTCCTTAGAAAATGGTTTCTTATCCCAATTAATAATAGTGCCTTACTGAGGCTAGCCATGGGTCTCTTATCCACCTCTGCAACTTAAGCAGCTGGGACCACCCCTGTTAACTGACATGCAGCACCATTTAATTAGCTGGAATGGCTGTTACCTTCGGGTTTTCTGGCCGGGAAAGAAATGAGAGCAGATGCAGTACAAGAGAGAGCTACATGAGAAAGCCTAAGGAAGAGCTGGGAGAAGTCAAGGTGCAAGGACAGGTGGAGAGAGGACAATAGGCAGGATTGGGAGCATCAAAGTCTTAGAGTGAATGTTTACGTCTTCTCTGCAAAATACCAAGTTTGGAGAATTTAAATGTTCAGTCAGAAATGTTGCTATGTAATTAGATTCATGTGGTTTCCTGCATGACTGATCCCACATAAGACTTCAGCTTTAGAATTTGAAAGCAAGTGGAAAAAAAAAAAAAAAAAGGAAAAAAATCAACACACCCAGCAATTACAGTTATGCTACTCAGTAAAATATATTTTCTGGGTCTGTGTGGAAGTTGCTAGCACCTTTATTTACTACCTACTTTAGAAATAAAGAGATTAAAAAGAAAGATACAACAAGGTTGTTTACCTTGCATAAATTTACTTTTTTTCCAAGTTAAAGGCTCATATTGAACAAATTGTGAAAATAAAAGGAAGGAAGGGTGTTTAAAAAGCATCCACTACTGAGATTTTATCAGGATTTCAGTCATATGCACTGTTCTTTGAAGACAGAAAAAAAAGGCTGTGTCAAAAGCAAGAGCAATGAGACACTAGGTTGTGGAATGATCCCATGAACTGAATCAGTTGTGACCCAAAGAAGAGCTGTGCAAATGGTTCCTCAGTGGTTACTAGAGGTACACATTCAGGCGTTTACATACTGAAATGGTTCCAAAAGCCCTAGGCACCCTTATTTGGCCCTCACTGAATAACACGACAGCCCAAAAGCTGTCAGATTAACAAAGACCAGTGAGTTAGAAATATAAAGGCTTTTTTGCACCCCCTGTGGACCTGCTGACTTGTGGGAGTACAGAGACTGTATCCGAGCTGATGCACAGTGTAAAAAGGAGCAGCTGAACTCATGAGGATGCCCTACAGTACAGCCCAGCTCCTCAACAAGAGCCCCTGCTTGCTCCATGGCCAGTCACTTGTGTATTGCAGGATTTTCAAGGAAAGCTTTGCTTTGATCCTTAAGGTGTTTACTTCGCTGAATGAAAATCTTGGAGGGCCAGAAGACCAGCCTTTTCCTGAAAATTCCTCAACACAAGCTTACAGGGTGATTCATGGTCTGCAATTTAACAAATAAATGAGCAGGCAACCAGAGTTTTAGATAGTGCTTCCCTGTACAAAAGTTACTTCTCACAGATATAATAATTTGACTTGTTACAGTAGTTCTCCTTTAAGTACTATCTGTGCTTATACTTTCATGGCATAAAATGTTTTGTCATTATTAATAACCGAGTTAAGAAATAGAATTAAATATTTCTTAAGACATACTATAGTGTATTTCTGCTGTAACTCCAATGAAAACCTAGAATAAATCAAAATAAAGAAAGAAATTCTGGCTACTAATTTAGCTCCTCATCTTAGGTTGTGGTTTGATGTGGTCCCAGTTGGGCTTTTTTCTGATGTCTCTTCCTGAATTTGTCTAGATCACTTGAAAGGAATCAATGGGAATTGATCCAATTTGTAGAACACAATTCTAATATTGATAGTAGTTTATATTCGTTTGCTTCACCCTAATCTTTTATTAATGCTCATTTGCAAAATGCTGTTCATGCTGTTTCCTCCCAATTTTGTACCCCCATGCTGATGATGATAATGAAATTTTGAGAAACATAACAAGGAATAATGAAGTTACAGATTTTGGAATTGAATAAGGTAGCAGTTACTAGTTTTATAGTCAGACATTTTTCAGTAGATGACTTGAATTTCAGATAAATAATTACCAGTGTAGAAATTCAGATATGTGAGATTCTTACAGCAGCATGAAGTTATGTCTGTTTAGGTGTTTTCAATTTTTCTTTATGTCCACCAGGAGGATGGGCCAGAGTATCAATACCAAATCATTTGGGGACTTTTAAGGATGCATCATCAATAAAACCTGTCATACAGACATATCTCCTAGTTCAAAAGAAACAAGAACCGATGGCATCACTTGCTGTTACTGGGGGGGAGGAAGTCACTGATGACTTTTCTGCGAATAGCAGAGCCACAGTTAAAAGCACATTTAATACATTTTTTGAGGTTAGGATTGAACACCACACTTGAATGTAAATAGCTGCAAAAATAATTGTGTGTGTCTGGTCTGAGGTGTTGTAGGAGGTACCAGAATAAATAATTATACTAAATATTTAGTATTTGGATTGTCTCGTAATTTTGAAGAGGTTAAAGATATGTAAATTAAAGCATGAATGGTGTTAGTAGCTCCTGGTGCAGTCCAATAAAATGGAATAACTTAGAGATTTCAGTAGACATTTCATTGTAAAAGGATTTCTCATAAATCTTCTGTGTTCTCCAACTGCTATCGGACCACTTAAACTTGTTCTGAGTCTGTACTATTATCCTCTTGCTGCTTTGACTGTGTCATCTATGCTTGGGCTGATAGCCTGAGAAAGTTCCACCACAAAGATGGTGCTAGTAAACTTAGTTGCACTCTCCTACCAAGTCAAAGGAAATGTTCATCAGGGTTTTTAATGCCTTGAGGTACTTGCTCAACTTAATGAATGGTGACTCTGGAAATTTCTGTAGAAAGAGGGAATGAGGTATTTTTCATCACTGGGAAGGGGATTCCTGATCTCAAATGAGGCAACTCTCAAAAGCTTCTGTAAAAGAAAAGTGTAGCAGCAATTGTGGAAGGGTGGTTTGCTCCATATTTTCTCATCGGTAGTCAAGTCTTCACTTTTCAACTTCCTCTTCCAAAATAAACCCATTTATGACTATAAAGAGGGAGGGTTTCCTGAAGTTTTGCACAGTTACATGTAAAAGTAATTTTTGGTTCAATTAAATATTGAGTTTTGTTTTGTAGATCTTGGGGCTTTTTTTGTGTTGATTTTTTTGGTTATATTTCGTTGTTTTTGTTATTTGGGGTGGTTTTTTTACATCTTTTTAAACCTTAATGTTTTTTTCCAATGCAAACAGTTTTTGGTGTTTTCTTTTTGGTTTTTTTTTTTGTTTGGTTTGGTTTGGTTTGATTTTTGGTGGGTTTTTTTAAGCAACTAAGGGGTAAGACTCCTGGGTTTAAATTCCTTTTCTCTGTTCCAGAAATTCAACCAGGATGTTCAGCTGTATAGGACAGCTGTTTTGAGGGACCTCTCTGTGTCACTTCCATGAAACCTCTTATAGAGTGATTACGACATTTTCTGAGGGATGAGGCAAAAGTCCGTCCTCTGCTTTGACTCAGACTGAGCTGTAAATTTTTCATACATCACATGAATTCTTCATAATTTCATGTTTTTTGACATGGCGATTACTTCAGAAAGTGTAAGAATGTAAAATCATTCATTATGTTTAGGAAAGCCAAGTGGAAAGTTGCCTGATCCTCCAGCACAACAGTCATAAGAAATACATCATGTCTTAACACCAAGGCCTTTTACCACCCATTTAAGAGACCGTCTTCATAGCAGTTTTACAGTGGCATGTGCCATTTAAATCAACAGTACTTACTTCTGTTAAGTTTTAACAGGACTCCCAAGCAAAGCTGGAACTTATGAGAGAGCAGAAATTAAATTCAATCAGGCACAGAGGACAACAACCCAAAATGTAGGACTTGGGTGCAGACTTATCGTTCAATGAAAAGGTAGAATTCACCTACAGAAAGAATAGAACTTCAGCCACCGTCATTACTGAGTCATTTCCAGCCAGACATTGTAATTTAACATTAGTTGAATGTAATTTTCAGTATCAGGCGGAAAAGTAGCATTTCTCAAGAAAGGAAAGAGTAAATATCTTTGTGGTTTTAGATTGTAAATAACAAGTGCATTGTCGCTAAGAGATACCGTGTAAATAACAGTAGTGTTAAAAAGGAGTGTTAAACGGAGTGGAGTTGGACCAAGGGTTGGACTTGATAATCGCAGTTCAGGAAGGATATTGAGGTGCTGGAGTGGGTCCAGAGAAAAGCAACAAGGCTGGTGAAGGGACTGGAGCATAAGTCCTATGGGGAGAGGCTGAGGGAGCTGGGGAAGAGGAGGCTCAGAGGTGACCTCATCACTGTCTATAACCACCTGAAGGGAAGTTCTAGCCAGGTGGGGGTTGGTCTCTTCTCCCAGGCACTCAGCAATAGGACAAGGGGGCACGGGCTTAAGCTCTGCCAGGGGAAATTTAAGTTGGAGATCAGAAAAAAAATCTTTCCAGAGAGAGTGCTCAGGCATTGGAATGGCCTGCCCAGAGAGGTGGTGGATTCACCATCCCTGGAGATTTTTAAATTGAGATTGGCCGTGGCACTGAGTGGCATGATCTGGTAAATGGACTGGAGTTGGCCCAAGGGTTGGACTTGATGATCTCGGAGGTCTTTTCCAACCCAATCGATTCTATGGTTCTAAAGAGACTAATGCTCTCATTTCCCTCCACTGGGAGATCAAAGTCAGGATTTTAATGCCTAAATAGCTTCAAGTAGTTGTAGGCTCATTTTTAAAGCTGCTGCTCTCATGTCCTGTTGGTTTTATTGAATGCAGTGCATTTCTGAATTGGAACCTGCTCCTGCTTAAACTCCTAAGTGAGCTTTGCTAGAGGGTTTTAGCAGTGGTTGTTGTGTGAGGTGCTATGAGGAGGATGGCCCTTTGCTTGGAATACCATGTCTGAGGGATTATCGTGGGTAAAAAAGTTCAATTTATTATGCAATTATATTTTGCACATGACACCAGGTGTTACACTGACACATAGAACATTTCTAGTAGCTTTCAGTGCCTCTTCTTCCTCCTTCATCATTTTGTGTAGTGTGTGGTTAAATCTGCTAGAAGGCAATCAGTCTTTCAGAATTATGATCAGCAGGCTCATTGGTTAAAATCTCAGTCTGGGATTTCTATAGTCATTTATAAACACTTTCCCTGAAAAAAAGTAGGTGCAGCCTCTGCTATTTAATTTAATAAAAAGTCCCGTCCTTCTGTCCTTTACTGCTGTAATTTAAAACTTTGACCCAATCAACCTTTGAATGCAAATGAGTGAGCAATCTGGAGAAGCAGAGTGTTGATCCAGCCACTCTACAGCCATTTTCAGAGCCGATTTTAAAGATGTACGTGACATTGGCCATTAGTGAGCCAGCAAAGATGAATGGGCCAATAAATGAACATATTTCACTTCTTTCATCTGCCAAGATGAAACATCATCTTGGTGTTCGACTGGTTTTTTTGTTGTTTGGTCTTTTATTTTCTTAATTTGCACAACAGTATTTTGAAAGGCATGCTATCAATTCCTTAATTGACTTTTTTAAAGAAATATTTTTTTCCAATGAGTCTCCTTGAGCGGATTGGTCTTGAGGATTTTGGGTTTATGTTCTTCCTTTGTAATTCCTTAAAAAAATTTGATTTGTAAGGAAGCTGTCTCTGTAAGATTATCTAAAAAACAAAGGGAGAAAATGAATGTTTGACATCACATTTTAAAAATTAGATTGACTGAGCTAGGAAAATTAGGTGTCCATAAAAAAAAAGTCTACTTATGTTTTCTTTTTTTTTTTTTTTTGTCTAGTTTGGTTTCATGTGTCGTTGCTTTAGGTGTTTTGTGGAAGTTCAGAATGATTTTTAGCAGCATGTGGACTTTTGTTGAAAAGGAACAGCTACACTTAGTTATTATAGAAGTTCAGAATATGTCTGTTTGAGAGAGCAAAACATTTTTTTTTTCTATTCAGGGTCTTTAGAATAATTAATAAATTATCTGACACCTGTCAACAGAGAAAAAAGAAATAAGCAGCCTATTGTTATGGTACTGATATCCTTGCAAACAAATTTACTTCTTGCAGTTTTTTCTGAACAAAATATGAATGTTTCTTTCTAGGTATTATGTTGGACAGTGTGCTATCAAAAGTGAAAAAAAATAGGAATTAAGTTTAATAAACAGTTTTACATTGAAAGTAAAAATATGTAGTGATATGGACAACAAATTCCTTTGGGTTGTGCTGTTTTCAGAGCAATTGGGATTTTTATTTTATCTTTTGCTTTGAATGATTTACTTCATTGTTGTGAGTGTTTTTTGTGGTGCTTTGTGGTGTTTTAAACAGCAATTTATATTGGAGTCTTAAAACATGTGTTTGTTTATGTGTTTAGCTGACCAGCTGCGGGTTTTTTTTTGTTTGTTTGTTTTTCTATGTGACATTGAAATGGACTGTTTCCTTGCAAGCATCTCTTAACTGAGAAAATGCATCTTGCTCCTTATGCAGCTAAACTGTTGCCTTTTCATGGAGGGGCTCTACCCCTCTGCCCTACCCCATCTTCCAGAAGAGGTAGAGCAGCCCCCCTTCTGCTTGCCAAGACACAGCCACCACCCCCCCGCCGCCTCCCCACAAAGAGGTGAAGTCCCCTGAGTCTGTAATTGCCAGGAGATGAAGCGATGATGGGGAGTGATCACAGTCAATAGCTTTGATTAACAATAAGGTGGAAAATTAGCAATGCTAGCATTCAGCTCCCCTGCCTCCCCGTCCCCATATGCTCCCCGCAGCCTGAGCTGGCTGCTTAGCAGGGTGGCCACTGTGCCTGGCGGGGTGTGGAGGGACACTCGGAGTGGGAAGAGTGGGACAGCAGGCAGCGTTTTGGGGACCCCGGGCAATGCTCCCGGACACCTTTCTCTGGGCTCCCCCACGCAGGAGGGGGAAGCACGAGGTGTGCCACGCACTGGCACTGTGGCTCTTGCTGTCATGTGTGGATTTAATTGTGTCTGGACGTGTTGTGATCAAAATGGCAACTACTGTTACTCCTGTGACCCCATCAGCAGCTCTGGTGTTGTTTCCGACAGACTCCGAAGACCTAGAGAGGGGGAACGACAGCGGGACACCACTCCCCACCTCTGATAACGGCGACAATTCACTGGGCTACACAGGTAGAGTGCACCTTTCCAAAATATTCCTGACCTGCTACTTCTGACGCTTTTCACCTGCATCTGCCATTACCACCTGTACTGGTTTCTCTAATCATCTTTGCTAGCTGGCTGTCTTTCACCATCACCCTAGAAGTTCAGCATTGTTAATACTGTTTGGAAATGTTACTGTGCCTTTTAAGTAACCAAAATGACTGTCCTCATAAGTGCGTGTTAGTACGTTTCAATTATTTAAATGTTTAAAGTAAATTTCTCTTGTTGAAACAATTCACTCGTTAATTTCCTTTGAACTCTATACATTAGCGCACGAGACAATATATCATCTCAGTGAAATTTTTCCAAAGACCGTAGGGATTTTTCCATGTGCTTATTCTGGGAGGTTTTTTTCTTTGTTTCTGTTATAAACAAAAGTAAAATACATTACAGCAGGGAACAAAATCCAGGAAAGACTAAACTGTGATACGAGAAGAATCTGTTTCATTTACTTCTGCTCTGCATAAACTAGAGAAATGTGTCTCTAGGCCAAATAAGAAAAGCCACTGATAAGCAGCACCATACAGAAGTGATCTCTGAGGGACCCAATTCTTTAACTCCTCCGCAGACTGAAATGTTGCACAGCTCCAGGAGTCCCAGCACTTCCCACAGCCTGGGCTCAGCTACAGAATCTCAAGTTTTCATGATCTCCTGGGGGTCCTGTGTGAATCAGATATTCACAGCTAAGACATTCTTACAGGGTACAAGAAAAGAGGATAGGCAATTATAAGATAGAGGGAGTAATTTCTTGTCTATTCATAAAACTACAGGTCTGTTATATGCCACTTACAGTGATTGCAGCTTCCAAAACCTGCCCCTCACAATCATCTCTGCATGTGGTTTAAAACCTTGACACATAATTCTATTCCAGTTTAAAATACTTCTTTTTTTCCTAAAATGGCAAAAAAAAGCAAAGTAATACAAATTTCCCTTCAGTCAAAATAGACGCCCTCTTAGGAAAGCAAAGCATGAACTCTGCTGCATGTGGATTATTTAGAGTTTTCTACCTTCTGAATATTCCTATTATTTTCTTTTTGTCTAAATTCCATTTCCCACTCTCCAAGTTTGGCACGTGTACATTCCCCTGAGGCATATGGGGTCATCATATTGACAAAATACAGCTTAAAGAATACTTTTTGGATTTACAACAGGTTAGATTTTTGCTTTCAGGAACTGGGTCTGGGAACTGTGATCCCTGGGTCTAGTGTTTAAACAGCCACTAATTTACTTGGGACCACAAGCCAGACTCTTTTGTTGATAAAGTGGCTTAGTTTTTATCTAGAGATGAGCATTCAGTCTTCCTCCAGCCCCTTCGCCTGTCCCTGACTGGTTCTTGACAGGCAGATTCCTGTACCAAACAGCCTCATACCTGCCCATGAGTTGGGAGAGGGGGCCCTGCCTGTGCCCTCCGAAAGCTCCCTTAGCCACAAGAGCAGTATGGCTAAGAGTTTAGAGGGAGACCCTGTAGTTTTTTCCTACTGATATGTTTTGGAGCGGGGCTGGAGGCTTGGCACAGGACCTCCTGTGGCAAGTGCCCTGGGTGGGCGATGGCAGGCAGAGGGTGCGAAGGCTGCAGGCAGTGTCACTCCATAGCAGAGATTTTGTTATCCCCCACCTTGTAGGGCAGTATTTAAGGCATATATAAGGCAGTGTTTAAGACAGCAGCTCCCCTCTGAGCTTGGGGACATGGGAGGTTATCCCAGGCAGAGCACAGACCCTTCTGCATCTGTCCACCCCTGAGGATCCTTCACCCTTATCAAGGTGCACGTGAGCATCTGGGTGCTGCATCCCAGGAAAGGCCTCTGCGGGGTGTTGCAGCTGTTTAACCTGCCTCTTGGAGACTAATGGGGTCATTTGAGAGGACTGACAAAATCAAACCTGGGCTAGTAGTTCCCCAGAGGCTCCGGTTCTTAACTCTAGGCCATATTTTAATAAGCATTTTCCAAGCAAGCACAAAAGTCAGGATCGAGTTGGAGGCAAACACAAGCTGAATAAAGATTAAAACCTGGAGGATGGCTGGCTTTGCTTAATTAGAGATTTTGTGCTTCTATTTGAATGAGCATTGAATGAAGGAAGACCAAGTTTATTATGTATAAAGATTTAATGAACTGGGTTTTTTTCTCCACTGTGTAATAGTAATCAATAACACTATGTGTGTATAACTTACTTTTTGTGAAAAGCCCTGAGGTATTTATTAAAATTAGTCCAACAGGTTTCTGTAGTAATCAGTAAGGGTTTTTTTAAAAAATAACATTAATACAATCTTATATTTTTTCCTCATTATGTGCCCATTCATATGGGCCTAATATGGATTTCCTGGATTTTACAGAAGTATTCTGAAGTCAGTTTTGTGTTCTTCCATACCTATAGAATTCCAGTCTCCAAATGGAAAACCATTCCAGGAGCCTGTTTGTGCGGAAAATTCTCTGACTCATTCCTAAAATCACTCAGATTAAGTCCAGGATGTTTGTTCCCATGGGCAAAATAAACAGTAATTTATTTTTTAATTGTATATTTATCTTCATGTGGTTTCTGAATGGACAAAACCCAAACAATCTCATAATTACTGTCGTACTATATGATCATACATTGTTACTCATTTTGAGGGCAGTGATACATCTTCCTAGAACATAGAAGTTAATCTGTGAGATACATAAGCAAAGCATTCTCTTATATGGGAAGTTTCATGATTAAATGTTATATTTTTTCCTGCATGTTTTTCTTTCCATATAAATTTTTAATGGTGAATACTGTTCTTAAGTGGACGTATGTGAATCGTGTTTCAGTGTGTTTTCCTAAAGCCTCCTTTATCAGTGTTATTTATTCTCCTAAATCAGGAGAATTTTAACCACCCGATTAGGTTTTGTTGTTTCCATTGTGGATGTGAGCTCTTGACTTGAGAAGTAACCTTGTACAAAATAGTAAACACATCAATTTCAGGAGGGGAGAGAGGTGTTGCTAACCCAAACTGTTTTGAGTTTGAAGTTGATAAATTTCAAGACTGCTGTTACAGGAAAACGATGAACTTCTGTTTGACTTTTCATGATTCTTGTTATGATGTGGGGCTGAACTCTAGATTTTTTTTTTTTTATATCCCCCTAGTCAATATAGTAAAGTGGCATCCCATACATGTTGCACTTTTTCTAGATCATCAGGGGTTTCTTATTAAAATAATTGTTATTGCTTATTAACTGTAGACCCAGCTGGAGAGGCTTTGTATGCATCTATATTAAAGATGATCACTTTCAAAGAGTATTTGCAATATATATAAATAGGGGCTGAATAAATAACAAATCAAGAAAGGAAGTTCAGCCACTGAGGATTGTTCCATATGCATGACACTGCTATTAGACTGAAGGAGTTTATAGGAAAGGTTTCTCTTGCATATTTAGTACCTGAAAAATGCTAAGAACAAAAAACCAAATAAGACCTCATGTGACCATGTAGGCAGCAATTAAAACATGCTTAATCCACCTACATCTGTAGCTGGATCAATACATCAAAGGGTTTAGGGTTAAACAAACAAACAAACAAAAACTTTTAACTGTAACTCTGTCAGTTTAAAGCAATGAGCCAGAAAGAAAGAGTACCTTTTCTACATCTTCACAAAAGACCAATTCTACAGTGTCAAGGCTAGATTGGAAAATAATTGTATAGTTAAGATGTGGAATAGCAAAAGTCTAAATAACTATTTTAACCATGTACATACAAAACAGCTTAAATCACAGTGATATTCAATAGGATAAAAGCTTATGATTTAGGTACTTTGTGTTGTATTTGCTTTGTCTTAAAGAAGACATCCTAAGCAGTTTTCTGAAGTGCTATATAACTACGCTTGTTTCTCTTTCTAAAACTTTAGGGGAACTTCAGATGGCTAGCAGTGATGTAGATAGCTAGAAACAATTGCAAGTATTTCCACCTCTCTGTCTGTTTGATTCTAGGTTCTGAAAGGAGAACCAGGTGATAGGAATGTTCACCACAGAATATAGTGAAATCTTTGTTGATCACCAAAGGAAGGCAGGGGGATGGAAGATGCAAGAAGGGAATCAGTTGTTTGTCAGATTTCGGCTGTGGAGGTGTCAGAGAAAGCCTATTGATTAGACAGTTATTTCAGAGGGGAAAGAAGCCCTTAAGTTACTTATCTTTTTTCATTTAAGTCCTGAAGAAAAGTAGAGGGGCAAACAGAAAGGGAGGTGAGGAAAAAGATCGAAGAGAATTCCTACTGTATATCAGAGGATGAATATGAAAAATCATTCGAATAAGACACTGGAAGAGCTCAGGAGATGGAGAATTTGGGGGGGAAAAAGTTTATAGAAGGAAGAGCCAGAAATAACATCATAGTTTCCAAGAGAAAGGCTTGTGGTTGGTCATCAAGTGGAGCAGATGATGTGTTGAGTGATGTCTCCTAGTGCTGGATAAGCTTTGAGGGCCACAACTCTGTAGGAGGGCATGAGGAAACCTGAGGAAGAGCATAGGATAAAACTGTCTTGACTGAAACTGCTAAGAATACTTTACTGTTTAATATTTATCTGTTAGAGCAGATTCTCAAGAAAAGACTAAAGTAATTAATATTTCTCCATCAGATTTCACATGTGGTTTGCCAGCCTGAATACTAAAGTAAATGTTCACTCTTAGCTAATGGCCCTCTTTTTCCTCCCCAAAATAGTGCAAGGGCAGTAAGTGTTAAGTATGGGCCTCAGTTATTTTCCACATAATCAATGGCTGCAGAGTAATCTCTAAGATTGCATTGTGCTGTGCTATTGAAGTGTGTGCATGCATGATATCCCAGGAAGTAGCACATTTCCTGTTAAATCAACTGTGACATAAATATTGGGGATCATTTAACAGATCACAGAGAATCACTTGTGTTACAGAGGCCAGAATGATGGCTTGTTAAATTAACACTGTATAGTCAAACATGTGCAGGCAAGGACCACCACTCCTCATTAAGTAGATTCATGAGTTTTTAAAGGGATATTTCCATATACTTCCTGCCATCATCGTCCCCCCTCCCCCCTCCTCTAGTTTCCTCAAATGAAAGAAATCCTGTGGTTCCCATCTGTAACCTGAAGTTAGTCTTCAGTTTATTTTTTTTGCCCTGATTTTAATAATGACAAAAATTGCGGTAGTGTTCTTTCCTATGACAAGGGATCCCCCTCTTTTTTCTCACATTACATTTCTTTTTTACTACTATGTTGTTATGTGATCAGGAGAATTGTTCATAGTGGATCACTGCTTGTCCTATGTCAAATAGAACAGATTGGCCTTAGTAAGCATTTCAAGAAATGTAGGGGGAATCTCTCTTCATTTCATAGCCATTTCTGAGACATTTCTTCCTTTAACCCAGTAATTTTATACAGCTTATACTATGCATTATAGAGTTCTTGTTTTGAAAAGTGATAGTTCAGAATACACATTCAAGAAAACACTTCTTTAACATCAAAAGTAGAAATCTACAGTAATAATTACACTGTGAGAAATGGAATATGTTTGGGGTTTTTTAAGGTTAGTAGATTTAGTAAAAGTGCATACAGATTTTGTGGCTGAGAGGAGAAAAAGCTATAATATACAACAGTACAATGAGTAAAAATGTTGGGAAGAAGTATTTGCCATTTCTTCTAAATTACCATCTTTTGTTTAAGGATTATTTAGAAAAAATGAGCAAAATTGGGGGCGAGGGGGAAACATGAGAAAAAAGCAGTTTGGCTAAGGGGGTGCAAAAAAGCGTTCGATGAAGATGTAGGTTGCAGAGTGTGGATGTTTTTATTTGGAGGAGGCTGTAATTTTGGATATGAAGCAGATAGCTGGAGATGTCTGAACAAAGCAAATAACTTATTTCCATACATGAATTCCAAATAAGCTATTGGCATGTCTCATGTTACACTGAGTTCATCGTAGGAACAACCTGTAGAGAAAAACAAACACTTGTTTGCACTGCAGAACCAACAGATACCTGACAGAGCTGAACGAATCACTAGATCAAACAGCAGCAACATTAATTTATTTGAAGTTACAGGATCCTTGTTGCTAATGGAAATACACAGTAGACTTCAGCTTGACTTTTACATCTCGGGATACATGCAAAGCCTGCAATTAAGGCCCTTTTCCTAGTCTTCTCTGGTTTAAAACTTGCCAACTGAGCAAGTGTGCTCTTGAGTCACTGGGAGAATGAACACAGAGACCCATGATACCAATATTACAAAGTTACTTCTAAGACTACATCTGCACTCTAAATCCAGGAACAGATGGATACTGTTATGCTTATTTTAAAAAGAAGAAAGAAAGAGGGGGGGTGAGGGGTGGTGGGGAGGAATCCCCTGCTCTTGTCTGTCAGCAATCTCTCTGTTCCCCATGTCAGTCTAAACTGCCAGAAAGATCTTTTCAGTTTTATGCTTCTCTTTGCAAGCATTCTTCTGACACATACTGAGCATTTGGTTTTATTATGTATTAAAACATATACGTAAATATAATACAATCAATAGAATTGCCTGTCAATGATGGCAGCAATGTTCAGGCAATAACAATTTAAGTAAAACATATAGTAGCAATATTGAAACACAGATACTCCCACTTACATAAATCCTGCACAGTGAGTTTTTATGAAAAAGTTTATAGAAAATTTCCTCCTGAAGTTATCTTATACTTCAAGGCAGGGATGTTATTAAAACAGGAAGCAATGGCAAGATCCCAAGTTTCTTAACTGGTTAGTGAGTTTTCTCATAGCCATCAGACCAATTCACAATGGCACACTGCCTCCCCCACTCCCTGCTTCCCCTCCCTCCACTCTCTCCCCCCCAAAAAAAAGAAAAAAGCCTCAATATTGTGTGAGAGACTGTCTAATAATGACTTTAGAAGCAGTATATGCCCTTGTATAGCTGAGAATTGTTCTGAACAACCGTATCTAGGGAAGAGGAATTTCAGATTGAGAAGGTACAGGAAAGGGCTATTAAAATAATCAGAGAATAGAAACCTTATTTTGACAGAGGCTTTAATGAAAGGGTGATGTGGCTACCATTTCTTGTCGGCCTCATGTTTTTAGAGAACAAATGGAAGAAAAACATTAGCTACAGAGCACGTTGACTATTCAACTTGGAGAAATCCAGTTACTGACAAATGGTCTATTTTCAGCATTCTCAAAATGTGTGCTTTTATAATGGATGATTCTAAGCTTATTCATATGTTACCCTTTGACAATAGATTAAGCAGTTATAAAATAGGCTCTGATTAATTTAGGATAGAAATTTAGGATGTAATACAGAGGCAGATTCTAGAGCAGTTTTGAGATGGGAGCTTGAAATGTCTTTCCAAAGATTTAAGTTAGTGGTAGGCCATGCATGTTAGATTTGATTCCCCGGGATGAACATTTTAATCTTGAGTTCATGTGTTCTTAATTAATCATGAGACAAGTAAAATCAAAACAAAATGCGTTCACAGCACTTTTATACTTTCTCTTTTCCATTTGGGCTGTCACAGGCAGGAACCCCTGGAGCTGATGAGAGGCTTTCTGCTGAGGGCCTCCTAGCAAGAGCAAAGACAGAGCAAATTACCCTCAGACACTGCTGTCAGTTCAGTAAATTAAGTATGCAAAGCAATTTGTGAAGATGTTCAGAAGTGCAAATTTCTACTAGTAGGTCAAAAGAGTATGAATTATCACAGGATGAGCTAGATAAGAGGAAATCACCCCATCATCCACATCAGGGTGTGTTATACAAGTTAGCCTTTGGTTTGAGCCAGGCAAATTTTTATTTAAAGAAGAAGGAAGTTAGTAATGCACATGATTATGTTAAGTACATAGCAGTGAGTAGATGCAGTGAATAGATGATAATGCTCACTTATTGTATCTACAATAATGCACTTTAGTGAGTAGCACAGGAAAATAAAAAATGTTGAAATGTGTTTTGTATAATTTACATATTAATATTGTTGATAATTTTCATAGTAATTACTCTGTTGGATCGTGGATTTACAAGGTAATTCAGTTTGGAAGCAATGTCTGGAGGACTCTAGTCCAGCTGAACAAGCAGAGTTGGATATGAGGTCAGACCAGGCTGCTCAGGGCTTGATCCTGTTGAGTCTTGAAAAATTCATAGGACAGAGCTGGCACCTCTGGACAACCTTCTCCACTGCATGCCTGTCCTCATAGGGAAATGAATTCTCCTATTCAGTCTGCCTCTCTTTTGTTTTGACCTATGTTTGAAGTCTTGCAACCTGCCATGGACCACTGTGAAGAGCATGTCTTCATTTCCTCAGTGACCTCTCTGTCAGTATGGACAGGGGAGTCTTCAGTCCCTCTCTAAGTGCCTCTTTCCCAAGCTAACAAGCCCTGGTTCCTCAGCTTCCCAGTCAAGTGCTCCTGCCCTGTCCATCCTGCCTGACCCTCAGTTGAATTCATCCCAGTTTATCAATGACTTTTCTGTACCTGGAGGCCCAAACCTGGATGCAGTACTCCAAGTGAGTCCTGAGTAGAGAGGTATAATCCCACTCTCTGATCTCCCACCTGTGCCCTCACAGAGCCCAGGATGCTGCTGACCATCCCAGCTGCCAGGGCAGGATGCTGCCTCATTTGTGCTCAGCGTGCTGCTGGCCCAGAGCCCCAGGGCCTTCCCAGCAAAGCTGCTCCCCACTCTGGCTGTCCCCAGACTGTATGGATTCGGGAGATTCTTCCTTCCTTCCTTCCCACAGCAGGACTTTGCATTTGTCCTTGTTAAATTTCATTAGGTTCCGCTTTGGCCCATTTCTCCTGCCTGTCTGGCTCCATCCAGGTGGACTGGTTCCCCCAGTTGAGTTCTGCCTGTGAACATGAGTGTGCCCTCCCTCCTCTCCTCCAGATGACTGATAAGGACATACTTGGAGGTCCCTCTTGTTGCTCTCTTCCAGGTAGGCTGCAGCCCATCAACCATTAACTTTTGAGATAAATTTTTACTTATCTGGTGGTTCGATCATCCAGACCATAATGCCCCTACTTGGATACAGGAATGTTGTGGGAGACAGTGGTGAATCCAATACAAGGGAGCCTAAAACTCCAAAGAATCTATCAATTTAGGATTTCCCATCAAAACTGATCTCCCTTGTTTGTCCTGTTTATAATTGCAACTCTTGTTCCAGCATCACAACCTCATGCCTTAACATCTATCAGAAGATCCACAGTTATTTTCATCACATCCCTCTGGATGTACTACCAGCCATTTATTTCCAGTGTGTGTATATGATTCGTGTGTGTTGCTTATCCATAAACTGTAACAAGTGAACCATCACCTATGAGTGTTAAAACATGATAGAGAGCTTTTTAGAAGAAACTATCGATTTTCAGTGACCCTTGTATAAGAAAGGAGATGTTTTTCCGTGGTACAATTTACTGGAGAATATATTATTTATAGGGCTTTTGTCTAATACTTCCTAAAAGACATTGAAAAAACTACTAAAATTCACTGCTGCTTTTTTCATTGAAGAAAATCACAAATTAATTTGTACTCCTAAATATAAGCAAAACCATATTGTTTTAACTATGAATATTTTGAAATAATGTTTTCAAGATCAGTACCTTTTTATTAGATTCTCTCTTAGATTCCTCCTTTTATTTCCATTAGATGGTTCTTGGGAGGGAGTAAATTCCAATTGCTTCATTCTCATCTTTTCCTTCTTTTTTTTTTTTTTTAATTTTATTTTTCTAATTTTGTGGTTAATTTCTGAATATCCATCAGCAAAAAAAAGGTTGAAGTTTGGCTAAACTTGAAATGGAATAACCAGCCCACTCACACAGTCATAACTTATCTACTAAAAAAGAAATACCCACTGCAAAAACTATTTTCTGCACTTTTTATGTCTAATCTTTAGTAGAGTTAATTTCTTTCTTTTTTTTTTTTTTTCTGGATTAGTG
>VWZD01005122.1:538207-580788 GCA_013396695.1 Sakesphorus luctuosus | reverse complement strand
GCTGTCCAAGGGAAACCCAATTTCTTTGCAGTAGATTCAAACTTCTGAATAATTTGCTTCAATTTCAGTAAGATTTTTTACTTGTGCTCTCATGTGTAATGAGGCCTTTCATAATTTCAAATTTAGATTATTTTTTTTTTCTTTTTCTTAAAGCCAAATGAATAATATTTCAGTAAGCTTTGACAGGAAGCACAAGACAAAGGAAAAAGAAGGTTGAAGGGACCACAAACTTACTGATCAAGGGATTATAAATTTAGTGGTTTGGATTTCTTATGAAACTTCAAATGGCAAATTTAGCATAAAAATCTGGTCGGGGAGGAAAATGCCTTTTCTACTTGGAAAACCTACAGTGTAGTGTTCAAGCACTACATAGAGTTTAGAGGCCCCTTTTAATGAACAGTAAGTACATCACAGGAGGCTGCAAATGGCTTTGGGGCTCTTTTTGCCTTCAAAATTGTAGCTGTTTAATTATACCTTCCAGACCACTATAAAACGGATCAAACAGATACCTTTCTTGGGAAAAATACTGTAGAAATTTGTAGAGATACTGTAAATACTGTTGCACAACATGGACTCAAAAGATTTTCAGTTCTTGAACATACAGTATCACCCATGAGTTCACTGGATTTTTATTCAAAATTTAGATACATCCAGATAAATACTTCTGGGTTTATTAAGAATTCATTAATAAAATTATATCCAGAACATGATCAAAACAATCAGTATGCAAAAAGAAATTAAATAAGCCCTCTCTTACAAAAAAAGAGCTGATATAGATATCACACTCAGCATTTTATACACATGCACACACATATTTGGGGAGCTTTGCAAAAATATGTTGAAGATTTGGAAGAAAAAAATAAAATTCTCAGAGATCACAATGTTTTGTTCCCAGACAGTTCCTGATAGAAATTCTTCAAAATTCAAGAACTTTTAAGGGTACCCAAACCAGGCAAACAGCGTAATCATCCCAAAGGGAAAACTTCATAATGAAGTGAGGAACATTCAGAGGAAATGTTTGTTTGGGTAAAGGAGGTGTGCTTTTTTCTGAACAGATGGGGTTACATGTAGCACACAGGTAACAGGGGCAGTCATAATCCAGCACAACCTTCACTTCAGCACATCAGCATAGACAGACTTTTTTTTAGCTTATAAGAATAGACAGTATTGACTCAATAGTTCAGTGAAGTTCATAATATTTGGGGAATCTCATCAACAGTTATAAATATGTAAAAAAGAGGACAGAGCCAGGCTCTCTTAGTGGTGCCCAGTGGCAGAAGTAGAGGTGATGGGCACAAACTGAAACATAGGAGGTTCCCTCTCAACATGAGCAGACACTTTTTCACTGTGAGGATGACTGAGCACTGGCACAGGCTTTCCAAGCAGGTTGTGGAGTCTCCATTCTTGGAGATAATCAAAAGCCACTTGGATGTGGTGCTGGACAACCAGCTGTAGGAGGCCCTGCTTGACCAAGCGACCTGCACAAAATTACCTCCACATGTTCCTACCAATCTCAACCAGTCTGTGATTCTGTAAAGTAACAAAAAAAAAAAAAAAAAAACCTACCAGAAGGTAACTATATTGTTGGCCAAATATGTTCCTTGAAAAATTAATACTTATGGAACCTGAGGAACACAAGAATATTTGGCTGCCTGTAAATTTGACAATGCACAGGCTTTATCATTCCAGAAAAAGACAGAAAACCCCACTGACATCAAGAGCTGTTTGCTCTTTCTTCCAAGAGCATAAGCTAGAGTTGTAGAGCCTATTTTAATTGACAGGTATGTGCCTTTGCCATAGAGGTGTGTTAGAATATGCTTCTATTGTTTATGCGCTTTATAAACCAATTAATTTATATATCTAAATTTAATATAAGTTAATTCTAGGCTTATTCACAGGTATACACACAAGTGTTTCAGGCTACTTTTTCTGTTCTTCTGTGCTTGACAACATGCTGAGTATTGACCAAAACAAGACAGCTACAATTATAATCAAGAGAATAGGGTCTCAGAAGAGAATAGAATAGAGATAATAGATTATTTATTTCCTTTAAACTCACATGATAGTAAATATAATACCTAGAAAGAATAAACTTACTGAGATCTCTTTCTTATATAGATCTATAAAAGTTCTCTGAGGAGTGAACGCATCTAGTTTTAAAACCTGAATAATTAATTCTTTTGTAATACCCATATGGCATCTTTATGAGTTTTCTGCTTAACTTGGTTGGAAAGTGTCCTTGTATTAAGGTTAAGGTCTTTTTGTAGCTACAGATGCTCTTTAAATCTGCTGTCCAGAAGCTGAACTGAGATAAAGAAAAAGCGTCATGACACATTTATTTTGGCAGCCTGATCAAAGTGCTGTGGCTGTATTTAGGCAGACAAGTGTATCAAAGTGATGCAGTTTGAAATGGCTGAGTTAGCATTCCTTAAACTGTGTCCCTGTGATAGGCTCTGCAGTGGTGCTGGCAGTGCTAGGAAGTGTTGTACATCCGTCAGGACACAGCTTGAACTGAATATAGTGAGAAATTATGATTCACTACAGTCTCTTGCTGCCTGTATTAATTTCCCTGTAGCCACAACACATCTGTTCCTGGTAGGACTGATCCAATGCCCAGCCAACTACAGTTGATTTATTTCAGCAAGCAATGGATTCAGTAAATACTGTCTATGGGAAGATTTTAGAACAATTGCTAAAAACTGAGTTAAGAGCACACGTCCAACTAGAACAACATAGGACCCTAAGTCCTCTAGCAGCTTTTGAAATGTAGTTTCCTTCTATTCCTTATCAAGATAGTAGACAGTGGAGTCCTGTGAGGTATGGAGCATTTCTTAATTATACTTTTTTGTCTGCTTATTTATTTGTCGTTTTCCTTAATGGTAAAGAACACACTTTCTGGACTAAGTTAGAGCACTCAAATAATAGAAAAAGTGGACTTTATGTATGTAATTTATCAGTATGGTTAAACTTAAATTGAAATATTTCTTTAAAGAAAGCTTTTTTAATAAATAGATAAAAGCCTCTTTTGAATTTTCTCTTCCCTATTTCAGTATCAGTGGGTTTTTTTTTCCTCTTTTTACTAGATGAGAACAGTGGAATAAAAATTTATTCTGGATTCTTCTGAATCTCTTGATCTTAACATGTGCACACAGTACATAGTCAGGTCAAGAACTTGGATTATATTGAGCCTCTCTTGTGAATAAGCTTTAGTTTGGAAATTTTCCATGTAAGTAGAATCTTATCTGTAGTTAAGTGTTATGTAGGAATCAGTGAGGGAAGCACTGCACATACCCACTGGCCGCTTGTCAGTATTGTAACTGAGAATTACAAGTGATTAGCCAATCTTTTCCTTCCAAAAGGGCTCCGTAAAAATGATTTAGTCAGTATTTCGTTCTGAGTCAATGAGTTTGGCTTCTTAGTGTCCTTACAAGGAAGGAAATAGTGTGGGTAGAAGGAAAATGAGTCTGGGAGTGAAACTGAGGAGGACTGAAGCAATTGGAATGTTTCCTGTACCTTTTTGTTTTCTGTACAAATACAATTAGAGAGCTGGTTATAAGCTACTAAGAGTCATGACATGACAAATATTGTGTGTGGCCTTCTGATTGACATGTATTTATGTGTTTCTTTAGAAATAAATGCATATTTCCTGGTTAAAGAATTTTTTAACAGAGTTGCCAATCCTCAACTTTCCTCCTGAGGCATAAAGGGACAATCAGTTTTCATATTCTCCTGTGTCCCCTTGCCACATGCACTACTGCAGTCACAGGAAAGGTCTTCTCTACCCATGTACTTACAGCAAGAGAGGTGGGAAGGAGTGATGAGCAGATAAAGCACTGGCATCATTTCCTTCTCCTCAAGCACCTCCTAACACACATGTATCACCACACCAGAGGCTCTAAGGCCAGAGATGCTGTAATTTGAGGTAGAGGCCCAGAAATACTGACAATAAATGTCTTGGGTCTGTACCCCTTGCTCTTGACCAAGGGTCTTTCTCCAATGCAAGGTAAAGGAGGAGGGCTGGCACGACATGGTTACGCTCTTGCTTTTCCTACTGTTGAGATGCAGCTGCTGTGTCTGGCTTTCCCTCAAAGTCCCTACCAGCCCTCTTTCCTCTCCTTTCCCTTCTGCACTTTTCCCTGCTGTACTCATCAAACCGAGATTCAGAATCAGCTTCATTGGTAACAGATAGAAGAGAGAGGAGAATAAGACCAGCACAAAATATACCACAGTAGATAAAGAGGGTAACTGGTCTCAGCTATGTGACAACTCCCAGACTCTGACACAGGGTCATTACCTGTTTCTTGGGCTCTTAGGTCAGGATTAAGAACACACTGCCCTATAGCAAACAGGTTGCTTGGAGAAATTGTGGATGCTTCCTCCCTGGGAGTGTTCAAGGCTAAGATGGATGGGGTTCTGAGCAGCCTGGTCCAGTGAAAGGTGTCCCTGCCCATGGCAGGGGTGTTGGAACTAGATCATCTTTAAGGTGCCCTCTAACCCAAATCCTTCTGTGTTTCTATAAATCAAACTGATAGACAAGCCCAGAGTTTGACCTGCATTCTTTATAACATTCATTCAGTGACACTGCTCAAAACAAAGTACAAAGGGTCTTTCTCTTTGTTTAGCCAGAGATGACTACTTCTCTTGAATATATGTAAAACCTACCAAAAGTCAAATATTTTAATAGTATTTGAACATCTTTTGTTCCTAACATAGTTAAATAACAATTACACTCGAAAAAATGCTGATGATGACATCTTCTCATGTCCTTCCTTCCTTTGTACCATTATTAATAACATCTAACTCTGCTCTGGCTGCATGATTTCTTTTATTGGTACACTTAAATATTTGTTAAGAAAAACTACAAGAGAGTTCAATAGGAAATTAATCTTATAAGGCACATTAAAAGCTACCAGGGCCGCACTGATGATTGTTGATTCCGTTTGGAGAGACACCAAGGGTGTGAGTTTCCATATGAATGGTTTCTTCCCTTTTCAACTCTATATAGCTTAAGGCTCACTAATTATACTGGTTCTGGGACTACCCTAACAACAGCATGCATCAGAACACATTTTAGATGGTCAGCACAGAAGAACTAGGTCAGAGACCTCCAGGGATTTAATCAAAAGGTTAGCAAACCTAGCAGCACACCTTGAGCATCAGCCACTGAGGCTAATGAGACCTCATTTAAATAGTTTGTCAGAGAAATAGAAAATATAACCTTCTTTGGGGAAATGAAATCTTACTCTGACACATCTAGTTGTAGATCCTTTCCTGTATTTTCCTCTTTTTACATTTTTTTTCTTTACTCTGGTAAGGGCATTAGATTAATAGACCTATCTAAAATATGCTGCCATTGGCACAGCAAACTCTGCTTTCCTGAGTCATGACTGAAATTCTCCACAGCTGGTAGATTTTCTTTAAAATTAAGTCTATTAATCTATCATATTAATTTTAACTACCAAATTAAAATAATAACTCACTTTATTTTCTTTTCAAAACCAATTAATTCCTTGACTAAAAGCATTTATAAAATAACCCGAGTGAAGACTAAATATGTTATCTATGGTGTTAAGATGTTAACATTTTATACATTTCATTATCATGGTTGTTAATTGAAAGGGCTAATTATTATTTATTGATATATTAAAAAATACATGAAATGACATTACATGTATTAATTTAATATTATTTTGTAAAAAAATATTTTTTATTGGTCTCCATTTTAAATACAATAAACAGACCTATCACACAGATGTTCTTTAAAATAGTCCCACTGAAGCTAATCCTTGAACACTGAAAGGTCTTTTAGCAGAACCTAAGGATGCAAAAAAATTAGGCTAGCATGTCTTCAATACCTATTTAATCTGAGAATTATTTCCTATGTGTGTTCTCTCTAACTTAAAGTACCTCTGGTCAACACAAGTACTGTTTTCAAATATACTTTAACTCAACCTTCTCTGTCAAAGAAACTAAACAGTTAAATACAAAATATTCTAATAAAAACCCAACAAAACCGTCACAGAATAAATGCAGTAAACAGTAGCTTTGTGCCTTGCTGAAATTGTTTGTATTTTCAATGTGTCCTTTCATGTACAGTCAAGAATTAGAAAGGGATTTGAAACAATTAAATTTCCTCTAAAGAATGACTGTCTAATGAAAGCCTGGGAGTATAATACTAAAATAGTAGAAATTAACTGTACTGCTGCACTCTAACTACATTTCACAGCTTTATGTTCCCCAAAGGTATCTGGTATACATGTTGTATTCAGTCAGTTTCTGATTTATTGATAGAAGTTCCTCATGGCTACCAAATCAAGCATAATACCTTTTTGTTCCATGTTGTAAGGCTCTCAGTGTGATATGATGGAAAATTCTAATTCGCTAAAGAGATTTTACTGTAATGCCTGATGTATATCAAAAATCTCTTTCAAAAACCTGTTCAGGGTATTCTGAATTTTGTGTAGTAGCTCCATATCATTAATTTTCTTAAATGATCTCCCTAGAGATTTTCATTATATTCAAGTGAGTGGAGTATTGAAGGGATTCTATTATTAGCTACCACTTAGAAAGTAAGAATACAAGGATTTCTCAATAAAATTCCTGGGGCTTTCTTTTTTTACCAAGCAATTGAAAAAAAAAGAATGATGAACACAAGGATATAATTTTTTATGTCTTTGGGAAATCAAAATGATTTGTGTGCGATTTGTATGCCAGTAGATGAAGCATTATTTTGGCAAAAGTTAATTCCACAGGATCCAAATCTCATTAAGGGACCCCCCTTTGGCATGGGTAAATTTAGTTAAATTGGGCCTGTTGATCTTTGCCAAGTGCTGTCTTGAATTATTCCATACTAAAACGTTGCATGCACGTTACTAAATGGTGTGGTCCCATTTATATTGATTGTTCTAACCTATAGAGTTACAAATGAATTCGCAGTTGTTTATGGAGATATGGTTCAGTTCCAAGTTGCCAGCAATTCAGAGGGTATTGTGTTTGATTTCAAGTCCTTTACTTAGTACTGCTCAAAGGAAGGATTAAGCCTTACAAAGATTTATATGGATCCATGCCTAGAATTCCATCTAGCTGTGGATCTGACCTCTGCCTAACTCCATGCCTCTTCTTCACACATATTCCATGACAAAACTAGTGGAAATAAATCTAGTTGGGTTTAAATCAATAGGAATTCTACTGAGATAGGTGTGTTAATATATGAGTAACCAGTTGTCTTACGGAAGGGGTGAACATCTCATTTACTCTGCAGTTACCAGTTTTCTACACCTCTAGCAACCACTGAGAGTAGAGCACAATGAATGCCCAGCAGTCTGGTTAACTGGTAAACTAACATTTTTGTCTTAGATGAAATAACATTTCTTCTCCTAAAATACGGGCTTTTCTTAGGAGAAAGAATAATATAATATTCTGTATTCTATAATATAGAAGATATATTATAAAAACCTAGATAAATAACCTCTGTGTAAGATGAGTAAGGTATTAGAGTAGTTCGTTTTTACACATCCTCTTTACTACAAGACAAGTGCACACACTATTGGTCCAAAACACAATACAAACAAAGCTGCGGATTAAAACATGCAGCATTTCACAGATGACTGCATTACAGAAATACATTTCCATTGATGATCTGCAAACATCAACAGAAATCGATGTGAAATGAGTAATTTTAATTGGCATGTCAGAATGAATGGATTTATATTTGGGTTGAACATTGAAAGTGTTACAGTGGATGGAGAATGTCTGTCTATTTACATTAAAAAATGTAGATGTGATTTTCATAGATAATCACATGAAATGGTAAGACAAATACATGAAGTTTCACAAATAACCTTTGTTTGGAACTCAGAGGATAGAGTGTTTCCTGATATTGCCACCATATATCAGAATGGATCAATAGTAACCAAGAATAACTTTCTCAAGTGAAACAAACCTCAGAAAATGTCTTTTGTCCTTACTGACTTCAACAAGCTACTGGCAGTCTAATGATGTTGTCAGTTTTATATAATACCATGTTCCACAGCAAGGTATACAGTAAGGAGCTTTACATTCTGTCTCTGGAACACTCTCTCTGGGGTTCTGTTTAAATAGGAATGAGCTCCACAAGCAATGAATTACAAGGGTTCATAAAAAGGTTGTTTCATGATTTAATTCGATTACAGTTGTTTCCATTTTTCCTGAATTTATGATCTGTATAATTCCAACTGAATAGGAAAGAGCCTCTTATGTTCATACTTCTAAAGGAAAACCTCATTTTAAATGATCGTTGCAAATGTTGCGTATTGGAGTAAATATGAAAGGATAATATTTATTAAAGGTACATTACATTTTCTTATATGACAGACAGTTAGTTTAGAAAGCACAGTTAAGTAATGAAAACAGAATAAATGCTCAGAAGCATGACATACTGGAAATCATGAGACCTCCCTAACACTGTTATACACTTCTGCTTTTACTAGTAAATCTCTGTGGAAAAGCAAAGGAAGAGGGTCAGGGGCTGCTGCTGTAAAGAACATAAACCATACTAATCAGACATTTTGGAGTCAAAAAATGTTTACGATGACATGTTAAGTGGCAAAGAAAAAAGTGAATGGAGAGTTCAAAGGTAGGATAATATAAAAAAATAATAAAAATATTTTAGGTTTCTGGGGGAAAGCAGTTTTTATTTGTGTGCATTTTTACACAGAATGTCTGTGATTGCAGTCCTGCTTTTAACATTTGAATGTCAACTAAATCTGACAGAGGAGAAAGATCCTGTTTTTTAATCCAAAAGGCAGTCCTGTTCAATTTGGACTGCCTGACAGAACAGATATGCAGGTGCAGACTGCCTGCAAGCACAGAGGGACTCTTGGCCAGCCAACATCTCCAAAAGGGTAAATGGGAGACATAGGAGTGAGCTGAGATATTGTGATGTGCAAGGATGACTGTGAGAGAACTGATGTTGGTGCATTACACTGTGGGCAACACAGAGATCGTAGGAACAAGTACCATATCGTGCCAGTGTGAATGCTGGGAGAGGAGGCAAGAAATAATCCTTAGGAAGCCAGACTTCATCGATCTGGTTTTTCAGGAAGCCATTTGTTCTTATGCCATGTGCTGTCATGTATTATTCATGGCTAATAATCCTTAGGCAATTCCTGTGGAATTTGAAAGAAAGCTAAGATTATCATCGTTCTAAGGAAAATAACTTTCCCAATCACAGTTTTAGGGACCTGATTTTTTAATTATTTTTTTTTAGGAACATTATGTTACTCTCTGCTATGAAACAGGTAAATAAACAAGATGTCAAGAACAATCATAGGATCATAGAATATCCTGGGTTGGAAGGGGCCCACTTGAGTCATCAAAATCCAACTCCTAGCCCCACACAAGACAGCCCCAAGAATCACATCATGTGCCTGAGAGTATTCTCCAAACACTTCTTGAACTCAGACAGGCTTGGTGCTGAGACCACTTCCTTGAGGAGCCTATTCTAGTGTCCAGCCACTCTCTGGATGAAGAACCTTTTCCTAATACCCAACCCAAACCTTCTCTAACATAACTGCACGCCATTCCATCAGGCCCTGCCACTGATCTCCACAGAGAAGAGATCAATGCCTGCCCCTCCCCTTCCCTTTGTAAGGAAGCTGTAGACTGCAAGGACATGTCCCCTCAGTCTCCTCTTCTCTAGGCTAAACAGACCAAGCAACCTCAGCCACTCCTTGTATGACTTCTCCCCAAACTCTTCACCACCTCTGTTGCCTTCCTTTAGGCACTCTCCAATAGCTTTATAACTTTTCTGGGTATTGTGGTGCCCAAAACTGCACATTCAAGGTGAGGCCGCACCAGCAGAGTACAAAATCACCTCCCTTGACCAGCTGCCAATGCAGTGCCTGATGCCTCCCAGTAAAGCTTTGAGTAAAATACTGTTTCTTACTGGGAAGTAAGTACATCAAGCTAAAATACTTCCAGCATATAATACTGCTTTGCCACAGTACAACAGCAGTTACACAGAGAGCTCTCACTTGAAAGCACCAGAAAGTCAGTTGTCCAACTGTGATTTTCATTCAAGCACAGGGAGTGTCACAGAGTTTCCTCCCCTTCTCGACATATTTACAAACCTTGGCAGCCTTACCAAAGAAAGTTTGGCTCATACCACTAGACTCTTCTAGCTGAAGGATGAAAGGTGGTGATGGGATTGTCATTGTTACCTTTCTTAGCTCTCAAGCTCTCTGCCAAGTCCAGAAATACTAAAAACTTCTCTGAGCAGGTTCTTAAAATGCCCTGACTTCAGAACTGAGTCAGTAATGGCAGTGGGGAAAATTAAGGTAAGGCAGACACTTCACTTGTCCTAAGTGGGCATCACTGACCTAACACATTGCATAGAACGCACATGCTCTACCCACAACAGAAGCCATCTGTCAGGATGGCTCAGTGCCTGCACACAGCCGATAAGATCTTTGTCCCCACAGCATGGCTGCCAACTATAGACTTACTTTGGGAACCAGCACAACCCTGTGAATAACCTCTCATCGTGTAGGAAGCCCTTCTCTCTGTTGGCATTGAGGCATTGGGGCCACATGCTTCTCTTCAGTTGTTAAAAACTTCTAATTAGCCGTAGTCATATTCTGAATCTCATTTGTGAGATTGTATCTTGGCTAAGCATTCAGCACACTCAGAAATAGAACTGTTAGGAATAATGTAAAATTGCTTTTTTAAGAGCATCATATTGCACTTGGCTCAAAGCAAGCTTTTGGGTCTTACAGAAATATAAACTAAACAGGAATTTATTTTCCTGTGAGAAGAAACCTTTGAGTATGAAGTTCAAAAACTGTGAAAAATATATTTGTAATAAAAATTTGTCAGATTCAATTTTTTGTATTGCTTTAGTCTGAGAAGGGAGTGAGAGTCAATAAAGGAAATAAGCCCTGACAGCAGGACCCTAGACTTCAAAGCTTCAGTTCCAGACAGAAGTCAGATGAAAAAAAAAAACAGTTTTACAGTGAAGAAGCTGCATCCCTTATATGAAGACAGAAAATCCTATTATTGAGCACCCTTCTTCACATGTATGTGGAGAACTGCCAATTAACTACTTCTGCTAAGCAATAGGCAACCTACTTGATTGCCTTGAGTGCATGCCTGTCTTGATGAGTAGCAGTAATGCTGGATTTCTGTGGTAGATTTGTTTTTAAAGCCTCTTTGAAGGTCCCAGCGTCACTGTGCACATCACTGATCCTCATTTGTAGTCCTATTTGCATTTCAGCACCTCGCTTCACACTTCATACATCAGAGATGGCGACTAGATGAGCAAGGTCAAAAAAGAGGCAGACAGTCTGCAACTTGACTTAAGTATAAAGGTCTTGCTTTACACAAAGTACATGAAGGAAATTTTCTGTCTTCTTTCAGTATAAATGCAGACCTCAGTCATGTTCCTCGTTTTCCAGCATCTTTTTTCTAATTCTTTTTAAGTAGTCATGCTTGAATCCTACTCTCCTCTCTGCTGGGGTAAAGCTTATATTATGAGGGGATGAAATTCTTAAAAGTCTTCCCAAACTCTCATTTGTCTGTATGTATTTCTGGTTTGGATTTATTTATCAGAATAGTACTGATAACTTCTAAACTCTATTCTCTAGGATTTTCAAAATTAGTTTTGATCACTAAGATTTTACAGAGAAACAAATTTTACTTGCCATCACTAATCTAGTCTAACTGCCTAATTAGTCACTATAACATTAGAGACATAACCTGAAAAATGCATTTTAAGAAATTAAGATGTTCTAGGCCATGTTTGTAGCTCTTCTTTGCTTGTATAGCATTAGAGGCAATAACAAAATCAGATTTTAGCTGGTTAATCAACCTTGTTCCCAAATGCACCAGTAGGAAGAACCTAAGTATCACTTTTTATAAAGTTCTATACATTCTTCACAGAAACTGGTATCAGTGTCTGTCTATCTGACTTTTCCACTTTGCACAGAACAAAGGAAATAGAAAAGTAACAGATGCCATAGAGACAGCGAGCAAGGTTGTTCTAGGATGAATATCTTGAACCTCTCTTCTTCTGTGCTGACATCTGACATCTCTGCTCCTACCTGAGACAGCCAGCACACTTCTGGGCCAAAAGACTTCTACAATTTATAATTGTAAAATTTTGAGACAAACATGAGTAGAAGTACATTGCACCATGATCAATTTATAGTGGTCTGGAGTTTCATTAAATGATGAAGTAGCTGTTCAAGCCTGAATCCTATAGGATAAAAGAACTGGAAGTCTGGCTTTAACACAAAATTCATTAAATGTTATCCTTAATGAGTGGGGAAAATAGAGCTTATATAAGTATTTAGTAAATACTCAGAAATGTATGTGTCAAAACCTCTTTTTCTATACACATGGATCAATTTTAGCAAGGGGGCTAATCATCCCTTGCCAACTTAATTCCCCTTCTGTTCAATATTGTAGATAATGTGAAACAAATAGGAATTTCCTAGTTCATGTCTGGCACTGAGACTTTCATTCTTATACTTAAATCAACTGTATATTCACCTTTTGACAGTAAAATAGATATGGACTTGAAAAGTCGAACTAGAATCCTAGAATATTTGAGAATCTTGGGGTTTTGGATGTGCAGTATAGGGATTAGAGCTCAAGTGAAACACTCCAGTCACTTACATAGAAGGTAAGAGCTGCATAATAAATACATTTAGGGCCATTTGAAAAGAAGGAATGAAATTGGATTCCTATTTAACAGTAGACTCTCCCAAGAGCTCTGAGCAGTACTCCATTACTCATTTGCAAAAGCAATGAAAACATTAATTGACCTCTTGATTAGTATTTAAATAATAAATACCACAGTGGATTAATGCACTGGCCTTTTACCTCAAAGACATAGTTTAAAACTGACTTGACAAAAAAATCAATTTAATTACATGATACTAAAATTGCAAGTGCCAATAGGTGAGTTTCCATGCACACAAGGCCACATATCACATAATCATGCCAAATTGGAATTTATGCAGTGCTTTCTCTCTCTCCTTTTTTTTTTTTAATGAATGCATGTGTGGTGTGTGTTGAAAGAAAGCAGGCTGCCACCTGCCACAGAAATATCCCACAGAGCAGCTCCCATCCTTGTGAACTAAAATATTTGGTTTAAATGCTGGAAACCTGAAAACTGACACAGTTTCATTATCACATTCAGCTAATTAAAACAGATACATTCTGGAAAGAAATGTTAAATGCTTTCTGTAAAGCTTCTAATTTGTAGAATCATTGCACATGTATTTGTGGAAAATAAACTCAGGGTTTTGGTTTTTTGAAACATTTTTAAATGCAAACTTGATGTTAGCCAAGTCAGTGGAGTCTACAGATACTTGTTTATATTAAATTAGTTAGTACAAGGCTTTACTTGTGACTTTGACAGCTGGAAAATAGCGTCAACTGCTCTTGGAAGGCTTCTACCCTAAGGAGTGGAAATCTCATGATATCATCTCTTTCTTTGGGTTTTCTTGTATCTTAATCAGAAACTCTGAAACCAGCTTGCTAAAACAGGTCAGGAGAAGAATTTGTGTCCACATCTATATAGGTCCCAGAAGAAAAATCCTTAGGGCAGGTTCTGACATTTAACATTTTTAATCAGTACATCTAGATGTGTGCTATATTCTATAGATTAGATCTCAATCCCGCTACTGTGACTGTGATACAATTTTTGGCTTAGAAGAGTTAAGGAAAAGTAGTTTCCCCAAAACCATTCCTTGTGTGGGGTAAATAGACTTGATTGTACTGATGTGTTTTAGGGCTAGTGAGCTTGCTGTAGAATTTAATAACCTTAAATTTGGAATTATTCGGTTTGTAAATATAGGGTTTGTGAATTTGGAAGTTTTTTAAAATTTGATTGTTGGATTTGACCAAACCCAGATTATTTTCTGAACATTTAGATGAGTATTATTATGCTATTAGGCTGAAATTTTTTTCAACATTATTTTAAACAAGATTGGGTTTTTTAGATATTTTACCTGTCTCTAGAAGAATTCTTTAACTTTTTTTTGAAAACATGAAAGCATTAATCCTAAGGAATTCAAACTAAGAATCTAAAGGAGAAACACTATCCACATTAGTTGCTAAGACAGATAGAATACTGGCATCGTTAATGTTATAAGGCACAGATTAGAGCTATTAAAACCTGGAATGCTACTTAAACATGTTTTAAAAGATTTCTTACATGAGATTAGCTAATACAAAGCTCTTGCTGTCTGGCCATTGATGCTGTAGTATATGTAGTTTTTTTACATGATTTGATGTGAAAATGAAAGTGTGCAGACACCTAACTGTAACAGGGGAAAAAAATGCTATTTCTTCAGTTTGATCAATCTTTGCTAAGAGATTGCTTTGCTTTACCATATTTGTATCGTGAGCATTCAAATTTTGGCTCTTATGAAAAACTCTGTTAAAAAACATAAGCGTTAGAGATTTTCACATATTACAACAATGTGGTTCAGGCAACCAGAAACACATTGTGGCAGACACCTCATGGTCATTCTGTTTGTAATAATTTTCCCTTCCCCCATTTCTCGTCATGTTTAGTTGTCTCAAAGTTTAGAAACTCTGTGGAGAAAGAATCATAAGTGTTCATTTTGTAAAACACCTAACACAGCTTTTTAGGGCATCATTTTATAACGTCTTCTTCATGCTTGGAAAGTCTTACTGGCAATCTTGGCCAGCTCTGGACTGCTGAGAAATTTAGCAGTCTTTCTGTTCTTTTTCATGCTATAAAATGTGTATTCTGAAAAGGTTTTCATAAGTCCATGGAAGCAAGTTTTGGTGGAATTTTTTTGTCCATTTTTGTTTGTTTGAGGGCTTCGTTTTATTTAAAAGCAACAAAAAAAGTCTATTTTGAAAAGTTGGACTTCAATAAATTTTCTTTTGTATGCTTCATCACAAATCCTTCCTGATGTTCTCTTTGTTCTCTGGCATATTCTTCCTTCAATTTGGCCCAAAAGACATAATCTAGCCAAGAATGGTACACCTGCTTTATAAGATTCACTTAACACTACTCATGAAAATGACTTACAGATACAATGCATAAATTAGTGTTGAATGCTGTATTTTAATGTTATTCAATTGCCACTTCTTAGCATTAAGCCTTTAGTTAAGAGGAAAATGCCCTGTAATTTGAGAGGGTGAAGGGTAGATTCAAACCTAACAAGTCAAAAAATTATAGGCACTGTAATTGCAAGCTATATAGGTGCATAACTATGAGTGTCTGAATAATCTTGATTTGTGTACAGGTAAATGGGTATTGTGCAGAATTTCTGAAAATGTGACTAGTCAGAAAATTTAACAGCCGAAGGTGCAGTTCACTAAAAGACTAATTCCCATGTACAGGTTCAATCGTGCAAATAAAATGAATCCATTCATACACTTAGGTATCTTGCTCATTTGGAAATGGTTTTCTGGGCTTGACTGAAAATTCACTGATAAATTATCTGTTGACGTCAGTCACTGTTGTCTCAGACCCACAGCCTTTCAGAAAACTGCAAAATTACATCATCAACACCTGCACAGGTGCTATTAAGGTTAAACTTATTAGATCTTATACAAACCAAAACTTACCTCTTAAATAATCTTAGTAATATTTTTGACAAACTTTGTAAGCCCTTTTATGTGTTTTAAAACCTACGAGAGAGAGCATTAACAGTGCAAGCGTTCATTTTTGACAGAGGCAATGAAGCAGAGCTCATCACCTGTAGAAATGCAATCTTCTTTGGAAGTGGTAATCAGCACGACACTTTTAAAGCAGTATAATGTGTTTTGGCAGCACATAAATGAATAGCAATTGAAAACAACGCTGCTCTGTTTGATCTCTTGCCAGCTGATTCAGTGTTATGGCTTAAAAGTCATACAGGTGTTCTCTTTCTCTTGTTGTTGTTGTGGGAACAAGAGACACATCATGTTATTAGTGGTCTTGAATTTTCACAGCTTCATATGAAATGTTTTGTGTAGTTAAGAGATTAGAACAGGACTACACCTTTATTAAAGGAAAAGAAAATATTTGGCTCAATTGGCTTATAGGATAAAAAGTGACTTACTGGCAAAAAAAAATCTGATGTATTTCCAGAGTGGTTCAGTGTACTTCCATTGGTTCAGAACTAAATGATAAAGACTTAAACAGCCATTATGGCTCAGGTAATTTATTTTTGAAATTTCTGTATTATCAAATAAGTTTATATGGGACAATCTGACAAGGATGCCCAGACTTTAAACAGCTGAGGAATGCTATGCTGAATTAATTTTGCCCCAAATAAAAGCAGAGGTCATACCAGGACAAAATACACAAAACAACCAGGGCTGCAGCCTGCATAGCACCTCTGTGGCTAACCAGCATTCTGTATTAATAATGCCCAGCACTTCAAACTGTCTCCAAAAGTTTGCAGATAAAAATGAGAGGGGTTTGGGTGTGTATGGTGAGTTTTCTTCATAGCTGTTCAATGCCTACCTTTTTTGACAAATCTGTGAACATTCTTATGTAGCACACTAAGAACTCAAACCCCTCTGAAAATAATTAATTATCTTGCTGTTAACCCTTCTCTGGGAAATTAGATGTGCTAACTATTTATCCCAATAAAGTCAACAGGATTTTTCCATTGATTTCAATGAGTCGAGGATCCCAGTCTTCACTCTAAACAGCACTTGTGTGTTCAAACTACAGAATGATTCACCCTGTATGCTTGATTGTCATAATTTTATGTCAAACAATATAATTACATATCCATAAAATGCCTATCACTATAACTTACATATGATACACTTTCCCACTCATAGCTTTGGAAGGTAGATGAATGAAACAGATGTGTCCAATCTAATAGCATTTGTCAGAATCTGAAACAGATAAAAAGCCTGATAAACTTTCCTTTTGTGGCCATTTGCTTTGCCTGTGATATAATTTCTGTAGTTGGGCTTTCAGATGCAGACCTACAGGATGAAGGAGTTCTATATTTTGGTTTTTTAATGTTTGTTACATCAGTAAATATTGAAAAAAATGCATGCAGGAGAGTGTCAAGCAGTCTGTTCTGTGTTTCTTACTGGAAGACTAATACTAAACGTCCTTTATTTAGCTTAATTAATAAAGTAAAATCAAGGAGAAATTTGATCAGTGTGTTACCATCCTCACTAAACACCTCTTGATGTGGAACGTGGCAGTGTAGAGGAGAGTAGTGAATGGTGGTTAAAACCCAGACATTTGATTGAGAAAGAAGCAACACATTTTAATGTAATACCCAAATAAGCACTGAATTCCTCATCATTCCATTGCATTCAAATGCTTAAAATGTGAAGCTATGACCTTGCAGTTCATTCTGTGATGTAGGTTATTACGCACGTGTTGCAGAAAAAGGCAGAAAATTAAATGGCTGTTTTATTTAGATGGGGATAGGCCTCTTCTCGCAGGCAACTAGTGACAGGACAAGCAAACACAGCCTCAAGCTGATAAGGTTCAGGTTGGACATCATGAGGACTTTCTTTGTGGAAAGCATTGTTAAACATTGGAATGAGCTGCCCAGGGAGGTGGTGGAGTCATCATCCCTGGGGGTGTTCAAGAAATGTCTGGACAGCACTCAGTGCCATGGATGGTGATTGCTCAGTGGTTGGACTCAATGGCATTAGAGGTCTTTTCCAACATAAATGATTCTGTGATTCTATTTTGCATAACTTAGATGGTGTCATAGTCTTTGGGCTTGAAATCCAGTCAGTGTTCCTGTGCTTATGTTAAATTTTAGTGACCTAGATTGTACCAGGATGTTCCATGGCCAGCCTACACCTGGCTTGTACTTTCCTCTTTCCTGCAGAATGCCATGCAGAGGGAATGACAAGGCAGGGATATTCACTGAGCTACCTATTCCTAAACCTTTACATTAGTCTTGTAGTCTGCTGGTGGTGACAACTGAATCTACCTGAACTGGTTAGCCTTGCTCATGTATCATCTGGCACCTTTGTTCTTCCCTCTCTTTTCCATGCTTCACCTTGCTGTGCAGGGTATGGCCCCCAGCTTGTTGCTGGCTCAGCTGCTCCTGCAAATGATCCTGAATCAATGAGCAAAGGAGATTTGCAAGTCACTGCTTCAGCTCCCATCACTCATTTTCACTGAACAGGTTAGGGAGCAACTGTGTAGGAACCTGACTTGCAGCTGGGAGGTGTTAGGCTGTGACTCCTGGATAAATCTTCTTCAGCTGACACAGCTTCAGCTGAAAGAAGATTTGTGCATAAGCACCAAGTGTAAGCTGGATGAAAATCACCATGTAAGTTAAACTGACTTGCTACTCCCTCTCCTAAAGCAAATTAGTGACAATTTTACTCCTTGCTCCTATGTCTTGCAGTGGCCTATTGTAGACATTTTGTGCACTCTCAAGTATGTGAGCTGCAGTGTATCACCATAAATAGAGGTGTCTACCTCTGAGAGTGTACAGTAATGTCAATAACCCTATTTATGAATAAATATGCACAGGAACCGATGGAGTGGATAACACACACATTTATTGCTTCTGAAGACAGTAGTTACCAAGGGACAGAAAAAAATATCTATCATCATTTTCAGGTAGCACAAAACCTATACCTTTTTTCACCTGTACTTTGGTTATTTTAATCTCTACTTTCCCAACAGACTTTGCAAAATGAAAATGCTTGATGAATCACATCTCTCTGAATGTAAAAGCATGTGAATGTAAATAGATGTAAAAATGAATTTGCATCATATATATGCATGCTTTTTTTTCCAGGTTACAACCCTCACCTTTTAAATGTGTAAATTATTTCACTTCTCTCCTTGGCGTTCTTTTTAAAGCTTGTCTTTTTGTACCCCGGAAAAAAGTATTCCATATGATAGAAGAAATTGTCTAAGATTTCTGTTTTATTTACACTTACAGCCAGATTAATATTTCTGAATTTTTAGAAAATTCTAAGAGGTTTCTAATTTTAAACTCATAAAATAAAATTGGAAACTGAAAATGCAAAAAAAAATGTTTTAAAATTGATTTTTTAAAAGAAGAGCTGTTACGAAACCAGAGCTTATACTTCCAGAAATCAAGATATAGGATACTGCTTGAGTATTAACTTCCCCAGATCTAAGTAGCATAAATACAAGCAAAATGTATTGCTAGCCACATGTGTAACTTGAGTGAGACAAGGAAAGACAGCCAGGCAGAGATGTCAGCTTTTGAAAAATACATCTGTTTGCAAGTAAGTGAACCCAATTGATACCACATAGCTTTGTTTAACAAAACTTTAGCCATCTGTCCTCCAGAGGGCATTATCCCTGGTGATAAAATGCCAGTACACTTCAATACAAACTGTGAACTTTCTCTAACTAGCTCAGTTGCTGTTCTCTTCTCAAGAATTTACAGTGAAGCGCATGGCCTGTGACACAGCTATAGCTGTTGTGAGACACAGAAGGAGCGGGGAATCCTCTGAATGTGTTGTCATTTATGCCCTGGTGTTATTAGCGGCACTCATGTTTGATGCCAGGACAGGCTGGAGTCACAGCCTGCCATGGGACCAAGTTGGACTCGTACCTATGGGATAGATGGGCAGCTATTGGGTTCCCAAGTCATTTTGAGTGGGAAGCTGGTATCTCCACGGACACAAGTTGTCCTTAATTACCTGAGTGGCAGTACTTTCAGGCAGTGTGCCTGCCAAGTGAGTGAATTTTACACCCCCACATAACCAGCTATATTATTTTCCTCACTACTATATTACTAAAAAATGAATGGCACCTCTACTAAGCATATTGGAAGCAGGGTAAAAACAATTTAAAGAGGGAGAGATTTGCTGGGAGAGGTGTACTCGGTGTGGGGAAGTGAGTGTCTATTCTCTGCTGGAACTCATAGAAATGTGATCATACCAACTGAGAGATGCAGTGGACTCTCGCGAGGGACAAAAAGCCTTGAAGAGGGGTCTAGATAGATTGGAGCGTGGGAAAATGCTTAACAGGATGAAATACAGCTGGATTCTTCACCTATACTGGGGTAGCATCAGACACAAGTATAAATTAGGAGGGGGGTGACTGGAGAGCTCGTTGCAGAAAGGGATCTGGGGGTGCTGGTTGGCAAACCACATCCTGGGGTGCACCAAAAAGCAAAACCAGCTGAACAAAAACGGGTGATTATCCAGCTGTATTCACTGTTGGTGTGGCCTCACCTGAGTACTTTGTGCAGTGCTGGATGCTGCAATTTAAGAAGGAACTGAAGGTCCTCGAGTGCATCCAGACTAAGGCAAGAAAGCCAGTGAAAGGGCTGGAAGGAATGTCCTTTGAGAAGCTGCTGAGGACTTTGGATTTGTCAGGTTTGGAGAAAAAGAGGCTCGTTGCTCTCTACAGTTACCTGAGTAGAGGAAACAGAAAGCGAGGGGCTGATTTATTCTCCCTGGGATCCAGTGGTAGGGCATGTGGGAAAGGATCAAAGCTATGCCAGGAAAGGTTCAGATTGGACTTTAGGAGGCATTTCTTTATGGAGAGAGTGGTCAGACTCTAGAAATTCCAGAGCAAGTGGCTGATGCTCCAAGCCTGTCAGTGTTTAAGAGGCATTTGGACAGTGTACTTAACAACATGGTTTAACTTTTGCACAGCCTTGATTTGGTCAGGCAGATGATTACTGTAGGTCCCTTCCAACTGAGAGTCTGTTCTGTTTTACTCTTACTGGAAGTCACGTATCCATAGATAGATCCACTGGATTGCCATATTTCTTCTATTAGTGTGATAATACACGCTTTTCAAATAAAACAGGCACTAGCACTAACACATTAGAATCTAAAAAATAAAAAGTCTGATGTCATTTCAGTTCTGGTAAAACAACTCCTGTTTGATGAAATAAAGATTAAACAAGCATGACTACATAAAAATTACATATTCTAGGGTGGAATGCAAAAATACACAAATAACTTCAGATAAGAGATTTAGAAGAAACAATTTCTGGAAAATACTATACCAAGTTTCCCAAGGTGGACTAAATACCCGTATTTTCTTTTGTAGCATTGAATGAAAGGAAATAGTGTATTTAAAAAAAAATATCTATTATGAAGTTACTATTTAGTTGTTGTTTAGTTCCAGAGGCCAGATCCTGGGCTAAATAGGCTGTGTTTGATAAGAATACAGAAAATCTTATTTTTTGAAACATTAGTAGTTATTTCCTGTTGGTGGGCAAAGGACCTGGCATGAAAATGCCCTGAGAATTCGTCCTATTTCCAGTTACTTTATCTTACAAATGATGGCTGCTGTGGGTGCAAAGGTTCAGATTATTGCCTAAGTATTCAGAAGTAAATGGGGAATTGTTATGGAAATATGGAAAAGTATCCTTTTAACACCTGCAGTAATGTTTGAGAAAGCTCTGAAACAGAAAGAACTTGTGGTCTTTTACAAACTCACTGACTACTCTGCTTTTGTGGTGACCCGTTTGCAAAAGAAGCATCCCCACAGTGGTAGAACATGTTTTATAGTACATATACATTACCAGGAAATCCTTTTGAATCATATGTACTAAAATAAGTGTGTGTTTGTATATTGATATATACTGTGGGAGATATACATATATATACATATATATATACACACTGTCTTGCCCATTTTTTCCAGGTTGGCTAATTCTCCCAGTTTTATATCATCAGTGTTTCACTCTCAGTTTCCAATTTCTACATGTAGAATAACCAGAGTTATTTTAACATCATAAACCAACAGAGTCATTATACTGAGCCCTGTACCACTACTTTTAAGGTTATTTTTTGCACAGGCATTGGAAAAACATGTAAATACAGAGCCTAGGGAGACATTCAGCTCCTAAAAGGCAGCATAGCAACAACGTGGTTATAACTGAATGGTAAGAAGGCTGAAAATTTTGAATTCCAGGGCATGACATTGTACAACATTCTTTGTTTTCTTGTCTGTATTGTATTGGTTTCTTATTACCAACTGTAAGATACTGAGTTATTTAAGACATAAATTCAAACTCTTATTGCTGTTTATATATTCTAAATGCTAAAATGATTGAACTGCTTTCTTCTCCTTCAGAGAATTATCTTATTCTTTTCATAAGGCATATAATATAAAATACATAAATACAGAGTATTTTACATGTTTATTTACTGAAATCTCATATGACAATATATGCATTAAAATGTAGAGAGGTCAGACAAAAGCAAAACATTGGTGTGATACGGTAGCTGTATTTCTTGAGTATTTATATGTATTTTTCAGTTTAAGACACATATAAACTAAAACATGAGGTCTTCCAATGTAGAGATTTTAGTTTCATATAGAAAACAATTGTGAAGCAACTGAAATCCATAGGTTCTAGCATAAATATGGAAACATCTTGAAAAACATGTATAGGTGGATTCTGGTTGCTTCAGAATGTCTAAACAGCAACATACCTAAAAATGCCAGTTTAGGGGAAAACAGGATCATGCTTCTATCATCCTTTCTGGATAGACAATGTTATTTTCTGCTTTCTACTGATCTCCCTCTAGTGGAATCTTGTAAGCCTGCACGAGACGAAACAAATTTTCTCTCCACAGTTATTCATGCAACATAGATGTAACACATGATGCATGTGCTTCAAACATCTGTTTTCAGTAATCAAGACAAATTCTGTCAGTTCCTTTAGGGAGAAGCAGTGTATGTAGTAAACACAAAGACTGGAATTACAAAGCCTTGAAGCAGACCCATTAGAGAACAGCTAGGAATGCAATTGGTTTGCTTGCTAAAGCCATTCCTTACGGATTGAATTTTTTTTTAAGAAATTGGATTAATATATTGGCTATATTCTTCCTGAATATGACAACAGTAAAGAAAGAAAAGGGAAAAAATAGAAAAACAGGTGCTTATAAATGTTCTTCATCCCTCATCCTTATTGGGTGAGCAGACTCTCAAAGGGACAGGAAGTAAAGTATAGCCTCACCTCCCCTGATGTCCAGCCTGCACTCTGTGTTTGGCATGCACAAGGAGTACATTGCACCCCATAAATCAATGTTAGGCCAGATATGCACTTTCCCCCACACCCATGTTTTGTGCCTTCAGACAAGTGAGCTCTCTGAAGCTGAGTATCTTCTGGCTCCTGCTGCAGGGTGCTGTTACTCAGCTGTCCCAGACTTTCCTTGGGTGGCAGGGAATGGTATGATGAGCTGCTCTGAAAGCATGATTTACATATGTAAATAACAAAATCACTTCTGCACATGTTATGTGGGGCAGTGTTAGACACATAGAAGCAAATCTGTATTACAGATACTGTGGATAAATAGATAAAAGCCAGTAATAAATACACACGTGCATTCATTCACTCATGTATACCCTCAAATGCGAGTTGCCAATCACTCTAAAGAAGACAAAGTGGCTGCAAGATAACAGAAGGTTATTCTTCTGGTATCAAGAGCATTAATCATATATTCCACTGTGAAGTTACCATTAAAACATAACTTTGATTAATGATAGTGTCAGTATATTTAATCAAGTGCAAGCAACACAGCATTGGTTGGCTGTGATTATTTCTCCCCTTGACCTCATCTAGCTGAGGAGGAATGTGAGCGAAATCAGGGCCATTCCATTTGTGCAAACCTGGTATGCAAGGAGACTCCAAGGCACATCTTTGCCCAGATGACTTCTCAAAACTCAAGAGAGAGGAAAAAAGAGGAGCAAGTCTGAAGTTTGAACCCACATCAAATATTACAGTGATTAAGTATAAGCAAGGAAGTCGACTAAAGGTAATGTCTTCTTGTCCTAACCCTTGCCTTGCATATACTGAGGAACCATTACAAAGACTTGTCAGTTATTATAGACAAAGATTAGGGAATGCTTTCCGGTGCAAAAAGTGTTACTAATCCATCTGAACGTATATTGGAGCCCTGTACTCAGCACTGGTGAGGCTGCACCTCAAATCCTGTGTTGAGTTTTGGGCTCTTCTCTGGAAGAAGGACATTGAGGTGCTGGAGTATGTCCAGAGAAGGGCAATGCAGCTGATAAAGGGTCTGGAGCATAAGTCTGATGAGGAGCAGCAGAGAGAGCTGGGGGTGTCCAGTGTGGACAAAAGGAGGCTCAGGGGACACCTCATCACTCTCCCTGAAAGATAGTTGTAGTGAGTTGGGATCTGCCTCTTCTCCCAGGTACCAAGTGACAGGACACAAGGAAATGGCCTCAAGTTGTGCCAGGAGAGGTTTACATGGAATGCTAGGAAAACCTTCTTCACTGCAAGATGGCCACACATTGGAACATGGTGTCCAGGAAAATGGTGAAATTGCCATCCTTGGAAGTGTTCAAAAAATGTCTGAACATGGCACTTGAGTACGTGGTTTAGTGGTGAACATGGCGATGTTGAGTTAACAGTTTGAAATCCAGGATCCCAGAGGACTTTTCCAACCTTAACAATTCTGTGATTCTGACAGACACCCCCTGGTGCACAGTGCCATGTTAGATCTGTGTGGTTGGACTGCAGCTCTGGCTTTGGCTGGGGTTTGAGCTCTCTTCCACAGTTGCCTTTTTTGTCAATGCAACGGAGCCTGACGCTTCTTGGAGGATGTTACCACCAGCTACATGTAAACTCTCATGAGCTGACACTAGCAGTAGGAAAAAACCCCAAACAAATGGAATGGCTTTGCAAGTGAAAATGTCTAAACTCCAAGAAGAAAATCTCACAAAAGGGTAGAAAAAAGGAAGAAGAAAGACCAGAAAGAAATTATGGGAAGAAGAAGAAGAAGAAAAAGATGGAGGACAGGTCAACTGCAGCACTTATTGTTGCTTGTAAAGGAAATGGAGATGAAAATCAGGCACAGATTTATCTGAAAGAAAGGGGAGAGGTCTTTACTGAAAGACCTTGCAAACCATTGCAGTAGCTCAAAATCCACTTTTCCTTCCACTGTACTCTATTTGATCTTGATGCTTTAATGACTTTTGTGTGCTCCTTGAGTTGGTTTGTATTTTCTGGTTTGTTCTTTTCTCTCTTTTTTTGGCGATTGCAATTGGAAATGTTCTACAGAGTTGTAAGCATGGCATTATATCAGCGAGCAGGAAGGAACTGGAAGGCTTTTACCTGTCTATGGCAAGGATAACTAAAATGATTCCAAAGGCACTTTGCCAGAATATTTTGCGTGCACCTTTAAACTGGGCAGCTTGTACTGTTCTTCGTGCCAAATAAAAATTCTTTCGGTTTCTTTTTAGACAGATTTTGAATCATGATGAAGCCCCCCAAAAAGTCTTTAATAAATGCTATTTTTTCCACTCACCAGTAACACAAAAATGCTGAACAGATTGAAAGCAGGGGGATAGGAAGGGAGGAGGGATGAATGAGGAGCAGTTCCATTGTGCTGAGACCAATTATAGAGGTCTCAGCCCAAAAAAAGACTCTTTCAGAAAGTCACAAACAAATGAAAACAGAAGACTGTGATAAATCGTGGCACAGCTTTAACAGCCATGTATCTCTTGTTACCCTAAAAGCTTTAATAATAGGCAGATTGTAAGGGGGCATATCCCTCTGAGGGCTGTCAATTCAATCAGCATTTGAATACTTTGCATCTTCAGTGTTAGATTGTTTTACTAGTAACAAATTATAGGGGTTTTTGACTATACAAAAAAAGGCTGCAAGAAAGATACCACTTTTTAAAATGTATTCATCCTTCTGATATCCCAATATAATATTCAGGAAACATTCTTAAAGGTTGATGCCGGAAACAAAACACAGCATCAGCTGGAAACAGGGCCTGTTCTCTTGATTATGAATTCATACACCTCCTTCACTTCTGAAATCTTAGCAGCCTCCTACCACATTCTGTTTGTTCCCTTGGTTTTTTACTGTATATTCATGCATCTTTCTGAACATTGCATCTCTTTTGCTCCCTTGAACACATTTATTCAACATGTTTTTCACGTGGCATATCCTTCCCAAGTGTGTTTTCAGAAACCACCACATGGAAAACACTGTAGAACCTCCAGTTTTTCAAGCATAGGAGGGAAAATAAACAGCTGATAATCATTAGGAAGTGGGAACTGAAGGCATATATGACATAAGTGTGTGAGCTAGTTTTCATTAAAAAATGTTTAAGTGGTAAGTTGAGGGGATAAATCTGTCCTGAAGACTATTTGGTGATACCTATCAGAGACGATCACAACATACAAGTCACTATGTGGTGTTTTCTTGACTATGTCTCAAGGCAGTTTGGAAGACAGATTATGTCACCACTCCGTTTCTGGTTGCCATTATTCATGTTTTTATTGAATTCCATTTATTTCTGTTCTCATCATTGTTTGAAAATACTGGATTGTGCCACCCCAGTTGGGAATCAGTAAGGAGGAGCATGCCAGCTCTAAAAAAGGAAAGCTTTTTGCTTTCACAAAAAGTCTTTATTAATTAGTCCTACACAAGGAGGGAAATGACAAAACTCCATACTTTTCCATTTAAATGTTTGTAAAAGTGATTTTGTTTAAATTTCACTGAGTGTAACAGAAAATGTTAAAGCTGAAAGAGACCAGACAGAATATACTGATGTCCTTTGGGGTAGGAGTGGAAGAGGGAAAGGGCCTGAGGATTATATTTTCTTTATTTATACTCTTTACCTAGAAATCTGTGCACATTTAAAGCTTCGAAAAGAACTGTTGATTTGACAGCCCTGAAGACAACAAAGGGAACAATTACAGAGCCAGACCAACACCTACGTAGGCAAGATGCCCCTTTGCATGTATTTGGCTCACTATTTCAGGGCACCCATACACCAGGATGCATCTCACCTAACTTTTGGTGTTTAATTTGTGGCAAACTATTTACTTTTTCTGTGCAGGTAATAGCTAAAGAGAGATTCTTCTAGAGCACAAGTGAATTTTCAGATGGATTCTTCACTGGCAATAGAAAAAATACTGCAGGACTCTTACACTCCTAACTTGGATTCTTCAGTTACATGCCCCAAATTAGGTGGATGAATCTAGATCTTTGCACATCCATACAAGGAATTGGTGTTGAGTAACATTCACATGCTAGTTCCCAGTGCATTCATTTCCTCATATAGGCAAGATGTAGTTCACAAGTGGGACTGTTGTGTATTAGGATCAATTAGTAAGATTCTGCTGCAGCTATACGAGATAATTTCTGGAAACTGTGTTACTCCACTATCAAATAACTCATTCTTTATACACAAAAATAATGTACCCAAAGTACAAGACCTTGGCTTTTTTCTATAAGAGCAGGGTTGAGTTTGTATTTGACTAGTCTGAAGAACGTTATTTATTTATTAGTGGAAATAATAATACTTATTTTGGCAACAAATATTGATCTAATAAAACACAGATGTGTGAATGTGCTATATTTGCATTCATGCAGGTATCTGCAATTTATAACCACCTAGGGGCTCCCTGTAGCCATAGAGAGCCACAGGCATTGGCTTCACACTCACCAAAGCCACAGAAGCTTTTCCATTTGGAATTTAGCTTCAGAGAGGGAAATGTGGATGTAGCTTTCATATAATTAATTTCCCTTTCTCTGCCTCTTCACTTTTTTGCTTGTTTCATGAGAATCCAGACTCAACCTCTTGTGGCCAACTAACTTTTTCTTTTTAGGCCAGAAATTAAACTGCTAATATAAAGATTAGTTTTCAGTGTCAATGCCTGGAAAATAGATTTTTCCTTTATCCTTTGCTATCCAAAGCGATCTCTCCTTCGCAAGGTCATCAAACATTATGACATCTATCAATCTACAAACTTTTATGTTCTGGCAGCCAATAAACATGACCTTAGTCCAGCCATATTCATCCTCTTTTCATAAAATATTTACTTCTGCTCCACACCAGGGCCTGTGAGTGCAAGTGACATAAACCCGACTTCAGGATTGTAATGCCACTGATGATTTCTATACGTGTTATATATTTTGGTGTTCATTTGCTCTAGATAGATATAAGCCAACCCAGTGCTATAAGAGAAGCTCAAAGCAAACTTAACTAGGTTTGTAGTTCTTCAGGACTTTTTATCCCATGTGGAAGCCAAACAGCAGGCATTTCCTACCTTTTTGCAGGTTCATCCTACTGCTTTCGCATAGATTAGATAACCTATATTTGCCTGTGAAGTTTTAGAATAAATTTCATGTTTTTCTTTAGTAGCTTATTGCCTATTTCCTCTTGTCTTCAAACACAAACTCACTCTTTTGCTTTGTTCTGGTTTAGGTTTTTTTGAGAATGATTAAATGCTGGTATCACTAACACTATTGCTGTCTTAGCTATGTGTTTTGGAGTCATCCATGAAAGTCAGTAACATTCCATAAGGACAGGTTTGGTTCAAAATACCAATAAGAAAAAGTAAATAAAAGCAACTGGCTTGTGCTTGACTTGAGACCACAATTTCTAGGGAAAATCTAATCTGTTAGCCTAACTGCATAAAGGAATCTTTGCATATTGACCCTGTAGAACTTGGTTTAAGTCCCTGGAAATTCTTGACCAAAAAAACTCCAGGACTGAGTTACTGGGTTCGTATGAAATTTTGGTCCCCAACAAATGTTTTTTGCCAAGCAAAACTCTATTGCCTGTAAAATCCCATGCATAGTTTATCTTTTTGCTAAATACCTGTATCCATATCCCATGATTCTAGTATAAATTAGAAGGAAAGTTTTTACAGCTTTTTATTCATGTTTTTTTTCCTTCTTAAACCACGTTATTTAATTGACTTCATTGACCATCTTGGGCCATTATGTGTGAAGTGTGCAGCAGTTTACTGAAATAGGTCATGAATTTGGCTCCTGACATACAGGTGTAAAGCTGGTGTCTCAGCATGAGTTCTCACCTTGCTGGCTGTTCCCAGGAGGCATCGCTATATGTTAAATAAAGCAGGTTTGCTTCACAGCAGAGCTTTCCACGTAAAAAGTTAGTGGTATACAAATGCTTCTAGATGGAGAAAGCCCCAAAGTACTAAAAGTAAAGTTAATTTAATGCTTTCAGATTAACTACCACATGCATTTCTCATGGATTCAGTCTGATCAGCCTGGTTTTGATTTGGCTATATGAGCAAGTATCTGTGATTTCTCAGGAGACCATACAGTATATTAATGCACAAAGACAACATCAAGCTAGTGAGCTTGGAAACACACAGCTGTGTTTTGGGCTTGCACATGCCAGAATGCTTATGGTCCATTTATTATTTGATACGAAGTAGTAATATACATACTAAGAACAACTGTGCTTCTTTTTCCTATGCTACTGATGCAAAAAGCAACTAACTACAGCTTTTGAACTTGTCCTTTGCCCTGAGTATCTCATTAACACTTCAACCTTAGTTGCGCTGTATCTGTTTAATTTTTAATGCAAAATTCAGAGTGAAGTAGAAAGGAAAAGGAAAGTGAAGAAGGATGAAAAGGAAACAAAAGGATATGCAGAGACCAATATGGATACACATACATTCAGAATTTATATGGCGTCTAGATACCTAGAGGGAAGGAGATAACAGTCAAACACAAATGTTCATGTAGCCTATTGTGAGAGCATTGACAAGTGCAGTCAATAGATTGATGCAGAGAGAGACATTCACAAAGCCCTAAGTGAAAATGATTTACACTTTCTATGTCCACATAAAAGTAATGTGATATGTAACTAATAAAGAAAGCATTTTTGGTTGGACAGTGGAAAGCCCTTGTGTTAATATATTTATAGGTAAGACTCTTAATTACCTCCAGTCATTCATTCCTCTAAAAGGTGTCTCTGATGTTGTTCTACTGTTTTATGGTTTATGTCTTTGTGCTTGCACTGTGCATCTATTTTTATATACAGCATAATTTTTACATTTTTTTCCTCATTCATAGCACAGTTTCATCTGTATTAGACAATAAATAGCCAACGGCCAAAATTGCATAAAATAAAACATTAGATTTTCTAAAAATACAAATACTAGAACATGTCTGTAGTAAAGATTGTTGTTTTATTTTACTCTCATTTCAGAAATTTCACTGACCTCATTTATCCTGGAATGTTAAAATGTGTCAGTAGTTTTGATTTGCATTTGCTACTCAGATATATCAACAATATTTTTTTTCATATCAGTCAGTACACATGCACTGTGTATCTACACCTTATAGTTAGAAGGGGGGGGGGAAAGCTCTGAAAGTCCCACAGTTCATTAAAGATGCATCAGGCTTTATTATCATTCAAAAAAGAGGGAAAGGAAAAGAAAAATGGGTGAAGAGGCCATCCTCTGCAGTGTGATAGGAGCTAGGCTTATATAAAACAAGCCAAAGAATTAGTTCCTTCAGCAAGGAATGACATGAAACTCTAGCCATGGTAGCTGTAAAAACAGTTAAAGATCTTCTTTGTGCTCATTAGCACCACTGTGCTGGTATTCTGTGTTGGCAGCTTATGCTTCTGCTGAGGCAATCCTAAAGAAAGTTGTTACCAGCCTATATTCTACAGTTCACAGGCTCTCAAAAAGGACACATTAAAACAGCTAGAATCCCCAGGGCAAGTGGGGAGATTAAGTAGCCCTCTCCCTCGACAGAAGCCCCCGCAGACAAAGCTTGGCATTGTGCATTCAGCACACTATCTCTTTCCAGGACTGAACTTTACCATTGTCCTCCCGGATCCGAGTTTACAAAGTGTTTGGGGGACTTTGCGTAACGGTTCACTGGCACCACCATTGACAGCCCCTGAGTGTGGGAACTGCTTGAAAGGATGTGATGCCCCCCAAATCATTGGCCTGTTCTGTTGGTCCGTAAGCAGACGCCAGCGGCAGTGGTGTAGAGTGTGTGTGTGTGTGGTTGGGGGGTTACTTGGAGTTTTCTTAGAGTCTCATCTTTCACAAGAATATAAATTCAGGCAGGCAAAGCAAACATGGATTATTTGTTTCCTAAAGGATCAGAAGTTTTAGCTGTTGCACTGTGCTATAGAAGCAACCACTGCAAAGGCCACAAAGTGCCTTGGAACACCTCTAGAGTTTTGGGGAGATGCTAAAAACAAGCTATGGGAGGGGGAAATTGTTGTGGTGTCAAAATGCTGCTGTTTAGTTACGGCAGTCATAAGAAGGATTCATTATCTACCCTTTTTATTTCCATTTACTTCTGTGCTGAAATTTTAAAAATTTCTTTTTAGGTAATTTGAATAAATAATAACAAGTAATTTCATCTGACAGTAAGGTCCATTCCTTTTGATATGCCGTTTTTACTGAAGACTTAAAGATGACCTGGTGTGAGAGAAGTAAACTTTCTGGAAAGAATACTTCAGCTGAATCTTGTATTTCATTTTCAGCTTCTTTTATATTGCAAACAGACTTAGCAGTTTTTTTCCAGACTCCTCAAATGTTAGCATTGATGCCTGGAAAATGAAAGAGGCTCATTCTGGGTAAAAGCATGTTTAGAAGCAGAGTAAGTGCTGGCGAGGGCCAAGACTTCTACCCTTCCCACAACTGCTTTTCTCTTTGCTTCTCAGCCAATCTGAAAGCTCCACCAGCAGCTGAGGGCACAGAAATGTGTGCTTAGGTAGTGAAATGCAGAAGGTACAGAGCATGGTTCTTGGGAGGAGAATTGAGCAGTAAAAGTTATGATGAAGCAGGACAGAATGGACATTGGCTGAAGGTTCTCTGAGGAAGGAAGAAAACTAAAATAGAAGGGAGATGGTGGTAGAAGACAGTGTGGAAGGGTTTGGTAGGAAGCTGGAAGTGACTGTTAAAAGCCCAAGGTGTGCGATGTCCTGCTCTTTAGTTACCCACATTTGCCTGACATGTTCATGTCTGTGCACTGGTAGGAAGTTTTAAGTCTAAACTGGAGACACATTGTGGTTCTGCATGGTTTGTGTTTGGAGTATGGTGGATGGAAAAAGACTGTGTGTTGACAGGGATATGGATTTTTACTGTGACAAACACTGTGATCACAGTCTCTTTAAATGAAATTCATATTTATGACTGAGAAAGGAAAGGGGGAAAAGGAAAGTGCAGTAAGACTTTATATGCTTATGACTATTAAGGAAAATTGTGGGAGCTCATATTTTTTCTTTGATAACTGATTCCTTGAGATGAAAGCAAAGCAGAAATTCTATATATCCAGGCCTGGGAAGATTATAACTAATATAAGTTCATTAAATTGAGTAAGCAACTCAAAGGATGATGCTGAAGGGAGAATAACACAAATATTGAAGCTGAAGGAGAGTAATAGTGGAATCTTGCAAACATTTACCTTGGCTCTGTCCTAGATTTACTAGTTTCCTAACCATCCTTGTATGAGAATATAATGTATGGTAAGATGTGGAGATATCATAAATACAGAATGAAATCAGAACAGCATTTAAGGAAAGCTGTATTCACCACTAGGACTACCAAAACTGAAGTGGTACTGAGTATGTGAAGAACAAGGTCATAAACTAGGGGACTTAGATTATCTGCCACAAATTTGAGAATTCACAATTGTGAAATGATAAAAGAATAACACCTGAGTGTACACATCAATCACAAAATGACAATTGGTAAACAGTGATGTAGAAACAAAGTTGAGGGGGAAGGTTTGCTCCCAAAAGCATTCATCAGGGCAAGAGAAGGTAACGATCAAACATAAAATGATGTTGGCACAGTGCTACGAAGGCAAAAAGTGGCTATAAAAATACTAATAAATTTGAAAGAGGCATCTGTGCATCAGAGGAGTAAAACTCAAGCACAGCCTTCCTACAAGGATAGCTGGTGCAAAATCAAATTCTTTGGCAGGAAACTTAATGTGTGAAATAAGAGTTACAGTTTAGGGAAACAATTTTTCCTCTGAAATGGTAATTTATCAAAATCAAACATTTCAGATGAATGAGAAAAAAAACAGCTAAAAAGAGAAAATAAAACATAAACGGATTTAATAAGAGCAGGATTGAGTGAGGCATGTAAGTTTTCCCTTTTAAAATGCTTTTTGTAGAACTTATTACGTACTTTAGTGCTAGAGACAAAATTAGAGAATGTCCTCTTCAACCACAAAACACTTCAGGATTTGTATATTTTTTAATTATGTTCCTGAACAGGAAAAAAACTGTAGAGTTGCAAAGTTTTGAGTCTGTGAGTACAATTTCCATGTACCTCTACTAATTCTGCTCAAAGCAGCCAGTTTGGGGATGGCCATTCTGCCAGAAGCAGTCAGAGTAGGGGGACTGCTCTCTGGCCTCAATCCAGCTTGCCACAGATTCCCAAATGAATAGATGCTGTGGTATTTGGGGGGAAAAAAAAAATCGTACATGGCTATTAAAAGCAGGCAATGCACTGGAGAGCACTAGCAAACTGTCTGCTCTGGGGGAGAGCTGACTCAAAGCAGCCATTTTAAGGCAGGTGGTGTTATTGTGGACACAAGGAAAACCACTGAATGAATGCTTGCTGTAGTATATTCTGAATCAAAGGGTCTGTTATAAGGCTCTCCAGGGATCTAGCCCTTAGGTCCACGATCTTAGCAAATTTTTAGCCTGTAAGTCCTGTGTAAACTCATAAATACAGGACAATAATAAGAACTCTGTTATTTGCCAATAACTGTTCTTCTGAAGTTATTGTTTATTAATACAAAATATTAGTAGTATGAAAATTAACCTGGCCCTCTTCTGTAGATACTCTGTCTTCTTTTGGACCTATTCCTGTGAGGGTATATTTATTTATAGGCTCATAAATAAAAGCTTAAACTGGTATTCGTTAGAAAATATGTCACCTCTGATCTTGAAACTAATTGCTTTGTATGGGCTCTGTTTAATTTGCATAATTTCCTCAGCATGATGTCTTTACTCTTCTTTCATTTTAAAGGGAAAAATAGTCTTTATTTCAATACTGAATGGAGAGTTTTGAACATTAAGCCTTCCAGGGATTATAGGTTAGGTGTAAAGTTTCATCTTGTAGTAAATGGATATATTTCTGTCACGTACGTTGAGCCGTGGAATTCAGTCTGAGGCTGCAAATGTTATTCATAGGCATGGATCCTTGTTAAATAAGCATTACCTTTGCTTTACCCCTTCCGCACTGGGGATGTACACCAAAATGTACATTCTAGTGAGTCCTCACTTCCTCATGGCAATTACTGGAGAAAACCTGACTGGAGAGCCTGTTTTATTCCAAACTAACTCCCTGGTTGGGTTTCCCCACACCAGATGAGAGGAAATGTCAGCTCCCTCCTTCCAGCTGCCTAAATCTTTCATGTGCAGCATCTCAGAAAATAACGGACCAAACTAAGCCATTTGTTGCACTTGTACTATTTCCCAGTAGCCTGAAGCTGGAGCTAAAGAAGTTCTTTTAGGTAATCAATAATTTCAGCCCTGGTTTTCGCCAAGAGTAGGACTAGAAGTTTTGCTTAGCAGTGGCACTTTTCATTTAAAGTAGCTTTAGAAGAACTAATACTCTAAAACCAGAGGGTTAGAAAGAAAAATGTATGTAGCCCCAAATTCTCTGCTGCTTTTTATCACTTTAATGTGTATTGACATATCCTGGCACAAATAAAGGACCATGTGTTTTCTTTCTAGGTGTCATCACAAAAGAGTGGTACAAATAAATGAGGGACTGTAATTCTGTTCCACCTGGAAGTGGAGAGAAGTTGTGCAATAGCACACCCATTTCCTTTACAGTGAAACAGAGTGACAAGTGTAATTAGCTAACTGAAACTTTGGGCTTATCTCTGTTCTTAATATCAGCTACTATTAAGTCTGTGAAGACCACAGTGCATATACACAAGAAGTAAGAGGCTGAAAGTTGTTGAACAGCTCTCCTGTGTCTTGTTAGGTCAAATGTGAAATACTGCTCTTGTTCACTCTCGGAATATAAGCCATATGACCTGTTGTCATGCAGTAGTAATATGAACTTGCATGGGTTTACCTGAAGGAATAAAACATGTATTAAACATGTAGTCTTGTAAGTGGACCATTAGGGTTTTATGCAAATTGCAATTCAACTTTATATATGTAGATGATGATGTAAAATTTGATGGGAGTTTAAGAAGGTAGACTGTGATCTCTTAGGTCTAATCCCAGACTTTAAACAAATCCTTTTTTTACTATCTAACGCCATGTATTAAGCCACTGGGCAAAATTCTTTCTATTTATACAACCCACCTGCTTCAGTGAGATTTTTAAAAAAGCAGATTAAGAAACTACAGAAAGGAATTAATAAAATGAGAAGTAATACCGCTGTGATTTTGGAATATGAATAGAAAGTGTAAAGGATCAGTGTATCAGAAGAAGCAAAAATGGCAGATTCCTCCTTTAGTTTCACCTCTTGTTAGGTGGAGAGAAAAATGCAAATTTACACTAGAGGCAGTGCAAAGAAAATGGTCACCCACACGGCTCTGCTCCAAGGATAAATCTTTGAAAAGGTTTGGTTAGAAACAGCCAATATGCCATGAATTTGGAATTAAATTGCATTGACATCACCTGAAATCAGCACACTTAAAATTAAAATACACAGAAATACAACCAAATAGAAATTGGCTGGACACCTGCTTTGAGTGCCTGGTATTGGCTAATAGCTAAATAGCATTGTTCAGACTGCAGAACTCTATGGCAAGTCCTGACTTCAGGACAGTTTTTAGAAATGTTCTGCAATTTGGTATAAAGACATTTCAGGTTGCCCAGTCTCATGTCATCTGACCAGCATGTTGAAATTCGACAAAGCAGCAGCAAATCTCAGCATAAGGAAACTAAGAGTGAACAAATTAAATACTCATTTAATTCATGCATCGCCTCATGTTGCAGGGTGATTGGAAGTTAGGTTTGGCACTAATCTCTGGGATTTTCTCCTAGAAAAGTGACAATGAAATCCAAATTTCTTGATTTTGGTTTTGCTATTGCAAAACAAAAATCTCATGACATCATAATTAACAATCCCAAAGTAATATTGCATGCGATAACATGTGATAGCTGAAAAGTAGCTCCATGACAGATTTGTCACGTGCTTGAACACACGCATGATGCTGTGATAAACACTCGAAAAAGCACTTGTTAAAACAGCCCTTATCCCTAAGGAATTTACAGCCTGGGAGACAGAGAGAGATAAGATAAAATGCACCTGGTAACCAAGAAGTGATGCTATTTACATTTTTCTTTTCTGTTTGCTTTCTTTTCCCAATGTTTCACCCTCTGTTTTATAATGAGGTGCTGGATTGGTTGATGTGACACTTGTGAGTCTCTATGAAGAATTTGATTGAAGAAGACTGGTGGCTGGCACTGGGTTTGGGAAATAATATTTCAAGAGACAGGCAGCCGAGAGGAAAGTGCAAAGACAGTGATGATTGGAGACGACTCTTAAGGCTCAGTCCCTGTCAAACACTGAACATTTTGACTCCTGTCAAAGAGAATAAGGAGGGGAGTATTATTTAGAAAGGCATAGGAACTCCTGTACATTCAGAGGATTTTTTTTTCTATTCAGATATTTAATGCATAACTCAGTCTTCCTCTCAACAGTGCAGTCTTTTGATGAACAGCGAGTAACTGTCATAACACTGGAATAAGAATTCAAGTGGTGCTGCTGCTAAAGATTTTCATTTATCTTGATAGCATCCAGACTAGATACGAGGCCTTGTTTTAGTTCCCAGATGTCATTAGTTTCTCAGGGTTAATGCTATGCTACTAGACTTACTGAAACTATTCTAATCCTTTCCACTTCTCATTATACAGCATTGCTGTCACTTTTTCTCAGCTTCTGAATCTTCCTGTTCCTTGGTTTTCTTCAATATATTCCAACTGAACTGTCTTCAGTATTACTTCTTCCATTCTCCCTCCCTCACTTTTCCCCTTATCTCCTTCTGGTAGTACAACATCATCATGTGAAATTCATGGCCAAGTTTTCTGATTCTTTTTTCCCTCTCCTACTCCCTTCTCTCCGTGAGGCTTTGTATGACTACACTTTGCAACATCAGCCAAGTCAGACTGTATATTTTTCAATGTGTACATTCCCATTTGCAAAGGTTTTTAGTAGTCTCAACTGGGGTGTCTTTCTATTCTGCCATTCTTTTTTTTTTTTTTGTGATACTTAGAACAACAGGGTTAGAGCTCAATGAAAGCATCTCACATGAACCTCTGTGTTTTGAGTCAATAAACATTTGATTTTGTCATCTGAATCAATTTGATTCCTGTTGTCCTCCCCCAGTTTAAAACTGTCTTTCCCAATTAGAAATGAAAATCTAATCTTTGGTTCTTCTGCCTCTCCTGCTAACAGCTTACTCCTATAAGAAAATGGAATCAGTTTAAATATATAGCAAGGCTACAGTCTTGCAATAAATACCTAATAATTGTAATACGTGAATATACAGTGATAGTCAAATGGGTGAGAATGTGATACCCACTTCAGAAATATTTATGGGATAGTTCAAGCGCCGTCTGTACAGACTAAGAACAGCACACCTTTAGGCTTGGTTACTGCAGCACAGTAGGTGGCAATAACTATAAAACAATTCAATGTAATGAATGTTATCTAGATGCACTATAGCTGTTAGAGTACAATATTTATGATAGTTTTGAAAAGGTATAATATCTATTATCAGTCTAAAAACTCTTAAACATGCCCTCAAACATGATTAGCAGTAATTTATTTGAACAGAACACGAACAGATAAGCACTTCAATTGACATAGCTATACTCCCAGCAGAAAAGAATTTGATTAATACAAAGCACCTGTACTGTTTAAATCATTTTAAAGATGGCATCTGTTTTCTTATGAGATTAAATCTCTGTAATATCAGTATATTATCTCTAGTCTGTGTGTCTAATAATCTTAAAACTAGTACAAAAGAAGCATACAGAGGAATAGATTTGAAAGAAGAAACAGAAAGACAGCAAGACATATGTTTTCACACCAACACTTTCACCATTTATGTAAAGAGCTTTGGAAGAATTTACCCATGGCTTTGATAACAAGCAGTAAGGATTAAACACTTGCTTAGGTGTTAAAACTCAAAAGAGATATGAGAACAGATTAAAGCAAGAAGCAACTCTTTATCCTCCTCATCATCATCATCACACTTCACATGTACTGTACAGAACATGGCAGAACACAGAAAATGCTACTGGTTTCCATAGCCAGAATAACCAGATTTTTTTATTCTTTACTCATGCCTTCCTTTCCTTTCCTTCCTCCCCTCCATCCTTCCTTCCTTCCTCCCCTCTCTCCTTCCCTCTCTCTTTCTTTTCTTTCTTTCACACACTTAGTGTCTAACATGTAGCACGTCTGGAAAATAAGACTTGATTTTTATGCTGATATTTTGGATATATTCACTACAATTTTTCTGTGATCCTTGAGAATTTCAACAGGAAATGCGTCTTCTGAAACAGGCATAAGAAAAAGCAATGTTGCCCCTGATTAAGGATCTCCTGCAATTCCAGGGTCATGGAAACAAAAAGTTATCCTATATATTTTTAGTGAAGGAATTAATAGGACCCTCATATGTCCTATTTTTTTATTAGGCTGTTGATGCAATTTTTGCTCATTTACAATATAATTTCTGTAAGTGACATGTTGATAGACTGTTCTGATATTCAACATCAAAAAGGCAGCCACCTTAAAATAAGTTTAATTAGGCAGTTTCTTCAAAGAGAATTGAAGAGGAAGTTGAGACCTCTAATACAGACATTAGAACAAGATCTTAATTGCACATAAAGCTCCTTATGGTTTCCTTCTGAAATATAAGAATGGGTAAAAGACAAGGGGGGCAAAGAGAGAAGGACACACGTTGTGTATGTGTAAGACTCAGCAGAAGTCTTTTACTATGGCTTGAGAAATTTCCTCTTGTACTGCAAGACCGCTGGCCAGCAAAACAAAGTTGAGTATGTCTGTTTGTCCTTGCATGCTGATGAGAATGCAGCTGTGCTGGGCAGGGCACGTCTGCAGGATGGAGGATCACCGCCTCCCAAAGATTGTGCTCTGTGGTGAACTCGCCACCAGCTGCCACAAGAGAGGAGTCCCGAAGAAGAGATTCAAGGACTCTCTGAAACAACGCCTCAGCCTTGGCCGTATTGACTGCCATCAATGGTCCACTCTGGCCTCCAACAGGGATTCATGGAGACACACCATTCACAACGCTGCTGCTTCCTTTGAGAATGCACGCAGAGTCAGTCTCGAGGAAAAAAGACAACACAGGAAGAACCATTCCTCACCAATATCACCTAAAGAAACGTTCCACTGTGCCTTTTGTGACCGGACCTGCCTATCCCATATCGGCCTTTTTAGCCACCAGCATGCTTGCAGCAAGCGTGGGTAGTGCCCTTCCGAAATCTTTGTTTGCGAAGCCTAGCCATGATGATGAATAGTAGAATTGTAATGGTGTTATAGGAAACTGCAAAGCAATTAGTCTATCCCTTTCTTGTAGACACTTCAGTTTCTAATTCATTTGTGTATGCAAAGAACCAGTTTAGAAATCTCAAGGTAGCTGCTTGATTCAGATGATTCAATCAGATGACCTATGAATTAGCCAAACTACTCAAGTTCAGAGCTCTTAGTTAGAAGTTTCACTGTTTCTTCACAGACTTTGTCTGCAGCAAAGACTGCTGACACAAAGACCTGTTTTAAACAAATGTGAAACTAGATGTTGAAGATCCCTTTGTGTGAAAACCTTTTCCAAGCAGATCAAGGTCCTTCACTCAAGTATTGCATGTAAAGATTGGATTTCTCTTGCCTAATTTCAGGTATATGAAAAGTCATTTGGCCAAATCTAAGCCAATCTTGCAGTAAGAGGTCAGAAACAGGCAGTTCCAAGAAGATCATTCAGCAGCTCTAACACAGATGTTAAGATCATCCATTAAAGAGTCCCTGGAGTAGCCCATTTCTTGTGTTGGCTGTAGATGGAATCGGGACAGAAATCGCTTTTAAACAGCTGACTTCTGAACCACTGTTCCAAAACAGGTACATGGAATTCTATAATGCAGAAAAGAAAATGCTCTACAAATTTCCACTTTGTCTTTAAGGAAAACTTTTGAAAAGCATATGAGTAAAACAAACTAATTTGGAATTTTCTGATATTTCTGTTCATGATAAGGTTCACCACAACAGACTCTCTTTTGGGCCCTGGGATCCACAGAGCTGTAGTGTGTGTGATGTTGCAAATGCACCAATANATATATATATACACACACACACACTTATTTTTACATATATATATATATATTTACATATATATAAGGAAACAAAAGTAGATTCTAATTTTGAGAATATAGCCATTTAAAGGGAGTTCTCCCTTTTACAGTAGAAACTGTATTGTAAACCTAACACCACTGAAATTTTGGGTAATGCTAAATTTGGATGATACGATGAAGTTTAATTTCATCCAAACATTTTCCTACTCAATGTGTTTTATTCTTTTCCCTCACCACCAAATTCCACATTAAAACATTCAAATTTTTTTGCAAAATAACAATTTGAAATAAATAGTGTATCTCACTCTCATTTTCTCATTTTTCTTCTCATGGGAAAAGATGAAAAATATTGTTCTGCTTATGTTTATTACTATTGATTTAACTTAAAAATTCATAGCCTACTTACTGACAAAGACTTCCTTGTATGATGGTGTGGCTGTAAGTTGTTTAGTAAGTTGGAGAATATATGCATTTTTACCTATAATATTCATTATAAATACTACTCAACAGTGTAAAACTGGGATAATGACATGGAAATATAAATCTCTGTTAATTTAATACCTTCCAAGAAAATGATTCTTTGTATCTAAGTCTTAGAAATTCTGGAGCAGAAAGATCATACAATCTGACCATTATCAAATGTTATCTGATGTTACTTTATACTTCAAATAGTTCAACTTGACACTCTGTTTGGTTTACCCTTTGCTAAGATGGAGGTTTTACCCTGAAATGACCTCTTTGACTTTGCAGTGAATTGTTTTAGTAAACAGATGGATCATTTGACTCAGAGAAAAAACCCTAAAATATTCATTTAGGTCTGCAAATCATTTCTCTGAATGAGAACAGTAAATTCTAAGTGCCCGAGGCTTCAGACCTCTTCAGGAGTTAGAATTCTGCATGAAATTGGGCAGTTAGTGTCTTGCCTTTATTTTTGTGATTTATTCTTTGTACTCCATGAATACATGAAGTCAGTACTAGAAAACTGTTAATTACTTATTTCATTGAAATATTTGAGAAGTTGTATATTTTTCACTTTACTGGCAGCTTTGCTGAGCAATGTCTGATTCTATTTAGTACAACTCTGCGTTACATACTTCAGTAAAGGATTTGTTTTCCAATCTCACTTGTGATAAACTGAAGACAGTACTTCACTGAAAGATGAAAATTCCCTTAACTTTTATGATTAGTAACATCAATATAATCAGCTTGTGTTGTAGTCTGTAAACCACAAACAAAGTGGGGACAAAGAAGTAATTCATTCCCATTTNAAGCCTAGCCATGATGATGAATAGTAGAATTGTAATGGTGTTATAGGAAACTGCAAAGCAATTAGTCTATCCCTTTCTTGTAGACACTTCAGTTTCTAATTCATTTGTGTATGCAAAGAACCAGTTTAGAAATCTCAAGGTAGCTGCTTGATTCAGATGATTCAATCAGATGACCTATGAATTAGCCAAACTACTCAAGTTCAGAGCTCTTAGTTAGAAGTTTCACTGTTTCTTCACAGACTTTGTCTGCAGCAAAGACTGCTGACACAAAGACCTGTTTTAAACAAATGTGAAACTAGATGTTGAAGATCCCTTTGTGTGAAAACCTTTTCCAAGCAGATCAAGGTCCTTCACTCAAGTATTGCATGTAAAGATTGGATTTCTCTTGCCTAATTTCAGGTATATGAAAAGTCATTTGGCCAAATCTAAGCCAATCTTGCAGTAAGAGGTCAGAAACAGGCAGTTCCAAGAAGATCATTCAGCAGCTCTAACACAGATGTTAAGATCATCCATTAAAGAGTCCCTGGAGTAGCCCATTTCTTGTGTTGGCTGTAGATGGAATCGGGACAGAAATCGCTTTTAAACAGCTGACTTCTGAACCACTGTTCCAAAACAGGTACATGGAATTCTATAATGCAGAAAAGAAAATGCTCTACAAATTTCCACTTTGTCTTTAAGGAAAACTTTTGAAAAGCATATGAGTAAAACAAACTAATTTGGAATTTTCTGATATTTCTGTTCATGATAAGGTTCACCACAACAGACTCTCTTTTGGGCCCTGGGATCCACAGAGCTGTAGTGTGTGTGATGTTGCAAATGCACCAATAAACTCTAACTGGGACCAGTGCTATATTTTACCCATCAGATAAGGTTGTAAGTTGGAAGATTATATACACAATACTGTGTGGAATGCAGGTTCTTTGCTTTATTCAGTTTCCTCCACTGTACTCTGTACTCTCTGCACAATCACTAATACATCATTTACACCTGCCTGTTTCCAATGCATGGAATAGGAAAAAGAAACACAACTAGTGGGAGGAATCACCTCACTGAGGCCAGCTTTTATTCTCTATATATTCCAGTAATTCTTGGGAATGGTGATTGTATTTGAAGAGTTACAGCAACTTACATATATACATATATATATGTATATGTATATATGTATATATATATACACACACACACACTTATTTTTACATATATATATATATATTTACATATATATAAGGAAACAAAAGTAGATTCTAATTTTGAGAATATAGCCATTTAAAGGGAGTTCTCCCTTTTACAGTAGAA
>VWZD01005122.1:526166-537393 GCA_013396695.1 Sakesphorus luctuosus | reverse complement strand
TTTGGATCTATGTTCATTTTTGTCGGTAGAATAGAAAAGAATTTTGCAAGCTGTGGTGTTATTTGAGTTGCAGAGACAAATACAACCTTTTAAATTCAGAACAGAGACCTATTCTCTGTGTAGTGTCATGGCAAATCAGGAGCATTTAAGGAGGATGTTACGTGATTACTACAACTTAATTACATGATTTAAGTTCTGCAATAATCTGTGTTTGTGTACCAAGATTCTACAAATAAGTCCTCTCTGTAAGATTGGTTTTTCACTGTGGATCTCAGTCTCTCTGCTATTCAAATGAGAAATCAGTGTCAAATACATAGGTTATCCTGAATCCACTGGATAATAATAGACTGTTTCTTCAAGGTGTCTTGTTTTAGCCACTGGATGCAATGCTAACCTCTTAAATAAGAGGTGGTTACATATAATTGGGACTAACATTATACTAATGCAGTATTTAATAGAAAAGAGTAAAGACAGAGATGATTCGGGAATACTTTGCTCGACTACATTGGGCAATTTCTGCCAGAAAAGCAATAAAGTAATTTTCACATAGGCTAACTTGGTATCACCTTATTTCACTGATAGGAACTCTGGTCACCAATCTGTGTCCTGTAGTTAATATGTTAAATTTCAAATATTAACAAAACCAAATTAATTAAAAATAACTACAATCCTCATCAGAATAAGGCAGATTTCAAAGATAACTATATCATGTCATTTAAAATATGTCTCCAGCCTTGTCTTCACTGTGGCTTAAATGCCATGGATAATCAGAGATATGGAAAATTCATAAAATATTGGGAAGGAAACAGACGGACTCCAGCTTTTCATGCCTATGTGGAAAGTGTCTGACATGCCTCCCACACCTGTGCTCAGGCAATGGGTTGTCACCTCAAGCTACTGCCAGCTTAGGGTGTGGCAGAGCCAAGAACCTAAAATCTTCTAAGCATTAGACTAAACCTACACAATAGTCTTGAGTACTAATGTTTGCCTTTAACATGTTCATTACCACGTTGCATGTACTTCTCATTCAGATCCAATGCCATTGTGTCCCACAGCAGCAGGGAATCCTTTCAGATGGCAGGTTTTTTGCCATCTGAAATGATGTTGTGACCCAGCAATAAGATGCCCCCTATAACCGTTTGTCTCATGAAAACATTTTAGACTATTCAAACTCATTTTATGCTGCACTAAAATTCGTAGAATTCTGATTATGAAACACACTGTGTGCTCAAACAGGGAGGAGACAGACTGATTTTCAACAAAAGCAGCAGCTCTCCAGAGAAATGCTTGTCCAAACTGTAATCAAGAAAGTCCTTCATGTCTCCTGTTAATTGGTGATTCACCCTGCATATCTGATGGGAAGATTTATGGCTTCAAGCAAAAATTTCTTTCAAGGGATTCTTAATAAAGGGTTAAGGGTGAGATTTTCAAGAATACCAAGGGGAATTCTTTTAGTGGCAGTTAAACATGCCCCTCTGCAAAGCACTTTTGAAAATTTCACTCATGTTTCCAAGATGCCAAATTCCAGCCAGCTTAATATTTTTTACTCCGTGCTCCAAGAGAAGAGAAAGACAAAAATAAGAACACTTTAGACCTTTATTTTTAATCAGTATCCTATCTAATTAAGGAAGTTTTTAAACAAGCATGTTTCAAAAGACATGGCACTTTAAAAACCATTACTTGTTTAATCTTGATGCATAGAAGATGTCTGTGTGTTTGATATTTATTCACAGAAGGTACTAATTAACTCCTTGGGAATGGGTAGCATCTCACTAAGGTAAGGCAGTAGCAAGTTGAGCAGGAAAAAACTTAAGTTGTTTTTTAGTATTTCCTTTTTTCCATGTATTTATGCTGTAAAGGTATTGAAGCTGGATCCTCCACTACATATGTACTTAACTATCTAGATTTGCATTCCCATTTTCTTAAAAGCTATTCACTATAATAACCAAAAGTACAATGTAAGTCCTAGTGCATAGATTCAGTTCCTTGCTTGAATGGTGTCTTCAGTCTATGGTTATTGCCATGTGTTGGATAGGGAAAACGTAAGACGAGCTTTGAAATCCCGTTTGAAATTCTGAAATCCAACATGACCATTCTGATAAGATTTTCACAGTCTTGATTTGCTAGTGCAGTGTCAGCTTCTGGAGATTGAATAAATGGCAGTTGATGCTCTTAATAGCTTCTTCCTTTAGCTCTGAATTTTTCACAGAATTTTGAGAATTAGGAAAATACTCTTTCTTGAGAAACTTGAAAGGTTTTGGCAACTCTGCAAAAAGTTTGTGTCAATTTTGGTATTGTTTAAGATCAGCTTGGCGCCGTTTTAACTTAAAAGTGTCTGTATTACAAAGTAACACCAACCTCGGGCTTTGGTAGAAGTTTATGGTGTTTGAGACCTTAGTCTTTATACAATTTTTATAACTCTTCAAATTAACTACAATGGAAATCTTAGGTGTTTTTACCATCCTGATACCAGCAGAGGGCAATACAGCATAGTTCACTAAAACCCATAGTAGTTTGGAAACAGTCCAAATAAAAACAAAGTACATTGGAGGTTTGATAAGTACTTTACTGAAAGACATGAAGACTCTTTATTCATCACATTGAACTAATTGAGAGGATTTCCCCATTACTGTAACAAAAATCACATTTTTAAAACCTCATTTGCTTCATTAAATCAAAATACAAATCTTACAGCACACGTAGTATTGCACAGCAAAACGTGTCCCAAAAAGTAAGTGTGTATATTTTCTTAAAAGCTAGGATGCAAATTAAAAAATTTACAATTAAATATAAAGTTGTTCTTAATGAAAACCAACTGCATATGTTTGAATGAAATCTCTCCAACTTCTACTCAGGTTTCCTCTACCAGTTAAAGAGTTCCCTTTTCCAGTACCATATTTTCATGGCAATGTGCAAAGTTGCAATATTGCAAACTCTCTCAATGCCAAGATCATCTCCTTTGGCCTAAGGCTGTTACTTCTGTATGAGACAACCAATTTTGAATACACAAAAGCAACAGTTTCTCAGCTCCATCATTATGAAACAACGTTTAAAAAGATCAGTTGAAGCTAAAACTAAAAATAATGAACAATTACTTGGAGTAATTTCCTTCATGTTTGCATGTAGGTTTCAAATGATGTTTTTGACACATAATGTTCCTGTCTCATTGCTGCTCTACCACTTACCCATCTAAGAATCACAGCTACAGGGATCATATGCAGAAGGGGTAGATCCCAGGTAATATCCTCTCCTACTGTGGTCTATAAGAACTTTGCATGAGACTTTCTTCAGTCTCTGTATTTATTTAGTCTGATATTGCTGTCTGAACTACCTGCTGGTCCTGTGCCTTTACAGCACTAAGATTTAAAAAAACCAATTTTTCTATTCTTGTTGCATTCTTTGAGGTTGGCTGTAAGCCCATGCAGCTCTCACTGTGCACTCCAGCTAAGAAGAGTTTTTTTTCAGCAGTACAGTTAAGGGTAAAAGCAGATGAATTGTATCTGCTCAGTAGACACAAAAACTTGTCCATTTATATAAAAGAGAAGGGTGAGTTTTCAACTTTTTATTTGAAAGCAGATTGCTGAATTTTTTAGGCCTCCTCCAGAGCTCAGTGTGTAATTTACTCTCGCATTTTGTCTGTTAAGAGGTGATAGAAGAGGAAATTGGAACTTGTATGTGAAGCTTCCTTAAGGTTGTACTTTGTACTTGGGAAAATGCCATTACAGCGTAACAGGGGTGCTCCTCAGACCTGCCGGAGGCAGCGAGCACTTCACAACCTTCCACTAACCCACTACTTTCTTAAATGGTCTTTTATGCCAGGGCAGTTTGTTGAGAGGCACTGCATTTAAAATAAATGACAGAATCTCCGGGAAGAAGAGGAGGAACAGGCTGACGGAATGTCTACACAGCCAGGAGCAGGTCCTCGAGTGCCTGCTCCCCGCACAGGGCAGAGCCAGCTGCAGAGCAGCAGCCACACAGCCGTGTTATTACAGTAATGAGCCTGAGCTAATAAGGCCTGTTGAGACACAACCTGTGTTAGCTCAGGCTTGGCACTGTGATAGAATATTTACTCAGCTTCTGCATTGGAGCTGGCTCGTGTCAGGCCGTCTCGGAGAGTGGGAGGAATAGTTGTGTTACTGGATGCTCCTAACTATGTAGACATATCCTGACAGATTTGTCCTTTGGGAGGTTTTAAGGAGAACACATGCAAGACCAGTTTTCTTTTTAATGAAATATTTAGCAGGGGCCCAAGGCTTTCCCTCTAGTTTGTTTTGCCTCTTTTTCTTCCCCCCTGCATTCTGGAGGCAGCCTGACCTTCCTTCTGTGCAAAAGGAGGTTTATGTGGTATGGAAGCCTGGTACTGCTGCTGGAAGGAACTGTTTTAAAATAAAATAGCCTGCTGTATGAATGGGTATACAAGACTCATTGACAGCATCCTCTCCCTCAGCAGCAATCCTTACTTGCCCTGCAGGTTTTGCACTTTATCAGTGCCTACTACTGAATTTCACAGTATACATCACCCGGGCATTTAACCAGAATCTATTAGGACCTAGACCAACTGTTTTGAGAAAGCAAAATAAATTAAAAAGAAAATCCCCAAATAACTCTGTTTACAAAAGAGGGGAGAAATTCTTCTGAGAGCCTGAAAACATTTAATATCTAGCAGAACAAGATGGTTCTGATGAAGAGAGTTCTGTTCGTTGTTTTGAGGGTGAGGGATTTAACTAATCTTTTTTTCCTTTTTTCCCTAATTTCCTATCTCAAAAAGTAGAGATAGTTTGGTTTTACTCAAACACTTGAAATACATTTACTTTGTTGGTTTTTTTTTTGTAATTAAACTAAGTAATACATTTTTTCATGGTTCTCTTGAAAGTGGCTTTGAGAGCTTTTAACATGAATAAGGACTGCTAGGGTCTTTATACCTTTCCAACAAGAGTTTTTTGCAAGGAATTTTAGATTGCTTGAGTGTGTTCTGTATATGCAGAAAAAGCTAAGGATGTGCCAGCCATTATACACAGAGGAAGGCAGATCCACTTGTTCATTAAAACAGACATATTATGGCAAGGTACCAAGAGCAGGGCTAGCAAAGCATATTGCTGGTGTAAGGTTTTTGCTGCTGCTGCTGCTTCCAATAGCATACTGTGTCTGCTGACAGGTAGGATGTACTTCTGACACCAAAATATAAGCATACCATCATGGGGCAAAGTCCTCTTCACATGCACAGCACACACTCACAGATTTCAGCGGGTGTAATAATATGCATGCTCTAGGCATGAAAACAGGATGTCTTCATCATGTGTAGTTCCATCCTTACTTTCTTCCCTTCCTCCACTCAAGGGCAGAATGTAATATTAAAAGTATAGTAAGCATTTTTTTTTTTAATTAAAAGAGGTTAAATATATGGGATCAGATAGGCTTTCATCATGCAATTATAAATTGTATGCTGGTTATTTTAAATTTCAACATGCAATTGAAATGGTACTGGGTGAGCTGGCTTGGGTATCTGCTTTGCATTTGACTGAGTTAATTCACTGCAGGTATTCAGTTCTTAAGTGGCGTCTGCTTTAAATATGTGCAGTAATTCAATCAAAGAAATAAGATGGATAGTTTATGTAATCCTTTTCATCTCCAGATTGCTAAGGTTAACCTTAACTATTCATGAATTATAAATGCATGCAGCAATCTCAAATTAATACATGTAAAAAACCCGATTTTTGATGGCCTGTTGAAAACCATGGAATAGTTCCTTCTTTTAAAATATAATTGATGAAACTTACAGCCACAGTGTATCATTTCTTCCACTTATTATTTGTAATCTTAAACAAAAGTTTTGTGCAACTCATTTAAAATGGTTGTCTGTGGTAATATTAAACCTTCCCTCTGATCCGGGAACAGAGGTAATTTTCTCTTCAAAATTTTGGATGCATCATTCTCACAGCCCTTTTCACTGCCAACAGATTCTGTGACATGAATGGGAACCCAAAGGCAGATATTACAGAACAATAATGCTCTGTTGAAGCCTTCACAATTCCTGGAGTAATTAAATAAAGAAAAAAGAATCCTTTCTCTTTCATTTTGTTAGTTCATTCAATGCCATTTGGATGATTTGGCTTGTTAGCTCTCTTCCAGGCAGGCTGAACAATCCACTAGGTGACACCCTCATACTCTCCATATGCTCTGTGCAGAGTCGAGGAGATAGTGAGCACTGAATGGCTCATTTGTTAAACATTTAAAGCAAATACTGAGATTTCAGGGACAGGTCTCTCTTTGTTTTGTAATATCACAGATAACACTGGCTTTGTAATAAATACTATGTTGTTTGTATATAAATTACATATTAAGCAGATTAGCATTTTGTCATTAACAGGAACAAAACCACAAAGCAGAAGTTGTATGCAATATTTCCTATAATTATAATAATTTTAAAGAAGCATTTGAGCCAGTCTGCTGAGTAGACTGAATAGAAAATATGCCTTTAGCATTTTCAGGGGGGGGAAGAGAAGGAAGATAGCTTCAGTGATTTTTTTTTTTTTTCCATTGGGGATGTGCTATAGCATCTTTGAACAGAAATGAAAAGACACATTCACCCCTAATAAAAAGGCATATTAAGGGATAAACTTCAATAGAATTTTTCATGTTTATGCCAATGGTGAATTTTTCTTGTAGTTCTTCATGTTGATAATGATGCTTTATAAATCCTTTGAAGAAAGCATCTCTTATCATGCTGTATTTATACACCTAGCATAACGAGGCTTGAGATAGTTAGGGTATCTATCTATCTATGAATTCATCATAGAAAAAAAATTATTATATTTTACTGCTAGTACTCCTTGCTCAACAATGACTCTGAGTACTATTCTTAATATTATAGTAGTGAAAGACACTGGAAGACTGAACTCCCTAGTGGTGTAATTACAAGTAACATGAAAGAAATAAGAGTTACATCCCAAAATTAATGTACATAAAAGCAAAATCATGGTAAGGCCCTAGCAATCAAACACAAGAAAATAATTTCTTTGAGTAGCATGTTTAAACAGTTACCAGACAGGTCAAGAGAGAGAGAAATTGACTTACACGAGCACGGAAATCATAACATTTCTTGTTTGCTCATAATAATTGTCCCAATTAATTATATGGCAACTCTAGGCTTTCAACCTTTTTCTATTCATGCACTTTTTACATTCAGCTACACTTTACAGTACTCCTTATTCTAATAACTTCATTGCCTGTTTAGCTCTAACGTAGAAAAATCCATTATTTTTACTGATGAAACATGGAAAATACCAGTGAAATGATGTACTGTTCTGCTGTCGAGTGTGTTTATTGACCTCGGTTAGGATTCCTACCATAGGTTAGGCCCATAATATGCTTAGAGACAAATATTCAAAAAGAGATGTATATTTCCTTGTATTTTTCCATTTAATTTCAGCTAATGAATGCTTACACTTAGAAAAATATTTCTAGTAGGTTTTTGAGGCAGTTTACTAAATAATCCAACAGATCAGTTTCGTGATGTCCTAAGCAGTTTGGAACAAACAATTTTTGAAATTACATGTATCTGTGGTGTCAATGGGAGCTAAAATGCAGCATATAGGATAATGTTAGTGGTTTAGTCATCCTCACTGCCAGGCTCAGAATGATGAAATCCATGAGCTTATGCAGACACGGCCATGTGTGATCATACACTGTACACACGCACACACATAGGTATTCCTGGCAGCCAGCTCCTAGAGATAACCAGAAGGCTACACAGTAGTTTTAAGATCAGGAAGGTAAGAGTCATTTGAAGTTCAAAAAGGTTTCTGGAGACAGGGGGCATTTGCTTCCATAACACATCCAAGATATCATGTACGTATCGCTGCCCTTACAGAGAAGTGCCCTGGGATCTTTAGTACTTAGAAAAATTCAGGTTCTTCTGGGTAACATAAAGTGAATAATCTCTCAAAGCACATTGTCCCCTGAATCAGAGACAGCACTGATTTCAGTCACTTCGAGGGAAGAGTGCCATCTGCTGAATCACAACTATCAGCTCTGTAGAACCTTTTCTCTTTTCTTGGTGGTTTCATGACTGAGTCCTGCGCCTCAAACACAGGCAGCGTGTGTAATCTTGTGCACAGGAGCAGTTCTGTTCTCTCAGAAATTCCCTGTTTGTGTAAGTCTTTAAAATGGTATTACATGTTACAGAATTAACACAGCAAGTACATCTGCTTTTTAGTACTCATAGAAGAAGTGTTCCCCAGATCTGAAGAGGTTAAAGCCATGTTTCTTTTCCTAGAAACATTTTCTAACAGATATACATATATGAGTCTCACATATATGTATGTCTCTGTAGCAAGGACAATGAAGATGCTTGAATAGCACACATTTTGTACGAACATCTGCAGAATTAAAGATGATGTCAATTACTTACAAGACATTCTGATGAAATTCTGTAGGCTTACAATTTGAAGAGATTCATTCAGCTGTGCAGCTGTTATATATTATTACAATCTAAATGAATTTTAAGGAAGATAATTAGAGCAGTATATACTCACCCCTAACATTTTTTTCTGAAGTAAGAAAGCACGGACAACTAAACATTATGTTATGAAGTATCCAAGACAGTACAAATTGAACAAGCCTTTAAAGCTCTACTGTATGTTCTCTATAGGTACCTAAAGTAGAATGACTCTGTACTTTTCAAAGTATAAAAATTTCTTTATAGTGATTGAAACAGTTTTAGATGCTCATTAAAGATGGGGTACCTGTGGCACAAAAGCTTTAAATGTTTTATTTAGGCTCATCTCATGATCATACAGTAAGGTCATTCAAGCTTCAGATCTGTAATGCACCGCTGTGTTTACAATTTCTCTGCACCTGAATTTGAAATTATCATTCAGCATACACAAGACTTCAACACAGCATAAAATTTTATTGGCCCTTTTTTGAATTATATAAGCAAAGAAGTGTGTGAATCTAGAAACCTACAGTTGCATTAATAAACAGGAAACAGATTTATCTCAAATAGAGAAAACTCTCTGGGAGCTAGGAAAATGTTTTATTTACCTTTTGTACATATCATTTATACTTGTCAGTTACAAAATAAGTGGATTAATTTATGTTGCTAGAGAATACATTTGTCATAGACATGCTTTAAAAATAATGGTTTCATAATTACAGATTACAGGGAATATTGACAGCTTCATATAAAACCAGGGATACGTAAAAATGACACTTTACGAGTAAATAAATATATGTATATATATGTGTGTTTGTGTACATTCACAGAATATGTAAACTTGTTTATTCCTTTTAGAGTGGCCTACTTGTAGATATGGGTTTGCTATTCTAACTGGACCAATCAATTAAAATATGTTATTTGGTACAATGTGAGTCTGTCAGGTATTGACTCTACAGAAGAAATTAAACAAACAAACAAACAAGGCCTTCAGAATGTTATTGGTGGTGTGTGTGTTTTCTTCCTGAAGGCTACTCAGTCTAGGCTTAAAAAAAGATAAGCTGACTATATAGTAACTCAAACAGGTTACCTATGACATTCCAGTCATTAGAAATGGATAGTAATGGGATTACAAAATACTTCCTAATGGGAGTCTACTTATGTTTGACCCTATCTCAGAACAGCGAGGTGAAATAAATGAAATCTTGAGGCTCTTCTTGAGCCCTGCATGTGACTCCTGTTTATTTAATTAATTTTAAAAGAGCAACCCTAAATCCAATTTATTGAAATCTCATACATCTCACTATAATTCAAGGATTATCTCAGACCTCTTCACTGTTTAAACTCTGGAGGTGTTAATACATTTTTTCATTCATGAAGTGCAGAATGATTCATGAGGTCACTGAACAAGAAGAGAAATTGTTGGCTAGGTACAACCTGAAGAAATCTGGTTGTATCCAAAAGTATTCACTGTTATTGATTCCACAGTTCTGATTGCTTTCCAAATGTGTTTGAAGTAGGACACTAATTTCTTTTTCTCTATGACAATGACTGTCTAACTTTTGAGTGTTCTATTATTTGGTCTATTATCATCACTTTTAGAGGAAAAACCTTGCCAGTTTGGTTGTTGCTGATATACATTGTGTATATATATATATACCCAAGAGCTTCCTTTCCCAATGTAAACCAGTTTTGCTTTACATTACTGAAAATTTGACTTTATAGGTCTTGCATAAAAGTGGACTAAAATAGATTTGGTGCAATCCATAGGACTTTTCTGTTGCTGGACTTCTGGACACTTTGCTCTACACCACCCTGAGAGAGGCAAAATGGGGCAAACTAGTGACATGCCAGTGTGAGTGGGGTTCAACTGATGGTAGCTGAGAGCACCCAAACCTATTTTGCTGATAACATTGTGGGGTGAATGTAAATTCTGTGACAGGAAGTACGTGAAGGTTCTTTCTGTGGTACTTTATAATCCCACTGCAAGAAAAGGCTCACTTGCAGTGGGGTTAATATATTTAACACACTGCTTGGAAATGAAATTTCTTCTTATGTCTCATTCAATCCTCTTAGCTTAATGAATCAAATTTAGGAATAACTGGAGATTTGCTGTGAGGAGGTACTGCTGTTTCTTCCAAGCCACCTTCCCTTTTCCCCTACAGTGTTAAATCTCCCTGCCCAAACAGTACCTTTTGTGGTACGAAAAAAGGCTGACACGACCATGTGGAGTTGACTGTTAGAGCTGCTCTTATAGTAGTTCCCTGTGCACCCAGCCGCAGGAGCGGGGATTTGAGGATGCTTCTCCTACAGATTTGGTCCATGCCCGGGGATCATCACCCTGCGAAGCGCTGCCTCCCTCCCTCCCCCGGTGATGCCGGTGGAGAGCCGCGCGGGGTTTTTGTGTGTTTTCGCTTGTTTTCGGCGGCCGTGGGCGGGGCAACCTGAACTTTTCCTCTGTCCGATGCTCCCTCCCGTCTCTCGGGGCTGTGCTGTGCCCGAGGCACGGCGGGGACCAGGAGAGGCCCCGCGCGGTACCCCCGGCGGGGGCAGGGGCGGAGGCGGTGCCGGGGCGGGGCGGGGCGGAGTGATGCGGGGCGGGGAGCGGAGCTGGGCCGGGCAGTACCGCTCCGGGCGTGCGGGGGCCGTATAGGTGCGGCTCCTTTAAGGTGTCCCGAGGCGGCACCAGACCTGCTGGGGAGGAGGCGGAGGCGGCTGGGAGAGGGGGATGGGGAAGCCCGCGGCGGAGGAGGCGAGCGGCTCGACGTGACACCAGAAAGTTCAGGCGCG
>VWZD01005122.1:494720-526113 GCA_013396695.1 Sakesphorus luctuosus | reverse complement strand
CTGCCCGCCGCCCCGCCTGACCGCGGCCGGGCTCCCGCGACGCGCTCGCCTCCTTCCCCCGCCATGGGAGCGGGGGCTGCCGCCGCTCCGCCGCCGCGCTCTGCCCTTCGCTCGCCGGGCGCGCAGTGACTCGGCGGGGGGCACTTCGGGGGCACTTGCGGAGGGCGCTCCTTGCCCGCCCCTCCCAGCGCGGGGCCGCTCCGTGCCCGTCCCGGCGGCGCTCCCTCCGACATCGCCTCGTCCTGCGCGCCCGGAGCAGAGTCTGGCGCCGGGGAGAAGCAACTTGTGCTCGGGAGGCGGCAGCGGACCTCAGCTGCGGGAACTAGAGGATCTTTTGTTTTCTCCTGTCGCTTTGGATAGTCCTGCGAAGTGTCAAGAGCCCGGGACAGCAGAGGGGAGCCCGGCCGGAGCTGACAGCGCCGTCCCCGCAGGGAGCTCGCCCCGGGAGCGCGGAGGGATTAGGGAACCTCGCTTACATTAAGCTTCTGTGGAATTACAACTGGGGGCTCTTCGTTTCTCTCCCCGCTCTCCTGGCATGAGACTGCTTGCAGGCGCCAGCCGAGGACAATGATCGCGGAGTTTGCTCACTTTTACCTCTTTGGATTCATATGTCTCACCTCAGGTAACCACCTCGCGAAGACGGGTCAGATACGCGGCGGTGGCCGCGCTCTCGCCACCACTCCAACCTCCCCGGTTTAGCCTCCCGGCCCCCTCTTTTCCCGGGAGACGAAACTCGGTTCCCACCCGGCGGGCGTCCGGATCGCGTTTGCCCCGAGAGCTGCCGCCGCCGCGGGGGATGCCTTGGGACCGGCTGTGCGGGGAATGCGCGGCCCCGGGACTGGCTGTGCCGGGATGCGTGGCGCCGGGTCTGGCCCCAGGGCCGCCCCCTCCCATCGCCGGCAGCTCCCGGGGGTCGTTTGATGTACCCGCGGCCACTGCTGAGCCCCGGCCATGAGAGAGCGGTCAGATGGGACCCCGTCCTCCCGAGGGGGTGAGTTGCACCCTCCGCCCGGTCGGGGCTCCCCGAGGATGCCGCGCATCCCCCGCCGGGCGGTCCCTGCCCGCATCCCCCCTCTCGTGTTCTGAGCCTGGGTTAACCCCGCGCAGCCACTGCGGGTGGGGGCACGGCGGCTGGGGGGGCTTGGTCATGGATTTTTCTTCACCTTCGCGGTTAAAGTTTACCCACGTGTGTGAAGCGAAGCGTCAGTGGGAGCAGGGGAGATGTCCGAGGAGATAGGGGGGATTAATGGTCATTAAGGCACTGTTTGCGCGGGGCTTATGCGTGTTGGGGCATCTTATCGTGCGTGTAGATGACAGACAGGGTCGCGCTTCTGGGATGTTGTGGACGGCAAGTTTGGGTCTGTGTGACCCCCGTGGTGTCCGGGAGAGCCGCGCAGGGCTCGGGGCGGGGGCGACGCGCCCGTGGGTGCTTCGGGGGATTTCGGGGGTGTTTCCTTCTGCACGAGGTTCCTGTTGTTCTCCGGGGGCCGGGTTTGTCTGCCTGCACTGTTCCTTCCCGTTCTCATCAACGCCTTTTGTCAAACTCCAAGTAAAGCCTTGCGCTGTAGTTAAGGTTAGTTCGGGCGCTGGCTTTTCTGCCTTAATGGATTTTTGTAAGTTTGCGGAGGACCCCTTGGAGTCATTAAAGTTATGGTGGCATGAGACATCTGGTCAATGAATGAATGAATGAATGAAGCTTTTGAAAGACTTAAGTACACTGCCTGAAGCTTTAAGTGTTAATTATGTCACCAAATGCAATAACTTATGTCTGTTTCTAGATGGTATCATAAATTTAACTACTAAATTTTTGCTGTTAGCTGTTAGGTTTACTTCTTTTGGCTTTGAATATGGCAAGCTTTGCATCTCTATGTAACTCTTAACCCTGCTCACTTTTGGTCCTCGCAGTCATGCCATCTTTGATTTGTTTTTTCTTTGTATTTGCCTTCTTCATCTAATGGAAGAAGCAACTGGAATGGGAAAGAGCTTTTGTACCAGTTTGCTCATTCTGAATCTTTCATGCCAATCATCCCCACCTTGGAAAAGTCTTCATTGGCAGTGCACTCTGTAACTCACTTTTGTATTGGGCTATCTTAAACTCCAAGATAAGAAACAATTTTGTTTATTTTTTTATTCTTTCGTCTATTTCTCATATAAATGCTAAGTAGAATAATTTGCATATGGGTTTTTTTTTTCCAATTTTTTTCCCCCTAGGATGGGGATGCTCTCTCTAATAATGTCGATTGCAGCTGAGTTGGAGAGGAGAAAAAGGAAAAAAGCCATGAATTTTTATGGAGGTTTTAATTTTGCTGTGTAAGCAAGCTTAGTAACAGAGATAAGAGATAAGCACCAGATACTAACTCTGTTCCAACTCTCTCACCAGAAGAAATTATTTTTTCCCTTCAGCTACAGTGTGATCAAATAGTTAGTCTTGTGTCTGAACAATGGAGATGCCAGAACCTTTGGCAGGATGAAGTTTGAGGGCAGATGGCTGCTGTGCAGAAGGAAGGACAGGAGTCATCTACAGCAATTTCCACACTGAAATCCTTTGAGTTCTACTGACAGCTGATCTTGCAAATTGATTGATCCTTTCCTCCCTCTTCCACTGAAGGTTTTCACTTCCTTCACTTACACCCACTACTGAATCACTGGTTTGTGTGGCCGCACTCTAAATGAGATGTTAGAAACTTCTACTGAGAGGTGGGAAATAATTGGGGGATGGGGAAGAGAAAAAAATTAAATAATAGAAAGGTAAGTGAGTTTGTGTTTGTTGAAACAGTAATTGGTAAACCACTTAGAGTTTAAAACCCCTAATTTTTACCCTGGTGTTGCCTTTGTGCAATCCTGTGAAGTACCTTCTTTCATGTAAGCCTGTGGTTAATAAATGTTGAGTGAATTTAAATTGGAATAGTGTTGAAAATTCAAATATAGAAGCTTTCTTCGCTCATTCTCCCAGTTTAATTTCAATATTCTTTGCATAAAGAATAAAAATTGCTTTAAGGGATACTTCTCTGGTATCCCTGTTTTCTTGAGTATTTACCTGCTTTCTGCCTTTTTTCCTTAATTCTGAGGCAGACTTGGCTTCATAATCCATGGAGTTCTCATCTCTCCATTCCCCAGGAAGCAGCAGCATCAAATTAATATATTTGAAAAAGAAAAGCTTTCAGTTATCTGAAGGGCAACATGCAGAACACTTCTGCTGGGAATGAGTGTCAAGGTTCTGGTTTTCCACATGGGTGTTCATTGCTTTAGTAATTCTCAAGGCTCTGGCAATTCTCAGTATGTTACTGTGTGATTTTTCTGATTCCCTCTATGGAAATCTTTATATTTTGACGAGATATTTCATTGCATTGCTGATTCCCATCTGCTCAACACCCACCCTTTCCCCCTTTCCTGTCCGTGTTATCCCTTGCTAATTACTGTCCTTCAAATGGGATTGGTACATTTGCTCAAGAGGGTTTTCATGCTGTATGAAACAGGCACGGCTGGCAGCAGTGAGCCAGGCATGTTTTCCAGTGATAGTTCTAGCCAGTGGAGGGCAAAATTGTCTCTTGTATTCCTTCATGGGAGAGTTACCTCCTGATGGTTAATAGTTTAAGGGTGTCCATGGAGTGTCCCCAGAGCCCTTTCCAGTTGTCTAACCTGCCTATTGGAGTAAATAAATCATCCCTCTCTCTGATACATTTTGTTTGTTTGTTTCAGAAGTTAGTATTTACAAACTTCTCTTGTGAAGTGCTAGAGCACTTCAGGAAATGCTTCTACTCCTTTTCCATATTCTTTAATAGTAATAAAATAAGAGATTCCTAAGAAAGTATTACACAGTAATTCAAAGGATTATAAAAGTCTAGGTGCACAATCTGTAAAAGCAAGTAAGTCACCCAAGAAAACAGTTTTTATGTGGTTTTTACCTACCCCTAATGCATTTTGTACTGTTCTAAGTAATTTTACTGTAAGAATGTTAAAGAAAAATTGAGCCTACTGCTCAGAGCAGTGCTTGTTTTGTGCTTGAGGACTTCAAGCTAGAAAGGAAATAACCACATGCTATAAAATTGATAATTTCTTACTTGTGATAAAATACTTTCAAGCATCCAGGTGTTTGATTCAAAACCACTTATCCTTGTGAATACTGATAGTATCTGTAGAGACGGAACTTCTTTTTCTTTTCAGTGTGCATTAAGGTGGATTTTATTGCCTTTCACCCAGAAGGAGGCACTTCTTTTCATGTAGCTTGGCAATTAAGTTGGGTACCTGTCTAAACCAGAAGAATATTCAAGCTGATTTTTGCTCACTGCAGTCGGTGGTCAGATATTTTCTTGCTTCTGTGTTCTGTAGCCCAGTTGTCCTGGAGCAACTTGGTATTTTCATTGGCAGAGATCATCTGTAATCTTCAGGGTACTGGAGTTTGGGGGATTCATGTGTACTGTCTGTAAGATTTTATTAGAAAACATGAATTTATGTGAAGGATGCTTCTCAGTCTACAGGCTAAAGGTTCTGCTTGGATCTACAAAGATGGATGGGCATTATTAACAGAAACCAACGACACCTACATAGCTGGTTATTTAATGTGAAATGGTAACGTGGTATCTGTGCCAAATGACGCTTTTATATAAAATGCTTTGGAACTGATGACCAAATTGGTTCATACTGAGATTTACTTTTGTGAAAAGAGAAAATATTTAGACATTGAAGACAGACAAATCTATAGCCATACTTAAGAATCTGAGAACCTGTTCCCTCTCTTTCAAGTAGCATTGTTTTTGGTTGGCACTCATATTTCCTAAATAACTGGAAGAGCTTTGTTGCACAATGCTAAAGAAGAGTAATATTATGTCTCATTAGGGGATAGCTTTGTCTAATGAATGTAATAATTTTCTGGTCTGGCAAGTCCAGTCACTTGCTCCACTTCTGCAGTTGACTATTTCTGCTGTAGTTAAACGTGTTGTGTGAGTAACGGGCACTTGGCTTAGTGTCACAGTAGCTGTTCTGGATTCTTCTTCAAAATTTCCCTTTCACAGTGAAGATCAGTGTAGAACTTGTTGTTGTGAATTTGTTGGGAGTTTTGTGCATTTAAATAGTTAGTAACAAGTCATTTTATTTTCAGTAGTTTGTCAATAGGTTATTTTGTGGCCTGGAAATTAGTAGGAACCTTGCTTTTTTCAGGCAAACTGAAAGGCACTTAAGAATTTTATATTTGAGGTGCTGACACATTTTATTTGTGTGCTTTGCTATATAATCTCGCTCAATTGCGATAACCTTCCGTAACTTTTCACATGAGTGCCTCTTCATAAAATTGTAAGGTAAATAGTGAACTAACTGAAGTAGCAACTGAAGTGTATTTTAAGTCCAATAAATTGTGTAAACAGAGGCAATAAAGACTATTTTCCTTTTAGTGATGAGAAGCTTGACCAAGAGATGAGAGCAGAGCAAAAGAAATATTCTTCTTAAGTATCTTGAAAGCTAGAGGTGCTTTTAAGGGCAGATAATTTCCTTGTTTATACCTTCTGTAGGGGAAAGATAGGTAGATAGTTATAAATATATATACATACATTGATGCCGCTTGCCTTATTGTGTCAGCCTTAAACAGCTCCACATTGGTGGGGGTAGAGGGCACTTTATGATAAGAAAGCAAGCATCTTATGAGCACAAATATTTTGTACTGCTGACATAGATGGCAGCCAGCTACACTGAATTTGCACAATTGAGACTATGGAAAATCTCAACAGGGGAAAGAGAAAAACAGCTGGGAAGCTGATAATGACTTCAGTTTTCAAAGTCAGATGTGCAGAGTTCTGTTACTCTGTTGTTGTATTGCAGCGTTGGGTTCTCATTTGTAAAGAGCTAAGTCTTTCAGTATCCTTGTTCACTTAGGCTGGGTACTGTAAGTTACCTTACCCTGAAGATGATGGTAAGCTTTATTGAAATAAGATGGTGATGAATTTAAATCTAGATATCAGAATTTCTTTGTTAGTTGATTATTCATTAGAAAAGAAGAGTGCATTACCCCCAGATTTATCCACAAAAATTATAAGATATGGTTCTAGAAAATTTATTAAGAGGTATGAGGGTAGGCCTCTCAGACCAGGAATGTATATGACTTAACTGGTGTTAAAACAACAGCACAAAGTGAGCTGGAGGGAGAGGTATTTATATGGGAATATCCATTTCAGCTATAAGTAGTAGGAGGGATATCCTGCACTTAAATAAAGCAATGAACAGAAGCTTAAGAAAAATATATTCTATTTCTTGTCACGTCTCTTAAAAACAAAGTGAAGAAACTATTTTTTGTGGAAAAGTGAAGGAGTATATGATCAACTAAGGATGTTAAATACTGTCAAATACTGAGAATTTTTTTATGATTCTCTGAGACTTGTAAACATTTTCCATGCCCCTTTTGTTCTGAAGCTTGGGGAAGATTCCATCTAAGACTGGTGTGTGCCTGTGTATGGCTGATTAAAACAAAATAAATAAATTGACAGTAATGTGATTTGTGGGTGGCAACAGGCCAGTCTTTTTAATTAGAACCTGTTCACCATCTGAGCAGCTGCACCAAGGGGAAGATGCAGAATATTCTGCTCACACCCGTGAACTGAAAAGTCATTTCACCTTTGCTGAGGATAGAAAGGTTTATCGAATGATACAACCTTTAAGTGGCCTTACCAAAATGAGGCAAACTGTGCTGAGAAAGGGAATAGAAAATCTTTTGCCTTCACTTTTACTCTGGTGAGAAGTAATGCTTATTGTGCTTTCCAGAAGCAGAAACTTGGAAAATCGGAGAGTCTTATCTATCATTAATCAACAGAGAACACACTTGTAGATTTAAATAAAGGATCAGTATGGTTTAAAAGTTTATAAATCAGCTTTTTGTCTTTGTGAAAACTGCTTTTCAGGTCGTCAAGCTTTCTAGTAGTTTCTTTCAGCATCACTATCCAAAGAACTATGGAGAACTTGAGAACTTTTCCATTGTCTACATGTGCTGCAGAGGAGAAGATCCTCATTGTTTAACTTGGGCATGCACTTCACCTTCTGATGTGCATGTTCAATACATGGATTTTGATAACAGCAGTAACATGTATGTCATGTCCAACCTTGTTTTTAACACATTTGAGTTTTATCTTAAGATATTTTTATATATATAATATATATATAATTTATACCACTAGTGCATAAAAACATTGGATATCTTTATAAAGGCATCTTAGGTATTCATCTTCTCAGTCAGAAGGCTGATATATATATATAATGCTTGTATGGGCATCTACACTTTCACAGAACAGTAAGTATGTTGCTTAAGACTTCTTCACTTGACATTCAAAGGAATTCCATAGCAAAGGATTGGATTCCATATCTAAAGAGACGAGTACCCTCTGTGCGTAAATCCCATAAGGTACTCCCCTTTTCCTCTTGTTTTGTGCCACCAAACTTTGTACCTCTAGAAGGGCAGGGAACTTACTGTAAGATGTAAAATACTTATATTTATTTATATTTAAGTAAATAACTGAAAATTAAGTTAATAGAGCATTTATTTTGAATATGACTTACTATAAATTCCACTTAGACCAAGATGGCTAGTTGAATACGTTACTATTGAATTGGTATGAATATTTTTAAACAGGAAACAAGTGTGTTTTCTGGACTGCTTCAGTCTTGAAGTACGTACACTTTCTTTGAAGAAATGCATAGTCAGATATGCAAAATTACTCAAGCTGCCCTTTTCTGTTGGGAAGTATTTGCTCAATATGGTATTGCATTACCTTAAGCCTAATGCTAATATAGTGAATGATTAAAATAATATGAACACCTCTTACTGTAGATTAAATATCTCTAAATCTGACAAGCCTGTGCTGAGCTCTGGATTTAAAGTCTTTAAACTTAGTATTTAATTTTCTCTATCTTGCATAGTGACTTAGCAGTTGAATAAGCTCAGTTTTGGAACAACCTCTCTCTTCAGACATACAGTGCAGAGTGTGGCAAGGATCAGCTGGCAGCCAGTGAAGTCTGGAGTCATCTATGACAGCCATCTGAGAGAGCTGGATAGTCTGTGTAATTCTGGTATTACTCAATTTTGTAGTCTTTGTCTTCTGCTCCTTCAACTGTCATGTACATAAATCAGAATTGTGATTTCTTTAGTACTCTTTTCACTGTTTCATGCTAGTGTTGCATTAAAACTTGCTTGGCTGGCATTTTGGTGTGCTCTGAAATTTGCATATCCTCGGGCAAGATATTTATTTTACATTCTGGGTTAGTTATATTGCCTCTTATCTAATTGCTTAACTGCCTTTTTGTTGAAGATTAGACATATAAAGCAGATTATGGTTATAAATTCATATATAGAAGACTTTAATTTTACTATTTACTTCTACAGTATCATAATAGACATTAAGAGTTTATCTTAGAAATTAAGATTATAATACATGGCCAGGCATTTAATGTAGGCCTAAAGATGTGCATGAGATCAACTTTCCTTTCTTCTGGAAGGAGATAAATAGAGAAGTAAATGGTGTTTTGATAGTGACCAGATGGGCATGTTTTTATTAAAGAGTGACTTGACTTTGGCCAGTAAACCTCACAATTTGTAATCCAGAACACTGTGAATTGTTAAAGTTGGGAACCTACAGCCTAAGTTTGGAGCCACTTAAAATCAGTAGTGCCTTTTGAAATTCTTGATTCTAGTGTTTAAATTAAATTGCCTGAAGTGTTTGACTTCAGTTGCAAATGTTCATGGATCATTGTGGATTCTTAGCCCGTCTGAAAGTTGAGATTGTAGTGAACATTGCCTTAAGAGCCAATTGACTGGAAAAAGCTGTATAACTTTGAATTTCCATGTGCCTCTTTAGCTCTGAGTAGGGTGAGAAGCCAAATAAAAATGTGTTTGAGTATGTATTTGTTTAGAACCTTCTCGTCTTGTTACTTTTGTAGTGCATTTTACTAACTGGTCAAAAGCAGACTTTTCAACCCAGACATCTCCTCTTGACCAAACCAGCCCAAGCATGCAAGCCCAAGATAAGGATAACAGTTCCCAAATCCAGAAATAAGCTGTGCCTGTATTTGTGGTGAAAGCATAATGCAAGGTCATAAAATACTATTTTTGGATCAAACGTTCAGCAATGTCACTAAGCTTTTTTTTTTTCTATCAAAACCTTTTGGCATCTGGTATTAAACGTGGCACTTGCTCTCTAGCTTTGTGCTGGGAGATCTCTGGGATGCTGGGCAGCTTCAGAACTGGAATTTGCAAATTCTGAATGTTTTCTCCCCTCACCTCCCACTCACAAAACAACTCTGGCAGTGTGACTTTCAGGTTTGGAATAAAGCTAATGCCCTGGGTACTGCAGTTGACAGATATTCATAATCATGTTTAGTGGTAGGAGGTGATAAAGGGAAAGAAAATAGAAGCAGTGTGAGGAAACAAGGAGAAAAGAAAACAAGGTAAGTAGGGGTAGTAATAAATTATTTCACTTCTTGCTACCCCAACCAGGACTTGTCACTGGAGAGGATAGAGTTAGGGACTGTGATGCTGCAGCAGCAGAATGTTAGAGAGAGGATGTATATAATGAGCTGATTTAACAAAAACTGTCTTATGTAACCATAAAATGGAACTTGTACCGTGCCACTGCTCAGGTCTAAAAGTGATTGGCAGGAGGCCCCATGCATGGAGTAAAATCCTGTCTTCACCAATGTGGAAAATTATGGTTTCAACTGCAAAAGGAGGTAAAGCTTGGAAGGAATTAGCATATCTCTAGCACTGAGTGGCATCTGGAACTGAATGGCTGGGTTAAATCATTCAGTAGTGATTAATGAGGCTCATTGCTAAGGTTGTACAGCCTTTAAAAATTAAAAGGAGTAATTTAAAACTAGATGCAAAGCAGAAAGAAGGAACCATTGCTGCCATTTACCTCTTGAATACAGAAGGTGGAATAAAGTCTTCCCTGCCTTTTGATACAAGGAGAAAACTATTAAGTGCTGCTGTTAAGATTAGAAACTAAGAAATGAATTTTTGAATATCTGTTTTGGGGAACATTTTATGATTTTCTACAACATCTATGCAGCAGTCAGGGCTTTGAAATGGGAAGGAGTATGCAGCCCAGGATTTTGCTCCTGGTGAGTACTTGGCTTCTTAGAAAACTTCCAAAAAATGATTTCTGTTTCTCTCCCACTCATGAGTGTTAATCTGTGTTGCCTGTAGGGAAAGCAAAATATTGAAACATAAAAATTGAAACAAGATTAGAGTCATACAGAGCACTGTAACTTTTCTTGAGAATAATTCTGGCAGTTACTGAGCAGAATAGTAATGTAGCTTGGTACCATATCAGGAGTAATGTTCTGAATGTTCAAAGGCTGTTATTCTGTAGGAGGATTACAGCCCTGATATAAACACATTTCTGTTTACTTCCAAGTTTTTAGTGGAGCAAATAGAGAAACCAGTGAAGTGTGCGTTCAAGTGCTAAGGTTATTTTGTTTGGGATTTTTTTTCAGAATTATAAAAAGCAAACAGTGGCATCATTTATGATACTATTTCTTAAATGGCTTTCTGCAGCAAGCTCATAGGGATAGAAAATTAAAGGGAACTAGGCCCTTCTAGAATATTTATCCCTCTGGAGCTTATCACTGCAAATACTAAAATAGAATACTGCTTTAATTTCTGTCTGCTGGGGCCTTAGGTTCCCTAAACTGTGTTGCTGAAAAATTTCTGCTCAGAACACTTTTGGCTTTGGATTGCCAGTTGTTTTTCTTTTTTACTTTTAATGTCCATCATTCTTTTCTTTTAAAATTTCTGTTTTGGGGAGGGGGCGATGGTGTGTTCAGCAGGAAATAAGGAAGTAGGTTCTTGTTTGTGGTGGTTTTGGGGTGTTTTTGTTCTGTTGGTTTCTTTTGTGTGGGGGGTGGTGGTTGTTGATTTAAAGCTGAATGTTTGCATCTTTCTTATCCATACACTCCTGTGGTACCTGTGACCATAATGCGGAAGGAGACTATTTAATCTCCATCCCTCTTCCCAAATACTTCGTATCAGATGGAGATAATTTTTTCCTCCAGCTTTGCTGAGACAGCCAGTCTAGGGGGGTTGACCTGATGCTTTAGTGTTGTGATCAGAAAGTGTATTATTTGCACAGTCAACTTTTGTTTTTTTCTAATTCTCTGACTGTAAGGTTTATTGAGACTGTGAATCTTTGATTTTGAGTAGTAACTATGAATTTTTTGTGAGGAAATTACTGTATGAATGTCTTTGAAGTCAGTCATTATTCCAAAAAGGTTGAATTGCTGTCTGCACTCAGATTATTGTGTCGTCAGGACTGATAGTTCTTTGACAGAAATTTACGTTTTATTTTACATCAGTTTCCAGAAAGACATTTACATTTGTTTCTCTGTTGCCTTTACTGCAGGAAGGAAAGCAGCAGCCTCTCAGCTAAAAATTCACAGTGACCTACAGTCTAGTAATAATTAGAATTAAACAGAGGTAGTAATTTAACTTGGTTATTTCATCACAATTCCTTTAGGCTTGCAGCTGGTCATTTTGAATCTCATAAAATGAAATTTTATTTTGCTCACCTTACGCAGGTCAAGTAAAAAGCCACATCAAGTTAATGAATCCGTTTCTCTGCAATGAACTGAACGTGGCATTTGTTTTTGTTCTCGCAGTCATGAAATCACAGGGTGTTGGCGACAAGTCCATTATTGGCTCTGTGCACTGTGTTTCTGAGGGTTTTTACTCCACCCAGCACATTATGTGTGCAGACTGTATCATACTCGTTAAAACTTGTTCTAAAATGAGGATTCCTTTTTTTAAAAGTAGTAATAAAGAGAAAATAAAAATAGCTCCCTGTTCTTTATTAGCATAAATGAAAGAGAAGCAGCAACTCATTCCTTTTGTGGCCTGAGGAAATAAAAGAAAACCTGGATGAGTTCTCACTCCCTTAAAGTCAAAGGAAGATTAACTACTGATTTTAATTTTTACCCTGTCATGCAGAAGCTCAAGTTGTGTGTCACTTCCATTCTGCATGGTCCTTATTCAAGAAGCTTATTAGTGGGGAAAAGGAGATGATTAATAATGCCACTTCCTAACTTTAAAAAAAGAGGAAAAAACTCAAGGCTAATAAAATTGGGTAATTTTGGATCCCTTTTTGTCATTGATTGCAATTTTGTATTTATTGTGCGTTGTGTTGGTGTCTTTCATGTGTTAGTCAGTCATTTCCCTGCTTTCTGGATACACAAACTGGTTTTGTTTTAGCTTCTCATTATTACCCGCTTAGTTTGATTTTTTGTTTGTTTGTGTGTCTAATAGCTTTTTCAAAGCATTTCTGGCTTTGAGTTCTCCTGTGCTGTATATTTTTTGTGGCATTTAGATAAGTATAACAGATAAATCCAAGAGGCTTTTCCCATAGTTCTGATTTGTTAGATAGCAACAATTTCCTACTGTTACTGGTGCCCAGTTTTGAAAATTATTACAGTCGAGTTCCTACTAGAATAATTATTTGAAAGGAGCCATAATATATTCTTAATAAAGCGTTAAGCACAGATCACTTGTTTAAAGAAAGAATTGAAAATTATAACAAGCTCATCAGCTTTTAGAATGTGTTATTTCCAAATCGCTACGTAATTTATTTTTTTTTCCCCCCATGAAGTTTTAAATTACACAAAAAATAAAGCCAGACCTTCCTCAGTGGCTAAAAGTACCAGGTGTCTGATCAATAGCATGTGCTGAGAAGCAAGAATTTCATCTGAGGAGACTTTAAATGCACTTATTATTAACTTCCATGAGCTACGAGTTGTATGTCTAGTTTTGTTTTTCTTTTCAACTGGTCAGTGCTATGCAGAGTTTTGTTGTTTTGCTACTGATTTAAGACACAGATATGTACATATTTTTCTTAAGGCTTTTAAAGGCTCAAGTTTAAGTGGTAGATCATTATTCTATGCATCAAAAGTGAAGGGTGATTAACTCTGTCTGGGTGCATGCGGTGTAATTTTAGAGGCTACAAATGTTGGTACAAGTCAGGTTAAGGTTTAAAGGTGAAAGTTTGGCTGAATGAGTTTTACAGCTTTTAGTTAATGTATGCAAACAAAGAAACTATTGTTTTCTCCCCGTTTGTGTCTAATGAGCAAGTAGCTCGTGTGGTACAGAAAAGAAAATGGGAAGATTGTACAGTTTGCCATAAAGTTAAAACTACATACTTTTTATTTCAGTTTAGAAGTTCCATTAAATAGACTGAATCTAATACAACTTTTATTTAGGCTGTTCATCATCTAAATGTAAAGTGAAAGAATAATTGCTTTAAACTAAGTGATAATGATAAACTAAATGATAATGGCTTTAAACTATTATAGCTGAACTTTTACCATTAATGTATTTTTGTGATTTCCTCATATGCCATTAAATAATGCAGAGAACCTGTTGAGGTGACACTTAAAACTCCCCCAGTGTATTTAAGCTTTTCTTGTAGATAGTTCTGAAGTTGCATTGATAACTTGGCTTTTCACTCAATTCTCTCACTCAACCATATTCCTGAAACTGTAAATTCAGCAGTCTGGGAAGAGAATGGCAATTTTTTTGAATTACAGGGAAGTTATACAGAAAGGCTGGAACTTCTTTTAAAGGTATCAGTCTGATCTATGATGTTAAAATTTTTAGTAATGGGACAGGTAAAGCTTCTTGTGCCTATCCTTAATCCATATATTGTTCTCTCTCACCCTTAAAAATTTCTTAGGGCCAGTCAATTTGAAAGCTTTTTTGAACTTGTGATTGATTGTATTTACATTGGATAAAAGCTAAATTGTGTGGAGTTTTATAGGACTGTAGTAGCAGAAGAAGCTGTTCAGCTGCACCTGAAGTGATCTGATCAGATAGTAATTCTGAGTGCAAAAGCCAGGATGTATAAATGGAATAAAACAAAATGGAAGTGATTAATGAGAATAAAAATAAACAGCTTTTGGTCTTGGTAAATGATACCTTTAAAGCATAGCAGCCTTGTCGAACATAATTAAAGTTGTAAGAACTGGGGTAGGGTGAGTGGGTTCTATTCTCTGGGGTCATGATGGAAATACAGAGGTCAGGGTTTTGTACTTAGTCTTGTGTAAACAATGTCATGCCCTGGTAAGTGTAAGAATTGATTTAACTAGGTTAAGCTAATTTAAAAAGAAACAAAAACAAAAAAGCAAACCCCCAAACAACAAACAAACAAAAAACCTAAAGGAAAAAATAACAGAAGAAAACAAACCAAGTGTCCACTCATTTGATACCAAAATTTGAGTGCAGACTTTGTATCCTTTTTCAACTATTTGGTGGGGAAAGATGAAGAGAAAAATAAGAAGTAGAGACTTCTACTTATGCATGCTCAGGGATGCGTCTTGCAGTGGAGTGATTCTGTGGGGTTTGACTTTGTACAGGTTTCCTGGAGCCCATTCCTTGGAGTCTGCAGGTAGGCAGTTGCTGGGCTTTACCTCTGGTTCAAAGTGGGACTTCATTGAGATTTTTATTTCTAGCTACATGAATTGAATAGTATTTTCTTTTGCTGTGAGATTCACCTGCTTATACTTCTTGAAATCTGGAATCATAGAGTGATAGGATAGTTTGAGTTGGAAGGGACCTTTCAAAGGTTCTCTCAGGGATGTACTCAACTAGATCAGTTTGCTCAGAGCCCTGTCCAATCAGTTTGAATGTTGCTGTGTATCTCCTGAGTATGTCAAATCTTTTAGTTCTAGGGGTTCTGGGGCTTAGTTGTTTTCTTCATTACTGGTTTGGATTATGTATTCAGATTTACATGTATGAATGGTAGAGAGAAATTCAAAGGTGTGGATGTTTCTTAGCAGTTCTCCGTTCTGAGTGACAGGAATTCTGGTTTTTTTCTCCCTGCCTCATCTCTGACTGTTTGTGTTGAGCCTCCTTTCCTTACAGTCCATCACCAGTCAGAACCAGCCACCAGCTCCAGACAGAACATGCCTCTGAGTGGTAAAAGAGGGATGATTGGCAAAGCTCCTAAGACTTGCATTGCAAGAGTTGTTCTGTAACTTAGTCTGGCAAACACAAGCACCACTCCCAGAAGTTTCAAGGGCAGCTGCTCAGGCTTTCAGAGGCTTTGTCTAGCCACCCACCAGCTGTGAGCTGGCTGGGGCTGCCCCTTTGACATGGCTGGTGTATGAGCTGTCACTTTGTCATTGCAGTCAAAGAGGGCTGCAGGCTCTTGGAGAAGAGGAAGATGAGTGTTCAACATAATGATTAAGTTCACGGGAGAAACGCTCTGCAGTTCCTGCCTCTGAGTGTCTCTAGGCAGCTCTTCCTTGGTGTGAAATGCTGCTTTAATGTAGGTCAGCTTTAAGTGTTGTAAATGAGTGTAGTTCTAGTGAAGTCAATGAGACGCTGTTAATTTACTTCACTTGAGGATCTGCCCAAGTAGGTGAGCAAGTGGCAAACTCAAAGGCGAGTTCTTATCCCACAAGAGAAATACAAAACCAGTTGGGTGTTTTCTATTTGTTTTCTTCTCCGTCTTCTGAGGTAGAATTTAACATTCCTACATCCCCACAGTGTTTATTGCAAGCAGAATTTTACTCTGAAGCAGAAAGTTTGTAAACTGTTGCTGTTTTGAAAATAAAGGGATAATAGTTATTTCAGCTTCTCACTCCAGATCCTCTCATTGCTAAAAAAATGAGCGGGTATCACTTCACAGCACAAAACTGTCAGTCAGAATTCAGCACGACTGACGTAATTAGCAGTCTCTAGAATAGGCTGAAGATTGCTTTCAGTGGAGACTGCAAATGTTTGCCCTGCCCTGTTCACAGAACAGAGGCATCATGTATCTCAAGGCTTTTGATGTGTCTAGTGAAAATGAAATAAACACTGTCTTTTGCTCCAAAAGCTTGCTTTGCTGTGTTGTAGTTGGTATTTATCTGACCTTCCAGAAAGAACTGGAAACACCTTCTGTGAGCCTCGTGAGGATGCAGCTCTGTCCATTCAAAACTACTTCATCAGAGACAGACTTGGGTCAGCCTGGTCTCTGGAAGGGCAAATATATTACAGGGAATAGCAAGATGGGTAATGCTTAAAATTTTCTGTTGTCCAGAAAGATCAAATGAGAACTGTGTCCATTTTAGCAAGCTAGATGACAAATTTGGTGGCTTAAACCGTGTCAGAGCAACTATGCCACTGGAGTTTCCTAAACTAACAATGTTACTGAGTAATGTTGTCTGTAAGTCTGAGAGTGGTCAGATGCTTTTAGCACTAGACTGTGCACTACTTAAAAGTGTGCAAATAAGAGGAAGAAAACTTAATTCCATAGCATACTTAATACATACCTATTGGAAGAGTATGCATTAAAGGAGGAAAGTAGATGCCAGCTGACTCAGTTTTGTTATTGTTGTCCTTAACAATTCATCTCTCCCCAGGGACTCTAAGCCCTTCCAACAGATGAGATGATTTGGTTACCTACTTTTAATGTTGTCCCAAGTGTTTGCATCACTGGAAAATTATATTTTGGTTAGTTTGAATTGCAGCTCTTTACTGTCCGGTACTTTGGTTCCTCCTGTAAGCAGAATGTTGAAGTTTCTTACATGAACTGCTTTGTATACCAATTGCCCTGTATTTACACTAGGTGCAACTGTGTAAAATGTTTACTCTTTAACGTGTAATTCCTATTTTGGTGATGAAATAGCTCCAGGAATAAGGCAGCATTTTACTTTTTAAACATTCATAAATACATACTCATGGAAGATTTGCAAGAAGGAAAAGAATTCCTGTATGCAAAATGCCACCTCTTGTATCAAGAGTACAAGGAGATTTGCTACTTTCTCTCATCCACAGGCACTTCAAATGAATTGTTTAGCTTAGAATGTTTTCTGAATAATTCCAGATGGTATCAAGTACAATGACATTGTTTTTGCGTTTGTTTTTCTTTTTTTGTGAATGATTGGTAAGCTCAGGTTGCATCCTGGTTGACAGTGTGAGACTGGTTGCCATTTATAGCCGGGAATTGTAAGAGAGTCTTTGAATCATCAAGCGTTTAATCTTCCAGCTGTATGAATTCTGGGAATATAAAGAACGACATAGCCAAATACAAACAAATGTTCCTCAGTATTTCCTTTTTACTAGCTCTGTAATGTGCTTTGTATATCTAAGAAAACCTAGGATTTTATGTTGTTTTGTGTTTAAGGTAACCTAAACATGGTCTTAAATTCTCAAGAGTTGCAAACAGCTAAGTCAGGTCTCTATCACATTTGTCTGTGATGAGCACACATAGCCCAGCACAGGTACCTGCTTAGTTTGGTATCTCCTTCACAGCACAGGAGTTCTCTTGCCTTCTGTACGTCCACTGGACAGCAGCAGCGGTGGGGCAAAGGTCTGCCCTGAGCTGTGTGCCTGCTGGTTAGGAAGTCATTTTCTAGGTCCTGATCAGTGGGGATTTGAAGGCCCTTAGTTGTCAGCAGGTTGTGAAGCAGTGTTTAACACAGCAAGTGTGATAGTACAGGTGATGGAGGATTAGAGTCAGAGGTCCTCAGTGACATGTGATCTCTGCTAATTAGTCAGAAACAAGCTTTGTATGTAGGACTTCCTCAGCAGTTTCTTCCTTCCTGATTTGAGGTTCCTTAGCATGGCTAGTGTTGTGGGAGGTAGTAACAGAGAATTCCTTGGTTGGTTGTGTGATTGCTCTGTCATTTAGTGCTTGGCTTAGTTTTTTTCTTTCTTTTTTTAAGCAGTCTATTCCAGACGTCTTGCTTGCCCTGCTCTAATTATTTTAATTACAGCTTGAGTTAACTTTTCTTTGAACATGTTAAGGTATGTCTCTAAAATACATATGTATTTTTTTTTTTGAAAGTCAGATCTTATATAGTGTATCTGGTATGTTTTGGAACGTGCATAGTTCCCTGGCAACTGCTAGGTAAAATTACGCCTTTCTGTATATTGTAGTGTAGGAAATTATTATTTTAGTCTTTAGTTACATACCAAGTTATTTTTTTTTAAATATGAAGTAATACCCTTGAGGATAAAATAGAATCAAAAGCCATTTCTATTTAAGAAGTTGAGTTAAATATTGTCAGTGTTGATATTGCAATTTTGCTAATATTTGTGTGCAGTGAAATGACTTGGCAGTCTTGAGGACTAATACCCAGATTTAGGGCAGGTGTTAGACCTAACTCTTTTCCTCCTAAACTTTGTTTTCTATGTCATTACAGGCCAAGTCAGAATAGTAGAGATCTGTTTTTTTTTCTGGGATGAATTAAAGTAAAGGGAACAATGTTCAAAGCCAGGTTGGACGGGGCTCTGAGCGATCTGGTACTAGTGGAAGGTGTCCTACTCACAGCAGCAGGGTTGGAAGTAGAAGATCTTGAAGGTCCCTTCCAACCCAAGCCATTCTATGAATGTTTCTACAGTTTGGTTGTGAAAAGCATCAAAAGGTGTGCTAGTGTGCGTTCCCACCTGAAAGAGTGCATGTAGTTTTCTCAGTTTTCATAGATTTGGCTCTATTTCAGAGATTAATACATGTGGCTCATAAGCATATAGACTTAGAAACTTGAAACTTAAGAACATTCTGGTCATAAATCAGCAGATTTTTTTGTGAGAAAGGCTAAAAGTGAATTGGAGTTTTTTGTCTGAATTGGAACCTGACTTGGGGGATCGAAATCTTTAAATAGATCCTTTTGGAAACTATGTTTAGACACGCATTGCCATCATGTATTTGCCAGTTCTTGCTATTGTGTTGTATGGGCTATCAGCAGATCTGTAAGGACTTTGTTTTATTTACTTGGAGTCTGGAATTATTAATCAAACAGGATTTTCCTTCGCTTTTGTTTTGCATTGACAGAATAAAGATGCTGTTGTGGGCTCTTTTGGTTTGACCTAGTGTAAATGGCCACCTGTTTAACCTAAGGTTCAGGTTGGGTTTGGGTTGTTTTTTTGTGGTTGCATTGTGTTGTGGTTTGGTGATTGTTGTTGTTTTGGGAGGTTTTTTTGTTTTTTTTTTTTTTTTTTGTTTTAATGGGATTAAGAAATCACCAATTAGGGTGCCATGAAAGCCATGGAAGAAGATCATAGCACTGAGCCATCAGAAGCAATCTGGGAAGCATTCAGCAGTTGAGCTAATTAATTCTTCTCTTTATTAGGCCTCTCTGATCTATTGGCCAATTTTAATTTTGTACGTTCAGTAAAAAGTAGGTGCTACTTTAGCTGTATTTGGGTTTTAAGGAAATATTACTAGCATGAAGAAACTTGATAGAGTGAAGAGCAAGATTTAATAAAATAGCTGCACATATACATTTGAAATAATTTTGGGTGTAGCCTTGTAACAAGAGTGAATTCAACAACGTCAGTGGAAAATCAGAGTGTAGCCAATATTATCTTACCATTGTAAGGAAGTGGTTTTAGTCTCACGGTTGAAGGAATGTTATATTAGGGATAAATATTTTATATATCCTTTAGCAATGAAGCACTAGTTGCCTTTGCTTTTCTGTGTGTGCATTTGAATACTCAACACATTAGTGTTTAAAAAAAAATTAAGAAACTTCAACAGAATTCTTTATCCTTACTACATTTATCTTCTATTAGGGATTGTTGAGAAGTATTGGATATTCACTTCACTCAGTCTTCCCTGCTGATGGGTATTACAGGCAACATGACATTTGATTATTAAAATGTTACAAGTGTTCTTCCTGTGATAAGGCAAATTGGATACTCCAAGATATAGTTGGGAACATGAGTTGGATTTGTTTGTCCATGATAGGAGTGCTGACATAACATTAGGTTTAACAATAGGCAGAACTACTGCTAACAATAAAAATGATTGGGTTTATGTGTCAGTATTTCTTACAACTTTATTATTTCCAAATTCTGTGGGAAGTGTCACACCTGCTTGGAATGTGTTAGTATTAATTATGTAACTTTTAGTATAGTATTTGTGATTGAAATCTACAAGATTACATGTTTTCTCAAAATAATTTAAAATAAAGCATTTTTCAATTTTAGGAGCAACAGAAAGAAATTCTCTAGGTTACATTTAGTAATATCTTTCCTCTCACTGTATTAAGATATCCTCACCACAGTGATAAAATCTTAACTATTTTGATTACATTTTTTCGTCTTTTTTGCTTTGAAAATTCTGAAGGAGTAAACCTTGTAAGCAGAGATTATATTAGTTTCTGAAGATAAGCTCTTTCTCTCCTTCCTTGCTGTCTATGAAATGAAAACTGTTTGCCATAGGAGTAGACTTCAAAGTTAAGTTTGTACGTTTGATAAATAAAATCATGCAAAAGTCATTAAGTACTTGTTAAGAACAATGAAGTTAGAGGCCCCATGCAGTGATTTCATATTTCAGTGTGTGTCAGAATTTAGCGAAAACTGATTTTGGGATGAGGTAACTCATGTTAGATTAGTCATGTTTTCAGGTCCAGTGTAATTCAGGATAGATAACTGAAGCTTTATAGTATTTTTGAACAGATAGATCCTTAATAAATTTTAGCTTTCTCTGTGTAATGTTGATTTTTTTTTTAATGGTTGAATACAGATACTCATGACTGTGTCTTGTACAGCTTTCTTCACTCATGTTGTCTTTTCTTTTCTCCAAAGGCTTTTGTGGAAAGGAAATACACTAAAATAATCCAGTAGGGTTTATCCTGAGCATAAAAATATATTGCTTGTAATAAATTCAAGTATCAAGAGTTGACTGTATAATAAGAAATATTTCTTAAAGATAATCTATGTTTCTTTCTTCTTAGGCGTACTTGTGTTCTAAGTTTGGGGCTAGGTTAATTCTTGTATGTGTAAGTCCCAGACTTGAGTTCACTGTCCTAAGGTAAAAGTGTCTCTTTTCTCCTTCCAAAATCTTTATCTTGCTTCAGATTCCTTCTCTGAGACAGGTGAAAGGATGTACTTGTTCTTCCAGATCACAGACTGCCTTATTTGATATTCATGATACCTAGTTATTTGGTTTGAATTATATTCATCCCTGCATAACATATTAAATATAAATCTATTGTGATTTTTTTTCTCCCTAACATATTCATCCTTCTCATAAATAGCCAATAGTTTTGACAATTTTCAGCAACTCCTTTTAGACAGGCCTTTAATCCTCTACTATTGCCTGTCTCCTTCATCACAAATACAAGTTTAGGCATGCTGGAGAAGAGGGGAATGTTTTCTCTGAGACAATATTCAGCCTTAAAGAAAAAATGAAGTTTCTTAAAGTGCCATTAAAATAAGAAAGCTTAAATATAATTAGAGAAAAACAGAAAAAGGTATAACTCTCATGTGTGCATTTAAACAGCTTTTTAAAATTTGGGGAGCTTCAGATAGGAGAATGTTGTTTATAAAATGTATTTTCTGTTCCATTAAAATAGAAAATGCCATTTTAAAATTATATATTGACTAGCAGTTCATTACCCCTCACATAATCTACATTTCTAAGCATTTCTGTTTGATTTCTTCTATTAAAGACACCAATGGGAGCATTGCTGTGGTAATGTGACAGTTTCCTTAGGAAATGCCACTCTTCTCTATTCTCTTATTACTCTGCCTTGCTTGATTCTGTTCTGAATGACCACAAGGCCACACTGCTCCTATTCCTTCTCTTTCCCTAAAGGACATGCATGTCCAGCAGAGTAAAACTGAATTAATTAAAATTTAGCATAACATACTGGTTACAGAACAGCATTGCTCTTTCCTCTTGTATAAACAGCAGGAAATGCCAGGAGCTGCCTTTTTGTTTCTGTGTGTGTCTCTCTCAGGTTGTGGTTCAGTAGAAAGCAAATTATTTTTCAAGTAAAGATAGCTGACTTCAAAACAGACACACACATAAAGTCTGGAATTTAGTTTTATAAGATGATTGATGAAAGTAACAGTGTAATATTTTACAAGTTGTTTTTAATTGCTAGTCTTAAATAGAGTGCAGCAAGAGGTTTCCACCTTTTTTGGATTATCATCCTATGTAAATGCAAAAAAATCTTTATACGTGGCTGTGTATACCTATTATAATTAATTTTAATGGCAAACACTGTAAAGGTGGTGATGGTTGCACGTTGGTTCCAGCATATCAGACTGATGCTCTAACAATATCCTCATGGGGGGTGACAGGGGCTTGCAACTGGCAGTTCAGGATCCATCTTCAAGGGAAGACCAAAGATGCAATTATTTGCTCCTGACAGATAGTAGTGGAAAGGATTTTTTTTAGCTTTGTGTCATTACTGTTTTACATACTGTGCTTTCTCCATATATATGTATTGTTTGGTCAGACTTAGATCTTACTAGCAGGCTAAGGTCGTGCTGCCTTCCTTTACCCGAGCGTGACTCTGTACTCACCTCCAGAAGCTATTGCCTGTCTTGAAGGACTTCCTTTGGATTCTTTCAGAAGAGCTTTCCCTTCTAACATGGTAACAAAGAGAGGGAAAATGCCCTTGAAGACACATTTGCCATGCTAGTGCAGGCATAGTTATAACCAATGAATCTTTTGTAATTAAAGCAGTAACTGTGTGACTCAGATTTTGTGCTAGGCAGGTGGAATGCTTTGTTGTGGGTAATTAAATTATAATTCTTCTGCTCTTAGTTCTTGACCGTTTTCCAAGGAGTTTTCCGACCATATGCATTACCTGTGATAAGACCAACCTTGTCTCTGTTTGGCTTATGCATTCCTTTTTACGTGACTAACAATTAAGATTATCACAATGTCTGTCCTGTCTGGAGATGAGTGTTCTGTGTTAAACATCTGCCTTCACTTCAAAGAACAGGATTCAACTACTTCTTTCATTTCAGTTTCTTGCTGGAGAGATAAAGTATGACAGTGGGATGGACTCAGACTTTCTGAATGTTCTAAATATTTCTGAGAATTAAAAGTGCATTTTTGAGCTCTGTGCCGCCAAAGGACTGTTTAGCATTATTGCTACAGCTTATTTTAATCAATGAACCAACAGTGAGGAAGAGGCCAGTCATAGGAATATATATTTTTAAAGTATATACGATTTTGAATAGAGTATAATAACATATACTTGTTGACTTCATATGGATGCCATTTAAGAGCTAATGTGTGATTCTGAATAAATACGAAATTGACTCTGTTCCCTACTGTGTGTAGGTCTTCTGTCAAATTCTAGCTATTCTAACCCATCAGTTTTTATGAAAATGCATTGTGCCACAATATTAACATTTTAATTCCAAAATATGTTATTTTGCTTTTTATTTTATTTTTAGTGTTGTTGTGTTTTTCCTGCTGTAAGACTCCCTCTCAGCAGAAACTAACCAAGTTGATTTCAGGGGTTTGTGAAGGATTCTAAATGCAGTGTGTTTTCAAGATGTCTCATTATTTCAGTTGACATCAAACATTTCAGGGAATTAAACCAGGTAGCTTTGAAATTAAAGCATTTCAGCATGAAGAGTCTGTTACTTGAAATGCAGTAAAGTATAAACATGAGCCAGCAGTGTGGCCCAGGAGACCAATGGCATCCTGGCTTTATCAGCAATAGTGTGGCCAGCAGGACCAGGGTACTGATTGTCCTCCTGTACTGGGCACTGGTGCGGCCACACCTCCAGTCCTGTGTTCAGTTTTGGGCTTCTCACTGCATGAAATACATTGAGGTGTTGGAGTGTGTCCATGGAAGGGCAACAGAGCTGAGAAAGGGGCTGGAGCACAAGTCTGATGAGGAGCAGTGAGGGAGCTGGAGAAAGGGAGGATCAGGGGGGATCTTCTCCCTGAAAGTGGAGTGTAGCCAGGTGGGGGCTGGTCTCTTCTCTTAGGTTACAAGGGACAGGCAAGAAGAAACTGCCTCAGTTGGGGGCAAGGGTGGTTTAGACTGACCATTAGAAAATTTCTTTGCAGAAAGGGTGGTCAGGCATTGGAACAGGCTGCCCAGGGAGGTGGCAGAGTCACCATCCCTGGAGGTATTCAAAAGACATGCACATGTGGCTTTTGGGGACATGGTTTAGTGGTAGACTTGGCAGTGCTAGCTGAAATTCATGGTCTTAAAGATCTTTTTCAACCTGAATGATTCTTTAATTGTGTTAGTAGGCAGTAAGACATCCTGCAGTAGCAGGAGGAGGAGCATTGACAACTGTGATTTCCAATTTTAAATATCTGAGAAAGCAGTGCCACATGTTGTCGGTTCCTATACAAAAGCAAAGGTGTAGAAGGGCTTTTGACAGGAAAGCCATCAGGTCTGAGCTTTTCACCTGGCAAGGCCAGCTGTCCCCTGTGGGGTTTGGTAAGTCCATGTCTACTGCAGTCTGTAGAACTGCAGGACAAACTGCAAGCTCTGCCATCAGCAGTAGCTACTTTTATTTGATATGTGCGAAAAAGTGCCTTGTATTGGAAAGCAGAATAAACTTCTTAATGTACTTCTCTTTTGTTTTTATTGAGTTTTTAAGTGGCTTTTTGTAAACCCCATCACCATGCTGCTGCTGCCAAAGTGACTAATAGATCTATTGACACCATCTGTCTAAGGAATCCACAGCTGCTCTTTCCAAGTCTGGTTTAGTTTTCAATAGAAAAGCGTTCTTTATAGGAGGAATTATTTCTATGTTCGTCTTTTCTGCTTCCATTCCCCTCCCAAGGATCCTCAGTGGTGATTCATACTGGAATTTCCCTCAATTTCTCTTTCCTTTTGCACATCCAGTAAATTTCTCTGTTGATTCTCCAGTATTGTACAATTTGTTGGCAAGTTTTATCGCAGTACAGGAGCTGTAGGGCAATCTGGACAGAAATAAAACATGAATAGCTCATTTTGTAGATAATTCTTTCAGACTGTTTTGTTCTTTTGGAAGCTATTTGATGTATATAGATAATGTTTTTACAACTGAACTGATGGTGCGTTAACCGAATTTAATAGTGTGTTTCCTGAAATATTTCTGCTTAGTGGCAGAAAAACCTATTTCTGCAAAGGGGAGTTAAATTGTACTTAGTGCTTAGAACATCCATGTCTCCTTAAATATTCTTCCAGTTGAATAGTGTAAGGATGTGGGAGTGGAGGAAAGCAAACACAGTTTGACATGAAATGCTCCAGAAGTAACCAACACTGCTTAGTCCTGCCATTTGTGGTTGGCAGAAGCAGCACGAGGCTTAAAGCAAATGACATGATTAATAGTGATGATTTAGAGGGACATTTATATACGTTTTTATTAAAATGTATACTTCTGAAAAGATGTTCTGAAGCATGGTGGTGCTTTAGCTTGTTGCTCCCTGAGCTGTTCACTAATATCTATAAAATGAAAATAATATTAGATCAGTTTTCAGATCAATAGTGATCATTTGTGCTTGCTGGAAGTTGTAGTAAGTCAAAGCAAATTGTGTTGTTTGTAAGTGAGTACATAGTCAAGACAAGAGAGTAGTTCTGTCATGAGTTAATCTAAGGAGGTTTATTTACAAAAGGGGCAGGGGGCAAAAAAAAGGGAAGAAAAAGGCAGCAAGCTGGGTAAACATCCAAGTTGGGCCAACTGTGGGTGAGGGCAGTGGATGATGATGCCATTTTGAGAGCAAGAGATTATGGGAAGGGGAAGTAACTTTTCTCAGGTAATGACTTGAGGTTTAATTGTTTCATAATTAATAAGTTTCTTGTGTTTGGCTGATGTGTGGTTCTTACTTTCCTAATGTTTAACTTGGGTTAATATTAGACAATCTTTAAGTCAATACTGTAGGTACTTTCCTGATTGAAGTGAGCCACCTGACCCATATAATTTAATGGTAATGAGAAATCCAAGTTCATCCCCTGACAAATTTTCCAAGACTCTACTTTTTTGCAAACAAAATCCAAGTGCAACAAGAATGTAGTAGTACTTTGCTCAGCTCTATTCCACAAGTGTGTTCGAACCCTGTGAATGTGATTTGCTGTAAATTATTTGAAAATAGCTGTCGTTTGTGTCCATTGAGTTTTTTCAAGGATCATAGATACAGAATCAAACTATAAGTGGCTTTTAGGATTCCTGCACTGGTCTTCCTCATGGTGATGCCATAATATTGTGAGATTCTTGTTGTCCTGTCCTGGAGAATTGGTTGGCCTGCTAGTTCTGTAGGAGTTCATGGGATTACTTTGTCTTGCTGGGTTTGACAGACAAGGGTGTATTCTGCTAAATTTACTCGTTTATGGCACTAAAATTAGTTATTGGACATTATGATGGGAGCAAAGTGAAGACAGAATATGTGTCTTTGTAGTTCAATCTTCCATCTTTCCCCCCTTATTTGTTTAAGTAGCCATTTTATTTTGGAGATTTTTATGACAAAGTGTATGGGTCACATCTCTCAGGCACTGCATTTAGTTCTGCAACCTGAGTGGGTTCTATAACAATAATTTTGATAGCACTTTGAGGAGGATGAGAAGAATTGTGGGTTTTGAAAATATAAAGATTTGGTATAGTGAATAAAAATATTTTTCTCATATAACTTGCAAGTCTGTATCATGAAGGAGCTGATTTTTTGTGGGGGAAAAAAAATCTTATTTTGGTTAATAGAAGAGCATTTTTTAATTTACTTTTAGTTTCACATTCGGTTGTTAAGAAGTCATTTCACGAATATTCCGGCTTTTTAAAAATGGCTTTGTGTTACTCAGTCATCACTTTTGCTGAGACCTGATCACAAGCAGAAATGATGCCAAAGTAATTTCATCAAAGGTACTGAAAAGCTTACGACCTCAGCCCTTACTAAGAAAGGAAAGGAGTGTCTGGCAATTAATAAATTGAAAGTGTAGTAACAAGTAGCATTGTCTTCAACATCACACCACATTGCTTTGGATGCAGTGTGCCTTTGAACTTTGTTTGACTTAAACAGACAGCTGAGAGGGGCCTCATCAGTGTCTGTCAGTGTCTGCGGGGAGGGGTCCAGGGATGGACCAGGCTCTGCTCGGTGGTGCCCAGCAATGGGACAAGAGGCAAAAACTGATGCACAGGAAGTTCCACCTCAACAGAAGGAAGAACTTTATTACTGTGCAGGTGACCACACACTGGAACAGATTGCTCAGAGTGGTTTTGGAGTCTCCCTCATTGGAGGTACTCAGGAACCATCTGGACATAATCCTGTGCCATGTGCTCTGGGATTACCCTGCTTGAGCAGGGAGCTTGGTCCAGATGACCCACTGTGGTCCCTTCCAACCTGACCCATTCTGTGGTTCTATCAGTACTATATAGATTTTTATGAAGGATGTATAGCAATTTGGCAAGTTCAGCCACATTTCCTTTCAAACTTTTTATTTTCAATTTTTTTCTCTTTCGTGAAATAGTGTCTTGAACATACTTCCTTGACAGAAAAAAACCCCTGTCATCTGGATGCAGCAATTTGTCACCTTAAATATAGAAAAGGAGCATGTATAAGGCACATATTAGGTTTTTTTTTTAAAGGATTCCCTGTTGTGAATATCTGTCCTTTTCTAGCTTTGTGAAGAGATCTTTCATCTTGAGAACAGTACCTAACTTATAATGCCATCCTATCATGTTTTGATTGAAAGCTCAATTTAAAAACATAGTTACTTGGAGGAAATGGGCCAGCTAGCTTTACTGTTATAACTGAATTGTGTTTTATTTTAATAATGTGTACCTTTTAGGATCTGTAGAAATCTCAAATTTGTATGGATTACGATTTTATTTAGAGTAGTTTCTGGTGAACATGGTACAGTCATATTGTCTGCAGAATTTCTTAAAGAAGTTTTGTTGTATTTTTACACATGACTTGTTTGAGGAGGGATACTAATTACTGCGACTTTTTAACAATCTCTAATTTATGGAATTTGCCTTTTTCTTCTACCCCTTGCATGAAATAATTCTTAGGAGTAGATTCCTTTATCCAGTACTGTGAAACTCCAATTCCTCTGGGTTGTTGTCTGTACTAGTGCACTGTCTTACCTATATTGGATGCAATGCACTATTAGCAATGCACGATTTACCTCTACAGTTTTGTCTACCCCTCCAGTTTTTTTTCCCACAAGTAGTTATTAGCAGAGTTATTAATAGAGTTGTGTCTCAGTGGAGAGCCCAGCATGCTGTAGGGTGAGTGATAGGTATTTATAAGGAATAAATACTTAAGGGGGAGGGAGTGAGGGGAGAATAGTGAAGGAGAGCAGGTAAATTGTTGCATAGAGGAGGACTAATAAGCACACAACGCTTCAGGCATTTGCATTCCCAGCAGTGTTTTGTGAAGATGGCCTCTTTAGCATTACTTGTCTTTTACTTCCCATCCCCTGCTAATTCACTCTTGTCGTAGTGAGAGCTTTTAACATAAAAGTAATGATTTTTAGTGATTCATTTTGGGCTTTATGACAGCATTAACTTGAAAATGGGGATTTTCTTCCTCCTGAAGTATGCCAAAAAAGGCTTTTTTCAAGGTCAGGGATGTTCTCTTCTATAGCTTGATGCTACATGTTTATGTGAATATTCTCTTTGCTATTAAGCATTAAAGGTATTTACTGGAATGGAAGATGTTTTTTGAATCTGTTGTTTTGTTTCAGAATAGTGCCTTCAAGTTTGTGTTTTGTTTTAAGAGTTGGATTTGTGGATATATAAGAGAAAGGCTATAGTCTGTATTGGCCCACCAAAGTCCTGTGACTTCTTGAGAAAGAAAATAATCTAGTTAAGGGGTATAATTAATTGAGGCCAAAGAACTGCAATTCTGATTTGTTGTTTTTTTTTTGGTCTGTTTCTTGTGTTGTTGTTTGGTTGATTTGGGTTTTTTGTTTGTTTTTGTGTTTTGTTTTGTTGTTTTTTTCTTACAGGTGGAATTTCAAAGTATTATCAACTTATATTTTAGCAAGGTCAAGGCAAGAGAGATTTCTTGCATTTAGTAAATGAGGAATAGAAAACTGTATCTTAGTTTCCTTGGCCCGGTCTTGTTTAAAGATGGGAACTATTAGGCTATAGTGCTTGAGATAGAGTGCTGCATGTATATTGAAGTAAACACTCAATGTACAGCTTCCTGTTTAAATGTTTATTTGAAAATTCCATGACTGTTGGTAAATGCTCACTGAGGTAACCCATTTGATTTGATGTGCAAGTGGGCATAATCTGAAGAGGCAGAGTTCTATGGTCAAGGGATGAAAAGAAAACCAAACAAATAAAACCTCTCAACACTCTTTTCTAAGCAGTATATTAAGTTTTCAGTTTTCAAATCATCTTTATGGATTTAGGCACTTGAATGCCATTGAAGTACACTGGGACTTAGTGCCTAGTGCCTTTTTACAGCCTAAATCTGTAAATTGATGATTTCAGGATAGGTCTACAAGCAATATTTATTTTGATTTCTTAGGAAAATAGTATTAATGTAATGACAAAGGTACAGACCGTGGTGACAATGGCTTTAATTTCAAGGAACAGGCTTGTATAGGGTCTGTTGCATTTTTGATACGATGTGCACTGTGAGACCTTTAGAGAAGGTTGTGTAGTACATGAAACACTCAGCATGTGTAAAGGCAACTTGCATGTGTATTATCTAGTATATTTAGCTTATGCCATTAGAAGAAAAGACTGTAAAATAAATACTGTTGCTTTTTTCAGTTTCAGAGTGCTCTATTCATGTGGAAAAAAAGTCTTTGATTTTCTTGTTTTTAAGTAATTTTTTGTACCTGATTGAAATGCTCTTCTCTCTATGTTTTTCAAAGTTACTTAGGAATTCTTGTTTGATTTAACATTCATCCTGTGCTGTCAGTTTATGTCCAATTAAGACGTTTTTCCATTTACAAGGTTTTAGTAGTAGGCATTTGTGCAGAAGTTGGTCTCTGTTCATATAAATAACATAAAGTGAAAGCTCCAGTAGCTGGGCTTTAGCCTGATCCCCTGTGCCTTTCTTCATCAGTTAACAGATGACTTTCTGGAGATTTACAAGTACAAACATTGAACTTTTTTCTCTCATAATGCTGCATGGTCAATTAAGAAACTAATACAACTAGATGAAAAATGGTTGTTTTTATGCAAGGGAGAGTCAGGGGGCTTTCATTCTTAGAGCTATATATCCTGACTTAAAATCAAGAAGTTTTCAGCTTTGGCTCAGACCAGAGTTTCCTGTCTATTTAAACAGAATTCTGTGTTGAATGGATTTCTATAACATTGTTGCTAGTTCATCAGCATTTATAATTTAAAAAAAAATATTTTTTTAAAGTGGTATGGTGCCTTGTTATTTTTGGAAAGTCCAAAAATACCAAATGTCTTTGCCAAATATCATTGTTGCAGCTATGTAACAGAGAAGTTGTTAAATCGTAATGTTGGCTTGTAAGAACAGGTTTTTGATTGTTATGCTTCTTGTGACATCATTTGATTTTTACCAATAATGAAATACTAGTATTGAAGGAAAAGAACCCACATGTTTACTGTTCAGCAGTTAATCTTTGTGAATCTGTGTTGTCATCTCAACTGACTTTTGCTTTCTGTAAAGTGCTTCTTGATCCTTTTATTGTAATAGCACTGACTAAATGGCCAGTGGAACCAAAACTGGCCTGGAACCACCATTTGAGATAAGAAGAAATAAACTTGCGATCATTTTGATTAGATTAGATAACATAACTGTTTTCAGGTTTTGGTTTAGTTCCATTTTTTATGACAGTGCTACACAGTTTTAGTAGCTTGGGCTGCTAGAGTTTTCTGTGAATAGGTGGATAAATATGGAATCATGGAATGGTTTGTGTGGGACGGGATCTTAAAGATTATTTAACTCCAACACCTGTGCTGTGGGCAGGGAACCTTTCAGTAGACCAGGTTACTCCTTGTTCATCCATGCAAGGTTCCTGGCATTCCTCCCTGATTTTTAATTTGTTCTTGAATGTCATCTAGCTGTTTTGTGTCCCTCTTCCCACCAGAGCTCTGTCCCCTGGCACTCTACCAAGATGATCCTCAAAGAGACCAAAGTCTGCTCTCCTGAAGTTCAGGGTAGTGACTTTGCTTGTCACCCTCCTTGGTGAAGTTTGAGATCCTTGGGGCAACATTCTATGGTCACTGCAGCCCAAGCTGTCCTTGAGCTTCTTGTTGGTGAGAACAAGGTCCCTCAAAGCACCTCTCTTTGGCTCCTCTCTCACTTGGAGAAGGAAGTTGTCATCAGTGCATTCCAGGAACCCCCAGGATTGCCGTACCCTGCTGTGTTGTCCCTCCAACAGGTATCGGGGTGCTTGAAGGTCCCCATGAGAGACTTTTTGTCTGTCTCTTTTCTGTAGTTGAAATAAACATGCAGGTTAACGTTAGGCTGCAGAAAGCACTTAGATACCTGCAGTCTAAAACTGCTGTTCTGAAACCTATTTCCTAATCACAGGGAAGCCTAAGTGCTGCAGGACAAATTCCCATCACCACTTCCCTACTTTCTCTGCCTTTCTTTGTGCCTACTACTCTCCCTTTGGTTTTGAGGCCATTCTGTCCACTAACACATTGTGTAACTGCTTGTCTCTGACCTGCCAGCTTGGGTTTCATAAATAAGTAATAATTGTTTTTTTTCTAAAATTTGTTTTTTAACTACTTTATGTGAAATTAATCAATAGCCCTTGGAGA
>VWZD01005122.1:475848-494615 GCA_013396695.1 Sakesphorus luctuosus | reverse complement strand
ATACAGATAAAGAGAAGCAGTTGGTGTTTATATATAGTAGTTTCACTTAGGCGATATCATTAGAGGACATGGAGTGGCTTTTCATCACATCACTCTTGAACTGAAAGAAGAACATGTGGTTGAGTGGGACACAATCTTTTCTGAGACCTTTGAGCTCTCCTTGAAGCGTGATGATCAAACATCAGATTTGGGTTGAAGTATTTTATAGACCTTTTTCTTGNTAAGTGCTGCAGGACAAATTCCCATCACCACTTCCCTACTTTCTCTGCCTTTCTTTGTGCCTACTACTCTCCCTTTGGTTTTGAGGCCATTCTGTCCACTAACACATTGTGTAACTGCTTGTCTCTGACCTGCCAGCTTGGGTTTCATAAATAAGTAATAATTGTTTTTTTTCTAAAATTTGTTTTTTAACTACTTTATGTGAAATTAATCAATAGCCCTTGGAGAGAAAACTCTGTTTGCTGGACTTCCGTGATTGCTGGTACCTGTGGCTGCCTCACTGCCTTTCTCAAATTCTTCTCTGAAATAGTTATTCTTATCTGGTTTTAAAAGAAAGGAAATCAACAGCCTTGAGACACGTGAAGTCTGTTAACTGCTTATTCCAGGTGAACAGAAGTGATTAATTTACCATTACTGAAGTGGCAAGGCATGAAGAAACAGATTTGATTTTGGCTTGGTTGGGCAGCTTCACACCCAGCAGGCTAATTTTGCATTNTTTTTTTTTATTAGATTATAATTTTCGAAGTTGATGAATGAACTCAGTTGCTGTTTTGATGGGAATGTTTCTCAGTGATGATGGTGTGCTGAGTTGGCAGATTGATGCAAACAAAGACTTCCAAGTCTTTCCCTGGTGTTTCCTTCCTAACAGTCATGGCAGTGAGCTGTTTACCACTGTCCTTGTGAAAAATCAGCTACTGTCGAATCTGTCCTGTGTGTCTTGACTGCTCATAATTAAATTCTGTTTATCAAATCCTGTAGCTATTCTAGTGTGGTGTTCCTAATGCAGGTATGCCAGCTTATAAATACTTGCAACAACCACAAAATTACAGAACAAATTAAGAGTAGAAATCCTGTGCAACTTGGAGAGGACTGACAATTTGCAGTACAACCTCTTATGAAAAGACCCATTCATTTTTAATAAAGAATTTTTTAGCATTACTTAGCTTTTGTTCTTAATCAAAACACTGGGGGAGAATTTTCTGTTTATTTAAAGTACGAATTTAAAAGAAGGGCAGATTAATTGTCATGAAAGATCACTTTGAATGAATTTATGTGCCATAATGCCTACTAATTAGTCATATAATGGTATGTTAGAAAATGAAAAGATTGATATTAGGGCTTTACCTGTAGAGGAGGAACAACTGATGCCCGTTAATCAATTTAAACCTTTAACCATGCATTTAATTCTCATTTTTTGCAGTGGGTACTGGTGAGCAGCTGTGAGCCTCAAGGCCTAGTGGCTCTGTCTAATTAGTCCCACTGAAGGCTTTCAGCCTATTCAGAAAGCCTTAATTTAGGGTTTTGTTTCAAATGGCACTCTACGTAAAGTGGAAAAATCTGTGTGCTTTTTGCCTTTTAGCATTTAGAAACTGCACTGTACTTACAGTTATGATACAATAAAAAAATACAGTTTAGCCTTGAAACCCTTTTTGCGAAAAAAGGGTGCTTAAAACCTTGGATAGTCCTTTGCAAGGATAAAAACAAACAAAACCTCTGGTTCCTTGTACCCACCTCTCCCGTCATGTTTGATGGTCTGCCTGAGCTGTAACAGGGATGGATGTAGCTACTTGACCAGGGAAAGCTTGTAGTGAGATTTACGTTATGTGTTGGCAGTAAAGGTGCCAGCCAACTTTGACCTCTCAGGAGGGATTAGAGTAAGTTCTGCATGGAGAAACCACGGGAGGAAGGAGAGTGGGAGTCAGGGTGTGGAGGTGGGAACTAAAAGTAGTCCACTTTGTATTATCCACTCCAGTTTATTGCAACTCAGTGAACAGGTAACTTCCCTGCATAATAGAAGTATAACCCTAATCCCGAGAAGTAGAAGCTGAGATACTTGTGCATCAGATCAATATTTTTTTCTTTATATGAATATAAGTAGCTTTTCTTTTCAGCAGCATTTCTACATCCCTGTAAAATACAGTTCAATTTGTTGGAAGGGAAACTCTAATAACATAATCATAGCTGGGAGTTTTACAGACTGGAGAATATTAGCTTTTCTCAGCTGATAGAGCATACTTAGTTGAGTTCTCTGAATCTAGCTGCCTATTTTTATAAGTAGCTGCTGCTCTTTTTCCACTTGCATTTCTGTGCAGGGGTATCTTAACTTACAGAAGCCTAGTGCAGAGAAATAATTTCTTCTACTAGAACTACTGATAAAATTAAAAAATAAGATGGGTAATATTTCTGAGTGCACAGATACCTCTAGGGCTTATTAATTCTGGCAAGGACCTACTTTTCTGGCTAGTTGAACCTTGTCTCCTGTCACAGTGATTGCTGTTAGAAGTAATAATAAAAATAATGACTCCTTTCCCTTGTTTTCAAACTTCTATTCTCCTTTAATAATTGTGAAGGCTTCATTATAACTTGCACTTACATGTGTAAACCACACGAACCTGCCTGCCTGTTGTACTATGCATTAGAAGGTTCTCAAATCATACAGTTTGGTTCTTCTCATTTTCACTTGCTGGGGTTTTTTTGTATTTCTTGCACAGACTCTACAAAGCTCTTGAGGTCTGTGTCTCTTGCCTTGCTTGATTTTTATATTCACCTCTGCTTTTGACTCAGCCTCATGGTTGTGTAGCACTGTGTCCCTCTCTTACCTCTCTGTTCTCCTTCCTTTTTCCATTTTTGAGCTCTGAATATTGATCACTGTGTCTGTCTCACCACTGATCCTTTCACCAAACCCCCTTAAAATAGTAATACAAAAGCTAGTTGTTTATCAAGCTATTAAAAACAATTATAAATTATTAAAATAATTAAAATTAGACCCCTGACTTTTGCATTTTCATCAAATAATTGAATATTTAGCTTTTTCTCATGCTGTTAATAATGTTCTTAATTTCCTTAAGTCTTATCATCAACAACCATAAGCTACTGCCATTCTTGAACTTTTCTCTCCATTATAAGCTTCAGTAGGCAGTGAACAGCATTTTTGTTTATCTGTAAAATTCTCACACTTACCATGCTATGTAAGGTATAAACACTGTCTTCATTAACGTCCTGGATATGTCAGAATTTGCTTTTAAGGTTGAAAATTTACTGAGGTGGGCTGCATTCCTCTAGGGATTTGTTACTAATCCTTTAAAAGGCCATTTCAAATATTTCGTTTTCTTTTAAAGTATAAATGACTTCAGACAATTATCCTTAAAACTGTGGTTCAGTACTTTGACTCGAAGAAGTCAATAACTTGCGGAAAAGTGGTGCTATTTAAATCTGTTCCTTGAGTGTGCCTATCATACAGGACATCTCAAAAGCTTTGTTGTACATGTTGTAATACATTTCAGCCAGCTGAACACAAAGGCTATTAGCTACAGTTGTTCTGAAGAGTTCAGTATGAATATTCAGGGAAACAACCTGCTAACATTACGTTTTAGCATTTCTTTTATGAGAACAATCTGATAAAGTGTGTTTTTTCTCCTGTTAATTTTATGTAGAGAGATGTTAAATATAATTTTAATTCTTTGTGCTTTTTTATAATTCACAAATTGTGTTGTAATATAAAATGAGTCAGAAACAACTAAAAGACATGTTGCTAACTGTATTTTTTATATATGTGTAGCTGTGCTTATAGTGTAGAATCTTCTGTCTGGAAGTCATGCTCTTGAGAAAGTTGAGAGGATAGTTCAGCAATAAAGTAAAAATGAAAGTCCTTTATACTTTTCTAAGTTTCATTTATTCCCATATGTTTCATTTGGCATTCTCAAACTGGTAGCTGGAGCAGTGCCTTTCATAGCAGGTACCATGGTCTGCCTTTCCTTTTACTCTTCCTATGGATAACATTTTGTTGGCTGAAACATCACGGCTATGAGATCATGGAGAAGTTTCAGTGAGCTTCTTGTTTGTGCTTCTCCACTGTGTAAAAGGGTGATATTTCCTACTACAGTCACCTCAAAGTAGCTCTTGGAGTGAACTGTTTTTTGTTCTGTGTGGGTCTTATTTTAGTTTTAGTGTAACAGAAATTTTGCAGTGTGCGTTAGTAGAGGAGATGTATGGGGAGCTTAGCAATTCCCTGCATGGCTTTGTTTCTTGTCATCTCCCACAGGGCTTTCCTTTCAGAACAGGATTCAGAGCTCACAGTGTGAGGACTCTGGGTGCAAAAGTGTAGGTGATCAAGATGGCTTAAGGTTTAGGAAGGAATAAATACACAAGCCTGCTTACTGGAACTTTTCTAGGCCCTGTTTTAGTCACTGTATAATTTCAGAGTTGTAATGTTTTCAAGTTGTGGTACCCTTTGCACTACAACCAGAACTGAAATCCATTTGGGAAGGTGTATGAGTGGCAAAGATGTTGGTTTACATTTTTGGTAATTTTTCCCAAGACTTTCCCCAGTCATGCTCTGGGAAAACAAACCACAAGATAATAATGGTTCTATATCCTTCAAAGAAGAATACTGGACTGATAGTCTTCTGGGCATATACTTTGGTACATTTAAGGATGTCCTGGGATGCGGCTTTCCATGAGCGATGCCATTTACCTGCAATTGGATTCAGTGTTATCAGTGTCAAGTTACACTTCATGCAAAGGTGTGGGTAGAAACAGCTGTAAAAGAAATGGGCATGTGGAAGATCTCCAATTTTCTGTTTGAGTTTGGAATGCAAGAACCTTTGAGAAAACAAAAGTCAAATCTCCCTGTACTGGGGACTGGTGAAGCTGCACCTTGAGTCCCATATTCAGTTTGGGGACCCTGATGGCAAGAAAGACATTGAGGTGCTGGAGCAGAGAAGGGCAGTGGAGCTGGGGAAGAGTCTGGAGGGTAAGTCCTCTGAGGAGCAGCTGAGAGAGCTGGGGTGTTCAGCCTGGAGAAAAGGGAACTCAGGGGGTACCTTATCACTCTCTACAACTACCTGAGAGTGTAGCAAGATGGGGGTTTTCCAGGGAACTAGTGACAGGACAAATGAACACAGCCTTAGGCTGTGCTAGGAGAGGTTCAGTTTGGACATGAGGAGGAAAATTTCTTCACTGAAAGTGTTGCTGAACATTAGAATCATAGAATCGACTGGGTTGGAAAAGACCTCCGAGATCATCAAGTCCAACCCTTGGTCCAACTCCAGTCCCTTTAACAGATCATGGCACTCAGTGCCACGGCCAAGCTCAGTTTAAAAACCTCCAGGGATGGTGAATCCACCCCCTCTCTGGGCAGGCCATTCTAATGCCTGATGACTCTCTCTGGAAAGAATTTTTTTCTGATCTCCAACTTAAATTTCCCCTAGCAGAGCTTGAGCCCATGCCCCCTTGTCCTATTGCTGAGTGCCTGGGAGAAGAGACCAACCCCCACCTGGCTAGAACTTCCCTTCAGGTTGTTACAGACAGTGATTAGAACAGGCTTTTTAGGGAGGTGGTGGAGTCACCATCCCTGGAGGTCTTGAAGACTGACAGGACGTGGCACTCAGTGCCTGCCATGGTGTAATTGATGGGGTGGGGGGCAGGCAGAGGTTGGAGTTGACGGTCTCAGAGGTCTTTTCCAACCTAAATGATTCTGTCACTTTCTGGCCTGTTGGGGGACAAGGAATCGAAATAGAGTGAAAGGGAAGACAGTACAGTGTTACTCAGAAAAAGATTATTTCAATGGCATTGATAAGTAGGAGTTTATTTTAGGTGGAAGTTTGCTGTTTTGACACATCATTTATTGGTGAGAAGTAGCAATAGGAAAAATACCTTCAGTCACCAGACAGTGACTATCATGTTAATTGCAGAGTAACTCAGGAGTAGATACTTATTGCTTTCCCCTGAAAGTATGTATCTTTAGAGCTTTCCATGCTCATTTACTTGGAAAAAAGTATGTTCTAGAAAAAGGGTAGGGATAGACAGCTTTTAACGAAGAGATTATTTTATTTAACATTTTTAAACTGTTATGAAGTATTTTGAATGATACTGTTCCATACATTTTATGTAATTGTAAGCAACTCTTTGAATTTTCTTTTAATTTGGATTTAAATTTCCATTCTTCCTTATGCAACTAAAACATGCCAGTGTTGTGTACAAAAACTCAAGGAATTTAAAGGGAGTGAAAGAAAGCTGTTTTACTCCAATTTTTTTTACAAATCTTATTGTTACATTAAAATAGTAACAAGAAGGGAACTCAACTGCTTTGTAATGATTCCTATTATTTCATAGTTAAGAATTTCTAAATTATGAGCGCTGAATGATTAAATTCAAACTTATTTCTGATCTGACATACCTCTTCTTTAAATACCTTACATCTGGAGTCATGAGGACAGTTTGAATACTTCACTCACCCTTGCACTGGAAGCAAATTTACAGTCATCTGAAATAGTAGGATTTTAAACAGGTGTTTTGAATGCTCCTATTTCTCTTTAAATTCATTTTGGGAACAAGAAAAAAATGACAATATTGTTTGTATGAGATGGACCAAAACAGGCACAGGCGCAGCCCAAGAGTGCCATTGACATGTTACAATACTGGGCATCTGTTGTTGCAGAGCTGAAGAGTGTTGGCTGATCCATCTGAGAAGAGAAAACCCCTGGCCCTATTGAGAATTGCTGCTTCTGTGGCTTCCCAATAGCCCTGCGGAAATGGGGATCCTTTTTTTCCTTTCTCTAAGCATCTCAGACATTTGAACATGCAGTTGATCCATATCGGATTCGATCTCCCTGAACCCGGAACTAAAGATTAGTTAGAAGTTGGTGTTACTAAGTGTGGCAGAAGGTGACTTGGAAAAGTCTGGAAGACCGTGGGGGCAACTTACCTGAAATACTGTAAAAGGAATGTGTTATATTTGTGACTACATGATTTAAAAAAAAAAAAATAACCCAAACCCCATGTATATCTTTGGATCGATTTCTATGAGTGAGTATGATCATCCAAAAGGATATTTTGTGTTATATTTCTTTGTGCATACAGTATAAGCCTTGGAATAAAATAGTCTATTGTACTGTAATCACACCACAAATAGGTGAAATCTTTGACACTGATTACAAGCAAACCTAGGGGTGAAGTAAAATTTTTCTGTACCAGTGTGTCTGACATGTGATTTATCAACGCATAATGTATAAAAATAAAATATGTAGCATATATAAAATATATAACTATATTAATGCAATAATAATTTATATAATGTATCTACATAATTTTGAGTCCTAGGCATTGTCACTAAATTGGAAGTTCATCTGGTTCCTTTAGTGCAGCTAACGGTTTTCCTTTGGTTTTTGTGAAGTCTTACTATTTTTCTCCAAGTCCTGTTTTCCTGTCCCAGGTGGCAATCCAGTGGTTCACAGCCAATGAAATACCCTTCTTGTCTGGCATCGAACAGGATCGAAGATAGAGGAGAGCTTGACTGTCTCTTTGTTTCCTAATCCTCCTCCTCTTCCCGCTCAATAGAAAACCAAGCTCTGGAACCGGCAATTCTTCTGTGACTCACATCAGGCTCTGTACCCACACTTTCCCATTTACTCTGTCTTTTTTTTCTCAAGCTGCTGACAACAGATCAGAGCTGTCAGGCCTGCCTTTGTAGGGAGTACAATCTGCCAGGGAATAAGAGGATAGGGCAGCAATGATTGCTCTGAGCTGTGTCAGATCTTCCTACTGTGTCCCAACTCCTCTGTTTAACCTGTGGTCATTTCCAGTATCTTTTCATCTCTGGTGTCCACAGAATTATCCAATTATCATCAAATCCTATCACTTTATTATGCTTTAAGTATCTGTTTCCCCAGTGGTCTTCCAGTTGCTCTTTACTTGAACTTTACTTAATATTTGCAGCCCTTCCATAGTCCTTTGCCTCCTCTTTTTCTCTATGCTCTTGACAGCCATTGCAGGGGCTGTGCAGCTCTCACAGTGTCTTTGTGCTCTGATGTACCTTTCTGACCCCACTGCTTCACTCCTTTGGTGTGGTCATTGCCAGCTGGTCACATACAAATCTCCAGAGATGAGCTTGCCTTCAGATATATCTCAGTCATTGTCAGCCTTGTTGTTGTGCAATTTTTCGCAGTGTCATCCCCATTGTAGAAAATATCTCCCAGCATTACTCCAGCCATTTCAAAGACAAAATGAGTAACAAAGTAGGCTTTATTACCATTGGGTTTGTTTTCAAATACAGCGTGGTTGCTCTCTGGGTCAGAGTTGATTTTGCACTATTAATGAAAACGCTTCTGTAATTTCATTAATGTTTTCCTTAAGGGAAAATAGTATTCACAACTTACCAGTTTGGTGTGATATGTTGTTGTTTTTACTGAGTGAGTTTTTGTTTCCAAGGTCAGTGCTCTTGGTACTGTTATCTGAGAGTATTCCAGTATCAGCCAAAGTCAGATGAGATAAATATCTTAGGAGAAAGCAGAACTGAAGGAAAGAAAAACTAAAACTGACCAGTTTCTTACACTGGGAACATTAACTACTGCCTGAGGTTTTATGTAAATGTCAACCTCTTACAGAGTGCAATATAAATATTATTATTTTAAATTTATATTCTAGCTAATGTAATGAATAACCAGGTCAGGACTTATTTATGCTAACTGCTGGACAAACCAGTAGCATGTGTTCGTGGCACAAAGGTTGACTGTAAAGCCACATCTCTGGAAAATAAATGGTTTGTTCAAGAGCAGTTTGGAAGAGTTTTATTTAATTTTGGATTAAGAAACTAAAGCATGACACTTACTGTTGCCACTTTGAGCTGCTTTGTTAAAAGTGATTATTTCAGGGAGCTAGAATCTCTTGGCATCTCCTGGGAAATACGTCTTTAGGTATTAAAACATAGACTCAGTGTTAATATCTGTGCAGTGCAGTATCTGACATTTTTTTTTGCTGTTTCCACCAGGCAGAGTATTTAAATAACTATAAGGGTAATGTACATCTTTCCAGAAGACTTTCTGCCTAGAAATGTATGACTTTTTCTGACCTAATCGTATGTCCAAAATTACTGCATAATAAAGAACAGAAACAAACAATTTACATCAATACATTATATATTTTTTTTAATTATTTTTCTTCCATGTTTATTTAGCTTATTGCCAGTACTCCCCCTGAGTCCAGTTCAGTTGACCAGGCTATGAACATTGTGTAAATTGAATGTCTTTTGCTTCCAGTGTTTGGGCAAATCTCTCAGTGTAAGAGCCAGGCACAAGATCAGTCTGGATTTGAAGCGTTTTTAGTACAGCTCCAATTTAATCTCTTATTTCAAAGAGACAGACAGACGTGGCTTAAAACTCCAGGCACTCTGTCGTTATAGCAGGGTTTTTTCCAGCCATAAGTGAACAGTAAATTACTGGTTTCTGACATCTCCTGATAGTGTGGTAGCTATGACAGAAATGTAATTCATGGTGTCTTAACCTTGAAGTGTTTTTTGTTGCTGTCTTTTTAAGTGAGAAAAATGTTCTGTGGGTTCCTACAAATTTACTTTGAAAGCCATGGCCCACATTTTATATCAGACTTTGAATACAAAGTGCAAGTTGCTTTACCCAGAAGTATCTCTTAGTAGAAGAAATAATTAAAAATAAGTCTGTTAATTACGTTTCTCATTAGAAACAGAAACTCAAATAGCGATTAAAGGAGAGAAACAAAAGGATTCCTTCACATGGTAATGTAAATTGAAATAAGAACAACTTCTCTTTCAGGGAACATCACAGTGGTTTCATGGTGGGAGCGATCAGTTGGTGTTCAGGACTTTCCAGTTAACATCTTGCTCACCTGTTTTCCATTGTGAGCTCAGAAAAAGAAATGGGGCATTTAATCGTCATGGTGAATACGTAGAGGAAGTCACAGGTTCTCCTGATCCGCAGTGAGAGCCTTGCTTGTCACATTTTATAGTATCTATTGAAAAGAATTGGACTTACTCCCAGATCAGTATTTGGAACCATTAAACTTGTCTTGAAATGCATTTCAATAAACCTGTAGTCCTGTGTGGGCATTAATCAACTGCCATGATAGTCCTGGTACTTTCCAACTCTGCATTTTTCTTCTTCCTGTTCAAATACTTGCTCACTTGCAGGTGAACCTTTGTGTTCATAAAGGTGGCATCCTTTCACGCTAGTTATGGAAATGTTCACAGTTATGGCTGTGTAAAGTAATGGCAGGATTTAGGGAAAAAGTGTAACTTTATGTTTTTCTAGAATATATGTTCAATGCTCACCTTTTAGAGAGGAACAGCTGTTGTACATAAAACTCTGTCAAACACCTACTTCCTGAGTCCAAAGCGACACAGTGATCAGTGTTATTATCTAATCAGTGTTCCAGAAAATATCAGTTAATGCAGTAGAATTAAACAGTGAAATTTCTGTTCTGACACAGTTGACTGTTCTGGGATTTTTACTGAGGGCAGAGCATTACTGTCTTTATTAATTGCTGCACATCTTTGGGTATGAAGAGAAGACTGCAACACCTGCAACCGAAATGTCAAAATAGTTGCTTTTTAATATGCAGTATTCTTGTAGGCTACAAAGCTCAGGAAATCAGATGTTTATTGAAGCTGCACAAGGGGAGTTTATAAAGAGTAGGGATATTAAAAAATTGGAGAAGTTGAGAGAAAGAAAATGAATGGTGCAAAATCTCTGTGGATCTTCTTTGTTCTCTTGTTTTTCCTTGAACATTATTTGTTGTCTGTGCAACCAGGCAAACCCAGTAGGTTAGGTTGGCTGCAGGTACTGGGACAGAAAAGCCACTTTCAGAAGAATACTTTGATTTTTCCTTTAGTTATTTTTCCCCTGTAGCATAATGTGATATTATTTTGTAGCATGCACTTGAAATAGTCTTCAAAGTCTGCTTGCCTCTGAAATGCATCTGATTTGAGTCCTCCATGTTCAAAACAGATAAACTCAACCTAGAATTTAAGGCGGGAAAAGGTGAGCGAATGTTACAGGGTGTAAACCAGATTTAATTAGTTTGTTGATGTCTAACAGCAGCAAGAACACAAAGTCCAAGAGGATGGTAAAAAAGGAATAGGTTATAATCTGCATGTCAAAGGGATAAAATTCCAAAAAGTATGTGGAGAGATTGGAATTACAGGGCAGTTGAAGCCAAAAAGATTGAGGTATTTACGATGTAGGATGCCTTTAACCTGAGGATTAGATGAGGAAGATCCCTGACCACTGAAGAAAGAGAGTTATGGGACATCTTTCCAGTCAACAAACACAAAAATATTTCCCTCCACTTCCTGAAAAGTTTCTGAAGGCGGTTAAGTTAGTAGTGGAAACACTGGGGAATTGGAAAAGTTCTTACCTTCTTTTGAAGTAAAATTGCTTGCAGGGATCACCTAACACTGCTTTTAAACCTGTGGTTTTGTTTGTTAGCATTTTACTAATAATTTGGGGAGCAATTAGGCCAGTTACTTAGATCTTACGTAGGCTTTCAATACTAAGAGGATAAAAAAATAAGGGATCTTGTGCTCTGAAAATCAGTGTTAAATGCTTTGTCTGTGAAATGGAAAAGAAACAGGGCCAAGAGTATACTGGCTCTTTGGAATTTGGCTAAAGACATCGTCTGCCATGCTGTATTTTACAAGCATTATGATAAATTAGATATATAGATCTTGAGAAATGAGGTTTTCCATCTCCATCCTGAGCTCAGGTTTAGATCAACTGTAGATATGGTTTTGATTTTTAACTGCCTCAGGCTGCATGGATCAAATTTGAGGCAGTTTGTTCCAATAGCACGCAACTTTCTTGTTTTCCCCCTAAAGGAGAAAGTGTTTGTACACAAAGGATACACAGTGTTTGAACCCCTAATAATATCAGTAGCTTTTGTATAAACACATTCCCTACTGTTTTTCAGTAAGTTATGTTTGTGTGTGCTACCAACAGGAAGTTTTAAGGTGGAAATTAAGGCAAATCTTCCCTCTACGAGTTTGTTATTCATCTAATGCAAGTTTTCTTTGAACTTTCCCATCTGTTTATGTCAGTGTCTTAATTCTTGTAGAAGTTGTGGCACAGCCCAAGAAACTGCAAACATGACTTCATTTATAATTGTTCTTTTAAGTAGCAGCATGAAATAATTAGTATGGCATACTTTAGTTGGTGGCATCCTATTGACATTTTTATGAAAGACTGGAATTATAATAAAAGCAGAGAACACAAGTTGGTTAGTTCCACTAACCCAGCGCTGTCATCTTTGGGGAAAGGAAAAAACAGCTCTGTTGTGTATTTAATGGCAGATCCAGCATGTAATAGGTGTTCTATTTTTTTATCAAATATCCTCTTGGGAAGGATTTTTGACAGGAAAATTACAGGATTGGTGCCCACTTTAAGATTTATGTTGGTAATTGAAGCTGTTTCTTCTCAATAAAACGTAAATGCAGCTTAAATAACTAGCTAAAAGAAAGGAAAGATTGAAAAAAAAAGTGTGGATATGTAGAAAGATTATAACTCAGTTGTCAAGGCCATTATACCCTTCAAGCAGTTGTTACTAAATCTGTGGTTAATGCTCACTGTGTGCCAATCAACTAATCATGAAAATTTTGTCCCTTTCTGCTTTAAGAAGTTACGTGAATTTGCTAAAGAAATGTTACTTCATAAAATGCTAGGATTAAAAAAAAAAGTGATCGACATTTCTGTTACTTATCTCCTCCAGTGTTACCCAGCAAAGATAAGATGTATGTGAGCATTTCAGGACGATCCTTCAGGAATTTTTCCCCCTCCTTAGACTTTTGAGTCTCAGTTTTCAAGAAAGTTTAGAGGTCAGTCTTTATGCTTTCAATCTGTACAGTGCTTGAAATTAGTGCACAGACACTTCAATGTCAGCGTGGAAAGCGTGCATACAGTGTATGTGAAAATGGTATTTCATTTATTTGTGGTCTGGGCCAGGCTGACAGAAACAATGGGAGGTTTGTATAATACTGTGTGCTGGTTGGCCAGCATTGTCTGTGAAAATACAAACACCATACTTACTAGCATATGTGAAAACTTTAGTTTTTAAAACAATTCTTAACTGCCTTTAAACATCTTACATAGAAATTGGCTTTTTATGTTTCCAGAGTGACTTAGAGGAGTTGAGTTTAGCTCTGTAATCCTTTGTTTCTATGCCTTTCCTGGTGAGATACATAGTAAGTGAGTTAAAATATAGACAAAGTAAGCTTTTTAATCCCTGTCTAGGCACTTTTACCTTGGAAAGGGAGATCTACAATTGCTCAGCCCAGTTGTGAGGGCAGAGGGGCTTTGCACAAAAGCTGTGTTAAAAGTTCAGGACGAGTAGACACGAACGCAGTTTGCATTGGCTGTCGTGTGTTCTCAGGGCACATGGAAGTGTATTAGAATTTTCTTCAGCTGCTGCAACGGAGCAGTGCTTTTTAGCACAATTTCTTTTCTCCTCTCAATGGATTTGGTCTGTGCCAGACCTCTTGAAGGTGCAGCACAAAATCTGGCTTTAGAGTGATGTGCAGGTTGGGTTGTGCAGTGGTGTGTAGCCAGCGAAATAGTGCATGAGCTTCCTGGCCACAGTTCCACCTACCCGTGTCATCTTGGTTTACTTGTCTTAGGCATGTTGCAGGTAAAAGTAAAGGTAAAATGTAGTTCCTTGTTTGCTTTAGGTAGCCCAAAATCTTGCAAGATACAGTACTACTTATGTTCTCTAAAGATTAGATTTATTCCTGTTGGTTTTACATAAACATTACTGATTGTTAAATATAAACCATCTTTACTGCATACAAAATGCAAACCTATTCCAGTGTAGTCAAGCCATACTACCAGAGTTTTTTGGATGTGCGGTTAGTGCTAGCTGATTAGTGTAACATTTAATTTGCAGTGATTAGCGTGAGGTGAAGAAAATGTGAAATAAAATGAGACCTGTGCATTTAAGAATATTTTTATTTTATATATTATACATGCACATATTTAGCATGTATTGAAAACAGAAGTCTCTGGGACTTTCCTTTCTCTGTTTCCATATCAATTTATGGTCTATTAACCTGCAGTGAATAGATCTTGTGTTTCGTTTTGGTGCTTCACAGCTGTTCAAACCTCATGTTATTAATGTTAATAAAGAATCTTGGTATCTAAGATTTTAATAATCAGGATTTAATGACCCAAGAGACTTAACTGTATCCGTGGCAAAGTTGTGGTTCAAGAAGGAGAGAGACATGAGGAAAATCGTAATTTGAATTTGAGTTTAACAATTTAAAACTCTGAAATTTTGATACCTCTTTATTCGCAATTTGGAATTCTTGGGCAATGAGTTGGTTGTCGTATTCTTCTGTGGCATATATCTATGCAGACAATTATAGGGCTTTTTATGCCACTTATCAGCTTCATTTTGCATTAGTTTGAAATTGAATGCTTTTCTGAAAGTGTGCCTTGTTAGCTTGAAACTTTTGTTTTATCCTGCATAGTCTTGTCTCACATTGTATCGGTTTTCTAGATTGGAGACAGTAGGATTTTTATAATGTAAAATGTTTCTCTAATTTCCCCTGATGAAAGAGGCATAAGCAGCACTCAGGCACTCCATGCATTTGTACCTCTGTGGCCCTTCTTAACGAGGGACTAAAAAGAGACAACAGTACAAGTAAAATAAAACAACTTTGTGGGTACTGGAAACAGTAGAATTACCTTGTAGACATTGCGTGACTTTCCAGAAGGTTGAATGAGTTTGGCTTTGGGTTGTGGATTAGAACAGTACCAGTTTTTCTGGTTGAGGTGGTCTGATACCTGTAGAGTATCTGTAGGACTAGTTTTTTGTAATATGCACATACATGTGCATATAAATTTGTATATGTGAATAGAACAAATATAAATTGATATGATTTAGGAGTATGGCAGTTTAGTTCACTAATACAGGCCCTCTGTTGAAAAACGCTTTTGAACATACTCACTTGGGAAAACCTTGCACACGATGAAGTGCATTAAGGTTTTCTTTTGTTCGCTGCATGATGTTAATAGCTGTTCTTAATAGATGCAGCTCTACGAGGTAATGGTTAAGTAGTTGTTTTGCAAAAGCCTCTGACTGTACCTGGCCATAAATCCCTAAGAAAACTCTGCGTTGTCTCGCAGGTTCCCGTCTTCGGCAAGAAGATTTCCCACCTCGCATAGTCGAACACCCTTCCGACCTAATTGTTTCCAAAGGAGAACCAGCAACTTTAAACTGCAAAGCAGAAGGAAGGCCGACCCCCACCATCGAGTGGTACAAGGGCGGGGAAAGAGTGGAGACGGACAAGGATGACCCGCGCTCGCACCGCATGCTGCTGCCCAGCGGGTCACTGTTCTTCCTCCGCATAGTCCACGGGCGCAAGAGCCGGCCGGATGAAGGGGTCTATGTGTGTGTGGCAAGGAATTACCTTGGGGAAGCTGTAAGTCATAATGCATCGCTGGAGGTGGCAAGTAAGTGGTTTTTTTTTTTTTTAACCCTCCACCCAGCTCTTTGGTAACAGCCACTTGCTTTGATGTTATTTGAAGATAAAAATAAGTGTGAGCTGCCTCTGAGGCAGTGACTTAAAAGCGATGAAGGAATTACACGGTTAATTATTATTTATACAGAAAATAGAAAAAGTCAGAAGATGTATCATATCACAGTAGAAATTTGGAAAATTTTGTGTGTTCTCACTGCTTTTAAGCTGCGTTGCAATGGTCATTGCTTAATGTTTGTTAAATTTTGTATACTTACTTTCAATTTGTAGATGTTTTTTTCCTCTCCAGATAACCACACAAACTGTGATGTGTAATAGCAGGCAGGATAGCCAGGATTTTATTTAAAAGGCTATGTTTGGAATTTTTCTTTCAATAAACACTAGAAGGAAGAATGGCAGATTTAGAAACACAGAATTATTTTTTTTTCTCTATAAGAACTGGACCACAAATTATCCTCTCTAGTTTTAAGTGTTTGGCCAGCGGAAGGTGCAATCAGGTATCTTCATCTTCACCTCGCTTTGTAATGCTTATCTCTTCCTGTATATACCCTTTAAACTCTACTTTTTTTTAGAGGAAGAGAGTGTGCGTTAAAGTGTTTTAAGCATTTGTATGGAGGGCCAAGTGTAGGTCAAAAATACCAGTTTTGAGGTACTGAAGTATGAGAGGAAACATCACAAATCAAAGTTGCTTTGATAGTCTTCCTTTGTAATGTGTAACAATTTATCTGGTGTAATTTTGAAGAGATAGCGCGGAACTGGGTGAGTCACTCTCTGAAGACACTGATCTCTGTTAGCTAAATGAATCATGTTAACTAGCTCTGATGAGGCTCCTATCTTTTAGATAAGTTAAATGCCACTGTTGGTGTATAACCTTAGAAGGAGGGCTAGATTTTCGTAATTTTTAAGCAAGGCAAATGTAATATGGTATCAATTTGTGAATTTACCTCAGCTCTTTGCCTAGTGCCACTCACATTCAAGACAATCCCAAGAACTTTAATAATTATACCACAAGGATTTCAAGCTTCGCATATAGTAGAGTAGATACACATGATTAACATCTGTGACCATGCTGTTTCCTTGTTAACCACTTTTAGTGATAAAAGTAATCAGTGTCTGGGTATCTGGAAGTATGCTTATCCAGTAAATGTTTAAACCTGTTAAATCATATGCTGATTGGTTACTCCCAAACATTGTATCTGGTATCTTGGAGGTGTAATTTTATGTGGGCATTAATGTTTATGAGCTTTTGATTTTTATCTAATTGTTGTTGTTTCATTTTTCACACTTCTTGTTGATTCTTAAAATGAGTTTTAATGTTCTGTGCTTATTTCACGGTCTTTTGGTTTGTGCTGTGCCTTACAGTAACGTTTGAAGTGCAGGTGGTGTTTCTGTGTCTTCCACAACTTTTCATCAGAATGTGGAAACATGAGGTGGACTTGAGTGGTTGGTGCACTGTGGCATCAATTAACTGGTACATAGTTAATGAATGTTTTTGCCACCCATCTCAAGTCATCTTCTTGTGATTACAGTGGAGAGTCTGACAGAGTCTGAATGTAAAATATTGGTATCACCACAAATTTTTTTAGGAGCTTCTGCCAACAGTCAAGACAAAACAATATTTTAAAAAAAAATCTTAAGTGTTTAAATATACACCATTTAACAATAATGTAGAATTAAATTGTTAGTCCATCTCAAAATGGATATCATGAGCCCTTGTATCGAGGGCTAGTGTCAGAAAATAACCACCAACAATGCTGTAAGAGGAAAAAACCATCTTTATTTGGAAATAAGATTTGTTGGTATAATGATACTCAGTTTTAATTGTATACCAGGAGATCATAGACAAGAATTTTAACACAGAAAGTTACTATTTTAGTAGAAAAGGTAGCGATGTGACAGTGTAAAAGTACTGAGCCACTTTAAATAGCACAGAAGAGTTGAGGAACAAGGGAAGAGTTGAAGGCTGATGGAATAAATTTGCATTAAATTAAATAGCTCTGCACTATAGTTGTAGTGCTGTCATCACAACCTGTAGCTGCATTCATGGTTCATACAAATCAGCAAAGTGTTTTGATTAGCTTCTCAGTACACCTGTGCATCCACATTTACATTTGTATACAGGTAGTCATACACAATTGCTGTTTTAGAAATCCTTCTGTTGTAGCTTAATTTTTGTATGTTTATGGAGGCAGATTGCCTTTCCTTGGTTTCTGCTTTCCATGAAGTACAGAAGATCATTTACAGTACTCATTTTTATGCTTTGATGCTGCAGTTTTAACCAAAAACCTTATGTGAAGTCGAGGAAACAGCAGCATGTTTTGCATTGTACCTGTTGGCTCTTGCTGGAAGAGGCAGCTCCTGTCTGCATCAGTTTGTTTCATAATATGATAGGGAATTTAGCACTTTTCTTCCATCACCTCATTTAGTAACACCTTCAATTAAATGACATTCTTTCACTGTTCAGTGGTCGTTGTAGACTTTACTTCAGATTCAGGTTAATATTAAAAATAAATTTTTATGTCTGTTACCCCTTCATGTAGTTTATTCTTTTAAGAGTTTAAATGCTCATCTATGAGATAGTCCACAAAGAGAATTTGTTACCTGTGTTATAAGGTGGACAGCTTCCTTCTGTACACTGTACATCGATTCCACAGCTGCAAAGAAGGAAATGTAGTGGGATTTCAAGTCTATGAAAATTTCAGAACTACCTTGTATTACAAGCCATTTTGTCTTTTTAGATACTTGTGTATTTTAAGGACTTGTAAAACTGCTTTAGATTTGATTGCCACAAGAGGGGAGAGACTGAAATCATAAATCACAGAATTGCAGATAGGTCTCCCTCTGCTTTATCACTTTCTAGTCATTGACCTCTCGCTGGTGACTTGACTGCCATTTACATGCCATTTTATCCAGAGGATGCTGCATTTTCAGCAATTGATAGGTATTTCAGTGTTAGCCCTCAATTAATACCATTGAACATGACATAAATACCATTTATTATCAGCAAATTGAATTAAATAAGTTGCTTATTCAATCTCTGCCTCTTGTGTCCCTTCCAAAATGTTTGAAGATGCCATAGCATTGGGGGTTTGTTACATCTTTTCCATAATGTTATTTTATTTTATACAAAAATATTTGTGCAGCTGTATTTCCTTATGTTTCTGGGGTTATTTCTTTGAACCCATGCCCCATCCCCCAAAAAACTCTTAAAAACAAGATGATCCTCTGGCTGGTGAAGAGTGAGTGGTATGTTAAATCTACAAAACAGGTACTT
>VWZD01005122.1:448303-475822 GCA_013396695.1 Sakesphorus luctuosus | reverse complement strand
GAACCCCCACTGACTATATTCTGTTTATGTTTCAGGGACTGTAACTTTTCTTAATCAAATAACAAGCTCTTTCCGATACTTTAGAGACTGGTAAAACTATTCTCCATTACACAGCCCTGTGCAGAGAAGCTTTGTAATTTAATATTACATGACATTTTCTCTGTAATTTACATCTGTAGGATCTTCATAAATGTGAAGGAGGTAAATTTGCATAAGCAGGAACACAGCAGAAAGGTGAATTACAAGTCAGTCAAATAAAAGAGATGTAACTGCTGTTTAACTGAGGGAATTTATTTTATTTTTTGTTGTTGTTATTTGACTGGTTTCATCTGTATTTGAAATCTCATTCCCACAAAATTTTTGAAATGGAGACTTGCTGTATGTGTTCTAAGTGCAGAAGAGTGAGGTTTGGGTAGTGTGGCCCAGAAGGGGTGTGCGATGGGATAATCGGATAACAGGCTGCAGTCACCCTTCAGGCTGAGGCTGCTACAAAGTCCATTTCCTTCCCTCTCCCTGACGTCCTGAACTCAGCCTTTTGATCACTGGAGACCTACTTAAATCAGCTCCATGTTTTGTTTCTGAGGAATGTAACTGGTTTTGGATTACTGCCTACCAGTGACATGTTCTCCAGTGGTGAAAGGTCCTAAAGAACGTGAAAAGGGCATGTCCTTGTCAAAATGAAACTGGGTAATTCTCTCTGTAAATGTCAGCTTTTACAGGTGGGAGAAGAAAGTGGAATCAGTGCTTTATCCTCGGAATAAGGGCTGAAGACTGTTTTGGCTATCCCATAAACAGTTGGGAAACAAAGTCATTTTTCAGAGTAGAGCAATAGAAGCAGTTTTGAGAAAGTGCATTAGCAGACTGGAAGGTGATTGCAGCTGCTCCATGTGTTTTGAGTCTCTCAGGATTGTTTGGTGAAGACCTGATTAAGACCAAATTCGATTTCTAGTGTGTGATAGTTTCATTCAAGTGTTTGATTTTTTTCTTTTTAGGTAGCATTTTGTAGGAGTGTACTCATGTCAAGAGTGCCAACAATAGCTGCAAGACTGTATTTGTCTTCCTTTCTCCTTTTTATATAGTAGTTATCTCCACTTAAGGAAAGCAAGAACTGTTTTTTAGCTACTAAGAGATAATTTCTTTGAAACTTACTGTCATATTTCTAGATATGTATGTGTATGTGCAGTCAGGTGCTCTTTCTCTCTTTAACATTGTACCAAAAATATAAAATCTGAATTTCCCCACTGAATTAGACTCTTTCCCCTCACCCCTTGCCTTGTCATAATGAGTTTGCAGAGACAGGGTGTACTTATGACAAGGGAATTTGGCATGATTATTTCACATGGAGCATTGCCATTAGTGTAACATAATCTTTAGTAGATACTAGAGACTGTCCTAGTTCTAAAAATGCTTTTTTTCAGGTTTAAAATTATTTAAATGGTGTAAAAATAACATAAAGTCGGTGTAGGTGTCTCATGGTTGAAAACACTTCCAGTTCCTTTGAATTGCAAGAAATAGATTCAGCCATCCTGTGGAGAGGATTGTTTGATCAGCCTCATTACTTATTGCTGATAAAATGAAATATCCCCTGTTGTTCTGAGATTCCTTTGGCAGATGAAGAAAAGGTTGCTATAGAATCTGAAGATCAGTGATGACTTTCCTGTACTTCATTTTCCTGTGTTATGCAGAATATGAGCTGCTCAATTAGCTGCAAAATTGTTTCTCACTTTCCATTAATTTTAAGCAAGATATGGTCTCTCTGAGTTATTGTTTGTATTATGAGCTGCAAGTTATGCAAAATATTTTTAAAATTCAAATTACTCGATTTGTATAAATGTTCTGTGTTTTAAATTACACCTCATGTGTAATCACTGGTGTGTTAAGAGAATGGGGCAAACAACAGGTTACTCCCTTGTGCAGTTGCGTGGCAATGAATTAAACATTTTGGATGCATATCAGAATTCCCATCAGTTGAGGCACCCATGTGTATGGCAAACATGTGCCGTTTATGCTGCTTGCAGTTTTATTTGGCAAAGTCTCACAAAAGTGAGGGCTTTGTTTCAAGTATATGGTCAGTTTTACGATATCAAAAAAGGTGTTTCTTCTTTGTGTCTTTTGCCTGCACTCACGACATTACTTAATAAAATAAGGAATGTGCTTTATCAGAGTTACTGGCTGTTTGTGCTGTAGGGGGTTACAAGGTTAATTTATACATTGATGCATCATGTATGCAGTGGTTTACATATTTAAAACATTAAAAACCTACAGATAAGCAAAACATCAAGGCTTTACTGGAAATGCCATAACTATAATATACTTCTACCTGATAATTTGCTATGGCAGAACTTCATTTTACAGTTATATCTTGCATGTGTATTGTCTAAAATGCAACTTGTATGTATTTGGGAATATGAAAGATTAGTTCTTAAAAATCAGGAGATTGGATAGTCTGCAGCTGTAGAATTAATATTTTAGGATTTTGATTGAGAGGTGGAGGTGTTTGGAAGCCTCTTTCATACTGGATCTGGAGTGCTAAAGATTCACTGTCTTTTGTAACCAGACTAAGGACTTTCACTGAGGATGTGTATCAAGATTTTTGAGCATTAAAGCTAATTCTGTGCTCAGAGCAGTTTACAGGTCAGTGTTAGTGAATAACAATGATATTTAGACAACAAGTGAAAGCTTTTTCGAAGTGCTGATACACTAGGCTTAGGACTACTGTGTCAACAGAGTGCAAAAATAAGATTCCTGTTCAGTGCAATTACCTACTCCTGCCAAGGTCAGGGCAAAATAATAGGCTTACATGCATGCTTTGTATGAACCAAGAAAGCTGTTCCTATACATATGTGTCTTCCCAGAATCTATGCCACAGGGGAATTTAGAAAGAAAGTTCTTGATTGGCTGTGATACTCTGACTATACAGATTATTCTTAAGCTGATGAGTAATTTAGGATGTTATGGTGGCCATGCTGGGATGGATGATTAAGCAAAATTAGACATTTTATAGTCTGCCAGAAATTGCAATGCAGTTCAGAAATCCATAAATCAAGCAATGTGATGTCAGTCTTTTTTGTGGAATGGCAGCTCTGATGGGTAAAAGGTTATCTGAAGCCAGAACTGGGGAAGTTGATTCTTAAAGTAAGAGGAAATAACATACCTTGCAGGTTTAGAGTCGTTGTTCATTGGTTTCAGAGAAAAAAGTAGAATTAAAATTGTTCAGGTTGCAGGACCCTTCCTTTCCAAGCATGAGCCTGAGACAGATGTTTGTCATTTTCCTGAATCCAACCACCACAGCGAATTGATACCAAAGTTCTCCTTATTTTTGTTGTTGCTATTCAGAAGCCTGTGGAAGACAACTCAGATTGTTGACATCAACTGTAAATATGAATAAAGGCAGGTATTCTAATTGTAAGAATAGGGAAAATGAGGTTTTCATACTGGAGTGTGTTTTCCTTCTCTGCTGCATGTTGTTCTTCCCTTCCCATGGGACTGAGCCTCAAGCAGAGTTCAGAGGGAGCTCCTTGGTGGAAGTTACCACATGAAATGGGACCACTGATTGTCTCCTCTTCTTTCTGGATGGTGAGCTTCCTCTTGTCTGAGGGAGTTTTTACATGCCGTTTTCAGCCAATGGATTTATAGTATATTTTCCACCAGTTTCTGCTTCAGACTCATGATCTTTCTTCCCTCACCTGCACCCCTTCTCTTCCATCTCCCAAGACATCTTGGTAGAAAAAGATAGAGTGAAGATCATTCCTATTTTTAGAAGTGTTTACATTTCGTAGATGATGATATAGGACATATACCTGAAGGCAGAAGAATAAAGTCAGACAAATAAAATGCTGACTAGTAACCCTGATACATTTGTTCTTATGCTTTTTCCCCAATACTACATTTAAAAATGTATTTTTCTGAACTTCTGAAAGAGTTTCTTCTGCCTTAAAATTTGGACATAAATTTGCTTTGTGCCACTACATTTTGTGTATGAATTTAGAATATTTGGTAAATACTCCATATTGATGAAATATTTTGGATCATCATTCCCCAGAAAACAACAGTGTCAGCTGCATTTAATATTGTGAAGAAATTGGGGTTTATTTTTCTTTTTACTGTCATCTTGTTAAAACCTTTCTTTAAGATCATGTTGCTGACAAAGACAGATTTGCATCTTTGTGTCTGTGAGCTGTTTTGATGAGAACTGTCTGACTTGACTTGCATCCTGTATGTAAATTGATTTCAGCTGATTGCTTTGAATTTGAAAGAAATTTAATTTGAAAACTGCCCCATTCCCCTCCCCGAGGTAGTAGATGCTTCTCTACGTCATCTGTTAGCAGTGCATAGTCAGCATATGTCTGTTCCTCTCCTATTTAAAGTGTTTTCTCCAGAGAAAGAGAAATTCCCTTTAGACCAGACAGACATCTGCTGACTCTCTCTTGTGAGCAAAGCAACTCAAAAGATATCTTTCCCATGATTAAAAGAAATATGTCTGGAGGCTCTTAGTTTTTGTTCAATTAATCAAAGATTAAACACATGTGGACCCTCTAAACGAGGCTTCCTCGTGCTTCTATGCTATCAAAAATGATTGGAGAGGGGAGCTGGGCATTAAAGCTGGCTAGACTGAAATTTAATTTTTACCTATATACACTCTGTAATTCAGTTCCAGAAGTTCATAATAAAGTGGGGGAAAATGCACAGAAAAGGAGCTTTTTATTAATTTACAACTTAAAAGTATTCCAGTTTAAGAGAAAAAAGAGGAAAAAGTGTCACATTTTTGCTAACACTTTTTCTAAAAAGAAAAGTAAAACCCATCTTGGGGTGATGTGACTGGGCCACTTTAATACATGGTTACCAGTTTGGCTTCTCTAACCATTTCCAGATGCAGAGGCATTCTTGGATCCTTTTATTCCTCAATTCCTGTTAGTAAATGCTATCCTGGCAGAAACTGTTAGTGCTAAAAGTCTGGTATTCAGCTTAATGCCTTATCCTTACTCAACAATTATACTAGTGGTAGACTACTTATTAAAAACCTGCAGGTTTTTCTCTGATGTGAAAAATAAATAAATAAATAAAAGCATACAAAATACGTAGACGAAAAATTCTGCAAGAATAAGATGGCAATAATTAGGCAGATTCCTTGAATACCATGCTGTTCTTAAATTTTTCATCAGACAGCAGAAGTCTCTCTTGTAGACATCTTTATCTGAAGATAATTTGTTTGGCTCCAGTTTTATTAGTGGAATTAGTTCTTTGGTGTAGTCTGTGGTGAGGCTTTCAAACAGGAAAGGCTCCACTGATAATGTGAATTTACCGACTTATATTTTAAAATGGTCTCTTCTTCTCAATTGCTTTTTCTAAGACTACGATTTTTGTTTATTAACAGGTCGAATTTTCCTCAAAATATATGAAAATTTATGCCTGTACCATTTTCTGAATAAACATTAAATACGATGGAGAAGTCTGTCCGTTCATAAATAGGCATCAAACAGCGTTTTCGGAATACTTGCTGTAATAGCAAAGTTTCCTAAAAATGTTCAGATGTATTAGACTCTGACCAATAATTACTGAAGAAGCAGACAATTAAGTATTCAAAACTGCCATAATGGAATTATGTAATAAAATACAATAAAAATCTCAGTATGTAGCTTTTCCACTCTTCATGGGCTGAACCAATCCTTTGATATTAATAAAAGGTGTAATGAGAAGCACTGTGAATTACCTTATTTTAACATGCTAACTGAGGTAATTAGGCTTTTATACCCAAAACAGGCACAACATTTTCTAAAAAAAATTAAAAAAAATTATAAAGTTATCTCATTTTAATAAGTATTGTCTGTGTACAGAAGAAAGAGAATCAATACATACTTCAATTCCAGCACCTTAGTATTGTTTTGTGGTGTTTTCCTCTGCAGGAATACCCTGAAAAGTCCTCGTTCCTCTATTTACAAGTAGGTATTTCAAGTCAAGTTCTTAAAAGAGTTTTATAAATGTTTAAGTGTGTCGGTATTTGGGAAGGAAGGTGGTCTTATTGTTGCTGTCCTTTAGACAGAAAAACTGAGGCAGGAAGAAATTAAATCTTGCTCTCAGATGGTCACAAGAATGTCTGTCTGCTCTGGAGAGACTGGGAACTCTCGTTGTTCTATTTGTTCCTCACAAGACTTCTCTTCATTGCTCTGTTTTAAGGACTATTTGTAATGTTTCATAGCTATTTTTAGCGCTAATTGCAAATAACTTTGGAAACCCTTTGAAATGTTCCAAAAATTATCCCTTTTGGGTGGTGCTGGGATAAAAATTATATTATCAACTTTTAATTTTACATTTCCCCAGATTTATTCATCTAGAGCCTATATTGCTGATTCCCTATGGTTATGGGCTTCCTTTTTTTTTTTTTTTGTTCCTTTCTCCATGCCAGCTGCTCATGGATCAGATGAATATATTAAGATGATTGTGTATTTAACCCCCTGTTGTCCAGAGAGAGAAGGCCAAAAAAGAGAAATGCTAATAATAAGCAGTGCTGTACAAGGGGCTGGAAACAGGGAGACTTGGTTTTCTGCCTTCAGCTTCCTGACTGGTCTCAGGACTGCTCCTGCAGGAACAGATGAGTGTCATTGATTTTAATTTCACCCATTCTTACAGAAAGCATATGAAGTCAAATTCAGCCTCTTTGCTTTAATAAATATATAGAGGATGCAAAGAAGAGGATTTTGTGCCTAGACTGGGAATATCTGGACTAACTGCTCCAGCAGTGTGACCTCCCTTTGGAAAGATTGTAACTCCCATTCAGGCATGATACTGCCTTCTACTCCTCAGTTTGTAGGGCTCCTTGGGACCCAGTTGACTCATGGTCTATGCTAATTATTTAGTAGAGCTATCAAAGCTTCCTCTTAAAATCTTGTTACAAAAGGCATGTGGGCTCAAGAGCCTGGTGTGGTTGTGGTCCCTGCTCTGGCTTAGCCCAGTTCGGGGGCAGACCCTGTGAAGGACCAGCCTGCTCCAGCCCCGCTCCACATTAGATGCTCTCTGTACAGGCAACTTGGGAAGGTGGGGAAATGCTGGAATGGTTAGACTTACACTTTTATCCTGTCAGCCATCACCCACGCTCTTTTGTTCCTCCCAATCCCTACTTCTCCTCACTTTTCTTCTTTCCCGCTCTCCTGTGGGCTAAGCAAATTGTTCAGCACAGTACATGATGGGTAGTGTTGCTCTAGGCCATCGTGGGATCCAAGTAAAACCATCTTGTGGAGCTGGGTTCAGCCTTAAGGCTGTCAATTAGTTTTCCCGCTTTTAGAGGGAGAATTGCAGCTCATGCATATTTCTGCTCTATGTCATGGAATAGATGCAAAGCTTGAAAGTTAAAAGGGAAGAAAATGAGAGCAGTAATTAGCAGTTACAGTCCCTGGTTTTCCTCCTTCAGTCTGCTGTCATCATTTAAACATTTTGTTACTCGAAAGAAGAAAATAAACTTAATCTTTTCCTGACATCAATTATGACAAAAAAGAAACCTGATTTAAACCAGTCTTCATAGAGGATTAGATGAGTGTGAGGACAGCTTGTCCATGGAAGAGCATTGTAAACTCCTGGTGAAAAACTGATTTACTTTTCTTTAAATTATCTGACTGCTTTGTAGAAAGAGTCAAGCAGTGACCCTTTCCTCTAAACATACAGAAACCTACTAGGTAAATAGACAGAGGCGGGAAAAGTAAAAAGTTTAAAATGGATTTACACAATAATCATCAGTCACAACTTGCTGGATTTGCACATGAGACAAATAAGATAAACAAGATAAGAAAACAGATAAACAAGTCATGGTAAAAATAAGACCACTCTCCATTTTTGAGCTGAATAGCCTGGCAATCATATGCTGCATTAGGAGGCCACATCATATATCTGAACCTGCAAGTTGTGTGTTCAGAATTTTTGCATTATGGGACTGAAGGCTGTAAATTAGATAGTCTAAAAAGATTTTTGCAAGATAGGCTGGGAAATACAATTACAGAGGTATAATACAGGTGAATAATTATTGGAATGCTGAGTCCACACACATACACAGAAAAGGATATTGGAAATTTGGAATGGGCTCAGAAAGTTGCACAAATTCTTCCAAATTTGAAAAGCTTGGGATACAGGAGACTTCTACTCAGCTTAGTATATTTTTATTACAGCAAGTATTAAATGGTAATCTGAGGCTACAAGTCAATGAATACTTTATAAAAGTTCCAATTAGCATGGCAATTCCGTGACTGTAGGTACAGGGATTGTGTGTCTAATAAGTCATACATATGCTTGCTACCCTGTCCATAGTTACAGCTTGAAGATAGTATAAACAGCTTTGTGCCTATGAAGTCGATCAGTAGGTAAAACATTGCTAATTCTCTCGTAATTTAGCCTTCATACTTCTCTGGGACCTTAAATCAGCACTGGAGTTTATTTCATTAGTGTAATTTATTCTTCAAGTAAGAACACAGTAAGGGGGAAGTCACAAGATAAGAATGGTCAGACTATTTTGTCTTCCTCAGTAACATTTGTGACTTGAAGAAATACATATTTATTCATTGTCCTAGTTCATCAGGTGGGACTAATTTATCACTGTATGGGTGTGACCAAAGCTATGTATTCCACACCCTCTATTCATTTCCCATGAACTGTTAACAATGGAACATTTGCAGCAGCTGCCCAGGGCACACCCGACTCCTTAGGAGGTGAGCTGGGTGTGAAAGACACCTGTGAGAGAAGAGCTGTGATAACTCCCCTCCAGGGAGTCGTTAGCACCTTCACACCCAGCCTGAGGGTTCATGTCTGCTAATGGGCCAGCAACAATTCCAAAAATACCCGATGACTCACAGAGTCAGATCACCTGTTGTGGAACTCCCCTGGGGGAGGTACTGGGTGTTCCCACCTGAACCCGAGGGTATATAATCTTGGGGTTGGAAGACCTTGGGGACCACTTGTTGGGTCCAGAGGAGGACCAGAACCTGGACGGGAGACCCCCACTCTCGACTAGGCTGCGAATGTCATCTCTACCAACAGGTTTTTCCCTTCCTTTTACTTTGGGCTCAAGGGAATAGTGTGGGTCTCAGAACAGGGGCTAATGAACACCATTGTGTTTGTGTCCCAGGGTGCTGAGTTATAATACTGGGTTTTGTGGGTTAAAACCAATTTCCCTTTGTGTCATTGTATTTATTGTAATATTTTTATTAAATTGTAACTCTGATTTATAATCTCACCTGAGCTGGGTTCATTTCTCCTGCTGGTTTACCTTTAAACCAGCACATTCATACAGAATGCAAATTAGTGAATCCAAGTAGGAGAAGGGACAGAAGGTAACTGCAGTTGAAACTTCAGAAGCATAGCTTGTCAGAAAACAGTAGTAGCTTCTAATAGGTTTTTCTTTCATGAGAAATACAGATTACTTGTGTCATATCTTACTGAAATGAGAAGATGAGTGTTTTTAAGCTTTTGGGTTTGTATTTGTTTTGTTTTTTAAACATTTATTTGAAATATTCGTGGATTGAACTGAAGTGATAATAAGCAAGACTGGATGAGGCTCTGTGTGGTATCTTTAGAGTTAAAGTGGAGAGCAGAAAGTTTGAATTGGTCTGTGGTCTGCATCTGAAGACATTAACTATTCTGCAGACTTTGGTTACTGTCTCCGTCTGTAGTTCATCTTGATGGCATCTTGTAGAGCTGTAGACCACCAAAAGAGCAGGAAACAGCTGAAACTAGCTGGTTATGCACTAGTCTTGCTCAGCAGATTTTATTTTAAAGTGTCTTCATGTGCACACAGTAACAGCAGATCATTATTTTTATCCCTCAGCCTGTGGGCATTCAGCTGTGTCAGATCTGCCATCTGGGATTGTGTAAGAAAATGAAGCACTGTGCCCAGTGGCAGAAGATGCCAGACCCTCAGGGCTCCATCCCTTCTCCCTTTCCTCCCCTCCTCCCCCTTTTTCTGGGGGCTCTTAAACATATATCTGTTTTCTGATAATGGTGTTTGTACCTGTGCTTTTAGTCCTTAATGAGCCATCGTTTGTCTTCTCTTGTGGATCTCAGGCTTTTGGTTCTTGTCAGCCTGTGGCTGCACGGGCTTAACCTGGGACAGGGGATGCTGGGGCAGGTCTGTCCAAGCTAGGCAGAATTCTGTTCATATGTTAGTTCCAAGCATTTATATTCTTTGAAATTGTTGATGGCCCTTCTGCAATTTGGTAACATCTTCCTCTAGAAGGCAAATGGGGAATTGTTCTCAATGGGATGTTGGTGTTGGCTCTAAATTCAGCCATTGTGTTGTGGCTGAGACCTGAATCACAGACCTTCAGTCCTGACTTTAATTATTTGAGTTTCTGGTTTTCTCTTTAAATGATTTGGAGAGATAATAATTACTTCCCTTGAAGGGTATTACTTTGGCTAAGATGATTTGTTGAGATACACAGCTTAGTGTGTTTAATGCTTGATGATTATTTCTGATTGTTCCTACTATAGATGTTTTGAAGATTCTTCTGGTTGATGAGTAGAAATTGAATCAAATCCATATGCATAGTGGGAATAAATAAGCACAGGTAGGCTCCTCTGTAAATGTAGCAGAGTGTCAAACTTTGGAACGCATGGCCTTGTTTTTTTTAATTACCAGGGAAAAAATTAAATGGAACATTAAGGTATGTCAGTGTTCATATAGATTCAATTGTTTGAAATAATAATCATTTTAACTTTGTTACATATGCTACATTTCTTTTAATCTTCTAAATAAGATACATACTAACATTTTGCTTCTTTTTTGTTTGTTTAATTAAACACACATGTGTGCATTTTATGGGTTTTGTGCATATCTCACTTGAAATAAAAATTCTGCACAAAGTTATTTAGGCGTCTTGTTCAAAACTCTGTTAATTTAACACAGAGAGAAACTCTACCTTAAGAAATAAAATACAAAATGTATTTTCAATTACTTCATGCAATAAAGATCTTTTATGGGCCTGTGCATTTTATTTTTGTATCTTAGATTTACTGTATCATCTATAAAAGAAGTAATATGGCCACTATAAAAAGTTACAGCAGGCTTTGCAGCTGTATTTTTTAAGGCACTGATTGGGAAATTGTGCAGATTTCACCTTCTTGAAGAAGTTCAAGGTGTGCTTGGAATTGAGAGACCTTCCAGGAGAGTTGGGAAGGAGTAGTACTATCCTAGGGCTAGTTAGAGAAAGAGAAGAACTCTTTATGAAAGAGGATTTTATCCAAAATATGTTGGAAAGTACTGTCTGAAAGCCCGCACTCTTTTATGGGTCAAAATAAAGTTAGTGCTGGCAGATGTTGTTCTTTGTTACAGTGGGGTGAAAGTAGGCTTTTTGGTGATGGGAAGGTAATTATTTCTTTGTGAATGCAGTAAAATATAGGGCGGGATGTTTTGTTTGTTTCTTCTTTTATTTTTTTGTAAGGTAATAAACTTTGTTCCTAAATATTGTTCAGCATTCATTTTTCAGTGGTGATTGTTAAGATGGTCAAATTGCACAAGTGCTTTCTCAGCATGCTTTGCCATTTTATTTAGAAAAATAGTAGTTGTGATAATTTTGAGATATATAATACTAAAATAATTATAGTAAAAGGCAGACCATTGCTGTTTTTCTTGCAGCTTTGTTCTGGGGAAAGGATTAGTGGTGGTGTGAAATAAGACTTGTTAGCCAATAAATGTCTCTCACAGACATACTGTGTATGTCCTGGGGAAAGTTGGCTTTATGGTGTGATTGTGGGCACCTGAACTTGGTCATTAGTGGAGCAGAGGCCAAATCCCTGCACTTCTGCACTGAGTGTTTGCAGTGCATAGGAAGATTTTGGAGGGAGTGTGATGTGAAGTCTCCTTTGGCTGCCATTTAACTATAGAAGTGATGAAAATTTTAAGGAGTGAGAAATCTTGCTGTTCAAAATACATGGAATCTGATTCAAGATGGAGTAGAAGGCAGCTGTAGTTGAGGACAAAACTGATCTGTGTGAAGTCTTTTGGTGATACACATGTGCTCTTCTGTAAGTGAGTGGAGAGAAACTTTGTGTTTAGTCCAATAACTTTTCATTTATTTGCTCACTTTCTGGTAGGCAGGAAACAGAAATAACCTGGGTTTTTTTCCTCTTTGGTTAAGAATGGGAGACTGTAATGTGAAAGATTTTAATTTATTTTAATGATGGGGAGAATATTTGCCTTTTATTTGCGGAATACTGTACCTAGTTTCTACTTCAGCCTTCAGCATGCTTACAGTAAAGGAGCAACATGTTAATCTCTATTACTGCTACTATTTTTCATTTATCTTTTGAAGACCTATGTATCATGAGAAATTCCTCAATCCTGTAAGTCACTTTCATTTACTATTTTTCTTTCTTTACATATTTTTCTTCCCCAAAGCGGGGTTTGTCTCTGCATGAGGTGATCTATATTAAATTAGTCTGTATAAATAGACCAGTAGAAAGGCTACAAACTCCATCTTGATTTGGTATGAAGTATGTGCAAAAGAAAAATAAATGAACTGAGAAGGAAGGCTTTGTCTACACTAAAGTTCAGTCGAACTGCTTCACATTCACAGCATATATCATTAGGATAATACTAATTGCAGAGGCACTGTTATATCAGATCTCTGGGCTGTTTGTTGCTCTGTGTGGGCTGTAACCATATCTATTCTGTGTCATGTTGACTGACAGTTTCCTGAAGCAACAGATACACCTGCTGGAAGGGCATTGCTTGGTTACTTAGCTTGCTTACTTGACATTGTCAACCTCAGTGTGATTTTTGATAGCATCAGTCAACATTTAACAAGCTAAGCAACAGAGATATTTTTTATTTTAGATGGTTAGCAAAAGCATCCCAGATACTTTGCAGTCTGTGTTTTCAGAGAGGTCAGCAGCGGCCTGGTCTTTGATTTGTGCACCATTAGTACAAATGTCAATTCCTGTAAATAAATTCATATCTCCAATATTTACACTGCCTATTTTGGAAGTGGGTTTTTTTCCCTCTTTGAAGAAGAGTTATATGTGTATTTGCAACCTTAACATTCAGGATGACAAACATTTGCACTTAGGAACATACAGCAGAAATTGTTTTATTGAAAACCTTGGTTGCCTTTTACGATTTTATTAGAAAGCAAAAAATATCATGAAATAATTTCCAGTTGTCCTTGCTGTCTTGAAAAGTGATGAATTCTTTAGTTTATTTAGAAAAAGTATAAAATATACACTGGAGTGTATTACTACCTATGTAAAAAATAATATAGTTAGTTTTCAGGACTGCCTGTATTGTGTCTTCAGGTTTTATAATGGACAGAACTGCAAGGGTGGAACTAGTCTAAAAGATACAAAAAGGATTTTTAAAAGAGTTATGTCAGAGAGTGCTTAGGCCAGGAAGCCACCCTGTGTTCCAAACTTGAGTTATTGTGCTTTGTGGCTGTGAACTAGTAGAGCTTTTCTACCCTGGCCTCAGTGTAATATGTCTCTTTAGAAGTGACCTATGGCCTATAGAAATACCTTTGTACAGGAGTTTTATACAACAAAGGCAGCACTTTCCTGACTACATTGAGGCAGAACTGCCAACTGAGTCTGTAATGGCAAGTATTAGAGGCAGGTTAGCCATTCTGCTCATGCAGCTTTACTGAGAGTTGCAGTTAGCATCATAACGTTGTTTATCATAGGATTTAAAAGAAAGCAGATGTTGGTACAGAAAAATCAAAGGTGAGCAATTCAGATCTATACAGACCCTGTGAGACTGAAAGCAGCTAAGAATAATCAAGGCTGCAGCTGCTGTGGACCAGTAAAGGAGAAATCACTCCCCAGCAGTTCTTAGCAACTCCCCAGAAGTTTCTCAAGAGAACTCCTCAGGTTTCCCACACCTCACTGGAGATGTTCCTGAAAACAGTCAGGATGAGTTCACCAAAGCATTGGACTTGTGAGATATGGATTATAACCAATTGGGATTTGCAGTTAGATGGTGTGAGGTTCAGTTTAGCCAATTAAACATAGCTTTAACCTTATATAAATCATGTGCAGTGTGTAATAAATGGCATTCACTTGATCACATTGGTCTGGTGCATGGTGTCTGTTTTCCTCCACGTTACCTATTGTTTGGGGGCGGTCCCGTGGTGTAGTGGAGAGCACTCCGGTCTCCGAATCCGAAGGTCGTGAGTTCAAGTCTCAGTGTATGGACCGTCCCCGGCAGTTCAAAGCCTCCCTGCCATCCGACCCCGTCAGATCTTGGATGCCAAGCAGGGTCAGCCCTGGTGGTTAGTACCAGGTGCTGTAGATAGTCCTAAGGACTTCACTGTCACTGTCCAAGCTTGCTCGGCCGTGGCAAATGAACCTCAGGACTGAAATGGTAGGGCCAGTTCTGCGCATGCTGAGCCTCACCTAAAAAGTCCACTGCACAGGCTGGAAGGGCACACCCATGGGGGGAGAGCCCTTCCCAAATCTTCGTTCGTGAAGATTGGGTATTATTATTATTTATTGTTTACTTCAAATAGGTAAAATACTTTCAGTGGCTTTTCAGTTTTCATTCCAAGTAAAATCTTTTCAGAAGTCCATGGAAATGGCACCTGAGTTTCAGAATTAAAATATAAGAAGTATTTATATGATTCCTATGGATAGTGGTTAAAAATGAAGAAATGCATTGTTTTCCTATAGATAATTTTCAAGCTTCCTTTTAATATTTTCATTGTAAAAAATGCAAAAAATGTTATTTGATTACAGACACTCATGATCAAAAAAAATTAAAAAGCCTACTTTTTAGGTGTTCTAATTTTCCTTTAAACTAAAGCCATGCAAAATTTAATTTTGAATTGTAACCCAGTGGAGTGCTGACAGAACAAATTTCTAGAAGTCATGCGTTTTAATATTGTTTTACTTACTTGTGTTTTGATGCTGGCAAATTGAAAGGTAAATGAATAGGTCTCTTGGACTACAAAGATAAGCACTGTGTTGGTAGCCTTTATTTCCTCACAGTAAAGACACTGAAGCGTATTAAAATACGCAAAATTTCTTGTAAGTGAAATTATGTTGATACTACATATTAGGGTCCTAAACTTGAAAGAGCCAGTGAAGTTTTACATAAATTTCTTCAAGATGTAGTGATATTTTAGGGCTTATGAGTTTGAGCAGGGATTTCAAGTTAAGAAACAGGAGAAATATTGGCGTTTGAAAGTAATAGTCCTCTTTTATATTAATTTGCAATCATTAATTTCCTAGTTTATTTTAGGTTAAGATGAACTTAAAGAGAGAAAAAAACCCCAGCAAGATCTAATTAATGTTTTCAGAAGGAAAGAGCTGGGGTTTCGTGGCAGGTATTCTTCCTTGATGAAACCATTTTAGACTTTTAATTCAGACATTCTGTGAGGCCACATCAGTGTTTTGTACACAGCCAGTAAAGTGCTGGTCCCTTTTAAAACATATTGAAACTACAATAAAAAGGAAATTAATCATAGGACAAGGACAATGAACAATAGGACAAGGGGGCACGGGCTCAAGCTCTGCCAGGGGAAATTTAAGTTGGATATCAGGAAAAAAAATTCTTTCCAAAGAGAGTGCTCAGGGATTGGAATGGGCTGCCCAGAGAGGTGGTGGATTCCCCATCCCTGGAGATTTTTAAACTGAGACTGGCCGTGGCACTGAGTGCCATGATCTGGTAAAGGGACTGAAGTTGGACCAAGGGTTGGACTTGATGATCTCCGAGGTCTTTTCCAACCCAATCGATTCTATTATTCTATGATTCTAAATCTAGAGAGCATTTTGGTTTTGTTTGTTTTTTATTTGAAATAAGCAAATGCTCTCACTGAGGCATTTTATGGAGTTTGGTTGTGTGAAAACTAGAGATGATTTATTTGAGTTTGTGGGAAGTGGCCTTGCAGGTTTATAATAAAGCTTTTGAACATCACTGAGTATTCTGTTTGCCAGTGTGCCATGAAGGTCTTTTGCAGCAAGGTTCATTTATTAAGAATAGTAGTTGAATTATTAAAGTTTTAGCGGAAGGTAAACCAAGAAGTACTTTACTAATCTTAGTATTTAAGGATGTACATTTAGTTGGAGTCACTGTGGTTGAAAAGTTTCTCTGGAAAATGTAGCCCAGCTCCCCCTTGTCAGAGGCTGTCAGCTTTTAGTCATATGGAAGGACTTCAAAATAATGTCAATGCCAAACTATGCCTGAGTTTATAAGGGAAGGTAATAGATTTCAGCTTGTCATAAATCTGATGGAATAAAGCAACTCTGTCAGCTGGTCCTCATGGCTTACTTCACTGCTTTGCTTCTTGGGAGGAAAAGCAAGAGATGCACTGAGGAAAGTCATTTTGAAGTTGTACTCTCTCAGAGTTTTCTTAGTGGTTTTTTTTTTTGTGCACACAGTTGAGTGACAGAAAATGTGAATTGCCATAGATGAAATGAGAGATTATCTTTTCTGTCAATTAAGTAGAATTCTTTCAAAATATATTACTTTTTGTTTCAAAACTTGTAATGAGTATTTCAAAGAGATAAAACAGCGGAAAGTCTGAACCACTTACGAATATATTTTTGTTCTGCCTATGTTATGCTGGGAAACATGGAAGAATACTTAATTTTGTATATGAAGTTTCACAAAATTATGATTTATAATCTTTCCCACAGTTTCAAAAATCAAATATTGCAAGGAGAAAAATACTCTACTTTATTCTGGTTTTAATATCTTTGTTTGACTTAATTATATTTATTGTTTCCATATAATGAAATCTGACCTATCTGTTAATTCTCTTCTTACCAGTACAAAAATTCTTCAGAATGAAAAATTATTCTGTGGCTAACTTTCTTCTAATGCATTAATTTTCATTTATTGTTTGTTTGGGTTTTTTTCCTAGAATAGTATTAATTAGTATGTCAAAAGAACCCCAGAATTTATCATCAAAGATACTGAGCATGTCAGAAAGGTGTTAGGAAAACTTGTTTGGTTTCACCCATGTTTTATACTGACTATGGTATGAAATCCATAATTCGTGGGATCAAAAAGAGCTTACAACCCAGCCTATGAGTGAACTTGAACTCCATAGAGTTGAATAAGCTGCAGGGAATGGATGTGTTGTATTTATTAAAAGTGCTGCTGAAGAAACTTTCCCAGGCAGATGTAGCAAGTTCCAGTCTTTGGATATTGAACTTTGGCTTTGTCCTTTAACTTCTTCCCTCCAGTTTGCACCTGGTGATGCTTCCCACCTGAGCTCGAAGCCTGCCCTGAGTCACAGACATTTCCAAAGCTGGAGTTCAGTCTCCAGGATTTTCCAGTTCTGGTTTAGAGTAAACCACGCTCCTGTTGCCAGCCTTGTGGTGTTCTGCCCCAGCTCTCCTTTGGGCAGTTTCACAAGGGAAATGGAGCCCCATGGCCATGTGGTTTACTAAAGTACATGGACATTGTCACGACTAAGAATAAAATAGAGTAGATGTTAATATGCATGATTTTGTCTCCATTTAAAATAAATAACCTGACTATAGTTTGGAAAGGTTTATTTTAGTATTAGTTTTGTGTGAGATAGCTCAGCCTTGATGTCTGTGCACTTTGTTAAGGTTGAAGAGGAAGCCTGCCAGTAAGGGACTGGTTCCCTGCCTGCTGCTCTGGGTTCCTGCATCTCAATCAAAAGACAAGCTCAAACCTAGTGTCATCTATATAATAGTTGTAAAATACAGAAGGTAATTAAATACTTGAGAGATTATGTAGGCTGAAAAAAGAACCAGAGCAGAAACAAATTGTTCCTTTTCAAATGCTTACCCTTCTAAGTCTTCTCAAAAGGGAAAAAAAAAGAAACAAAAAGAGGTTTCCTTACATGTATAAATGAGCAGCAAGCACAGGCTATTTTGAGTGCACAGAAATTCCAGTACTGTGGAGTTTACTTCTCTCGATTGCAGCTGCTGAATTATTAGACTGAGTTATCCTGGTCAGAGAATTGCCTTAGTTCCTGTGTGGCTCAGAAAGTGGGGAGTGGGAGGATAACTTCATCCCTTTCCTCTGTGCATGTTTCCCACAGAGTGGGGAGTTGGCTGGGTGTGACATTAATTGCTTTTCTGTCAAATTAAGTCATATGTGCTCTTATGCCTACAGCTCAGCCAAGTCAAGAGATTTTGTTCCCAACTGTTTGCTCCTGTCCTTCCCTGCCATTATTACAGCCCTACTCAGAGGCAGTGTGACTGCCACTGTTGTCAGGGCAGCCTGTTTGGAGAAAACCTGATTTGAATTATGCTATTTAAACTGTACAGGATTGTTTTGAAACAACTTAGTTAGGGAAAGGCTATGTGCTAAATGATACTCGGCCTATATTTAGACCGACTTATTTAAACAGATACTTTTCAGAGAGGACAGCACTGGTCGAGGAGGGTGAATACACAGAACAAGGTCTCTCATCTTGCTGCCAGGGTCACATGCAGGGCTATGGCATTTTGCTGCCAGACTATAGCTTTGTATTTGGTAAAGGTATGAAAGAATCATCTTCCTCCAGATTCTGTCATCTTTTGGTGACTTCTATCTTCCTATACAGTATTTGTGCCTGTAACTGCTCTTTCTTGTTTGACTTTAACCTAATGGTCAACTGAGTTTTCAGAATTCCACCTATTGATGTTCCTTATTTTCACCTGGTGTATTAACCTTAAGTAAAGGTCTCTGGTAGGAGCTGATGTTTCTTGCCTGGATTAGACAACTGTGTTTGGTTACTGGAAACAAAAGTCTAATCAAACTGGAGGAATCAAGTTTTGACTGCATGAAAGATTCATTCTTTGAAAGTGCATAAACTGAAAAGAATTTATCAGTTCATCAGGCCATGCTCTGGAAGGAGTTTGTTTGAACCCTGTTGGTTTTGTGGTTTTTTTGGTTTTTTTTTGTCGATTGATAATAATCCAGGACTGATTGCTGAGTGCAGTTAAGTATTATAACCATTTTTCAGCAGGCTTTTGTGGTTAGACTTAGACCTACAAAAGGTGCTATTTGAAGTTGAAGCTGAGCTGTACCTCTGGCACTCCAGTGTTAGCTCTGGCACAAGTGGCAGGAGCACAGGCAGGGTGAAAAGCTGCCATGGCTGAGAAGTTAAATTAGCACTTGATCAGGTTTAGAGCCTGATAGCTACATGATTAAGTTGTGTATGTTCCTTTTTACACACAGTTGAATAGGCTCAGAGCAAACATATGGTAATTAAGATACATAATTCTACATATACCTGGACGTGGAATATAAATGAATAATGTATCTGAAGTTCAGATTTCAAAGCTATTTCAATAGATTTACAAATTTTATTTTAAAACTTAGTCTAAGAGTTATATATTTCCCTTACAAGAGCAGACCAGATTTAAGAAGGTAGATTCATTTATATTTAAAGAAACACATCCTCAAAGCATTTGAAGCTTTATTAAAAGCAACATGTGAATTCCAGTTGCTCTGTAGATGGGCAAAAGAAAATCTCTGACTTGCTTCAGCTGACGGTAAAATAAATTTTACAAACTTCAGTAAAGTGGAAGGTAATTAAATGACTAGATATTTTAAGTCCATCTGTCAATAAGTTGTGCACCATGTTTTAAATTAAAAGTTCCCTTGGTTTAATTTTAGGAAAATTGTATGTTTTCTAGTCTGCAAATTTCTAATAAGAAGTCATATGTCCCAGTTAAAAATCAGGTTTTGTTCTTTGAATTTGCGATTTTTGGGTGGGAAGGTTTTTTTGGTTGTTTTTTTGTGTTTACCCAGCAACTTCATACCAAGTGCCAACAAGGAAAGCATTAAAATATATATTATGAGTAAACATGAGGTGAGATTTTATTGTTTGCAAAATTGAGTGAAGAGACTAGTGGTGGATTTTTGATGCACATTGGGATTTTTTGCAAAAACCATGGGGAAGGATATGGCGTTAAGTTTCTGCTCAAGTACCACAAATTTCACACCTGATCTAACAGAATGAGTTGGAGGAGTGAATGACCAGAGCTTTCACAGGAAATCTCTGATCCTTTACTTTCTATGTGAATCTTTCATGTCTCTCAGTCTTTAATTTTTTTTCTTAAACTGAAAGCACCATAAGTGAATACTTGATTCTGAGTCAAAACCACAGTGCATTGTCTCAGAGCCCTGCAATAACGAGCAGCTTAGACCATGATGCAAGAGCATTGTCCAAAATAATTATTTCAACATTTTTCTACAAAAATTGGTTCAAACAAACAACTGAACAGCTGCTGGGACAAAGTATTCATGGGGATTGAGCAAGGCTGGAGAGCTCTGCAAATCTCTGAGGTTTCAGAGGCACTCAGAAGTTGAGGTCCTTCATTCCACTGCCCATTGATGTATTCCTGCCTCCTAGTCAGACATCCTTGCTGTTCCTTGCAAATGATGCAGCTTTTAGCCACTAACATCTGGCTGACAGACAGCAGGCAGCTGTATTCCATGCCAGCAATTCTCAAGTGGGTTTGTCTTTGAGGGTTTTTTTTTTGGTTTGGTTGACTTTCGTTTTGGTTTGTTTTGGTGTTGGTTTGGGGTTTTTTATGGTCTTCAACACAGAGAATGGCTGAAAGAGAATAAAAAGAAAAGCCAGAATAATAAAATTTGTAGCTCCTGTGGGATCTGAAGATTTGGGTTGAGTCTGTTTTTTTTTTTTGTCAGAGCAATGGTTGTGAAGGTGGCATTATACTGTAGAGGATTCTCTTTATTCTTATTTCTTTATATAAACTCATATTGTGTTATAAAAGTAATGCAATAGGAGTTCAGAGTCACAATTCAAACATAAAACCACTCAGTTAACTTGCAAGAATCAAGTGCCCAAATCAAAGTTGTTGCTGAGATTCTAGTTATTTACTTTTTTTTAAGAAAAAAAGTGCTATTTATATATTTGTGTCATAAATGGCATGTTCTACTGCAATTGTGAAACTTACTGGATCAGATTTTTTTGTTGTTACTGTATAGAATGTCTTTTTTTTTCCTTGTTTTGAAATCCACAGCAATATTTATTGTTTTGTAACACCACTGTTTTGTGCGTTGCTTAAAAGTTAAGCAGTATTTCTCATAGTACATACAACAAAGCTCTTTTGCTGGACTGTGACTTAAAGCAATTCTTCCATAAAATAGTTTTGAAATTTTTATGTTTTCAAATTCTTTTCTTCTTTGTGCATGTGGGCATGTGTGCTTATGTGCTTGCTTTCCATTGTTTGCCTGCAGTAGTGATGCAAGCCTAGCGCCCTGTAGATTAAGGCTTCAGGGAGCCAAAGTAAGCGTGAAGTTTAGCCTCTACCTAAACATCACCACTGGGCTAATCTACAATTTAGACTGATCCATCACGAATATTTACACGTAGGCAGAGTGCAGTTCAAAATTAAACAGCATATGGGTACAGTTATCCCTGTTAAAATGGCCAGCGTGCCTTGTATTGTGTGTGGAAGATAACAGGGACAGGTGGTAATCTGTCTTCTCTGAGCAGAGACAGCTGGTATTTTCCTTGGGCTTCAGTGGTGCTTTTCTGTATGGTCTCACCTACCAGCTGATATCTTGCTTGTTAGAACAATACCAAGTATATATTAACCCTTTTATCTCTTCCTGTGTGGTGTCCAAAGGGGGAAATATCAGACTACCTGTGTGTAAGCTTGGTGATTTAATATTTCTAGGAATATAGTTGCCTGCAGCTTGTCTTGCTGACCTATTTACGTGCAGTGCTGTGATATTTAGGAAGAGATGGTAAAGAAAAATAGTAAGATTTTATACAGGCATTTTGTTTTAAATGTCTGATAAAGTTCCACGCTGAAGGAGCTCTTGAGAATGAATCCTCTTTCATTTAATTGAGGAGAATCTGAAAGGTCATGTAGAAAAGAAAAAATTGTTTTGTAACTTCACTTGTATTTGCTTCCAGTCATATTGCTTAATGTTCAGGTAAGTGTAACTTATTTCTGAACACACTCATTTGGTTCCCAGCTTGAGTATGATTTTTTTTAATTTTCTATAGAGAACAAATACTGATTACTCACAGTTGTTTTTGAATCTTAAATACATAGTAATTGTCTAGGTTGTGGAGTAACCAGGTACTGACTCTCCATGAAAAGCAGCAGGCACAGCTTTTGTGGGGCTCAGCATCTGCTTCTGAGTCCTGCCAAATCCACGCATGTGGCTGTGTTCAGTTAATTGATAAAATTAATCAGCAGTTAGATTATTCCACCCCACCCAGCATTATGGTTAGAGCCCCAGATGAGCCCTGGTCGTGCTGAGCTGCTGCAAGGGACAGCAGTGCCACAGGACACAGCGTGGATGGGTCAGGAGTGGGGAGGAAGCTCCAGGAATTGTTATCACAGAAATGGTCTTCAAAGCCATGTCTGTGAGATCAGTGAATGCCAGTCCTGGTGGAAGGAGGGCAAAGAGGAGCATCTAGTGAAGGATGAGACAGGGTGATGTAGGAGGAGTGCAGGGACTGGAAAGCCTGAGGAAGGCCAATGTTTATAGACATTCTATTTTTAGCTGAGGATAGCAAAGAATTTCATGGTTTATTCTGAATTGACCGCTGGAGGTGATGCTTGTCACTTTAGAAACCATGTGCATTCTTGGATTTTTTATAATTTTTTTGAGATTTTTTTGCTTGTTAAAAAAATGAATGTGATAAACTTGGAGGAAAAAAGCCACCCTAGATCTACCTTGACAGTAGAAGGATTCTGTCCAGAAGAGGAGCGTGAGCTTTGTACAGTGCAGCGTAGGGAGTCCAAGCAAAGTGCTTGTTGAGGCTCGAATTTCCTATGAAGATCAGACAGATAAAACCAGAAATTCTTCATAAATTCCAGTGAATTGCATTTAGAAGGAGAAAATTTCATGTTAGTCAAGAAAGTGGCCTGAACTTTGAAGTCCTCATTAGCAGTTAAATGTAGTAACTTGCAAAAGAGTGGGAAAAGGTGTTTGATGCCTTTCCCCTAGAGTTAAATGATTATCTAGAGAGTCTGTAATGGAGGAAATGAAATGAAATTGCTTCAGAAAGTCAAAAGAATTTGCCAGCATTTTGCTTGATTATTTTCATCTGGTAAACTTTTTTATTTTCCTTTAAACTAAAGGTAGAGGAAACATCAAATAAAAGAGTTGTTGAAACTAACCTTCATTGTAAAGAACACTGTAGATAAGGTTTTCTCCTAAAAAAGTTGTTACAAGATGTCAGCATTGTATTTAAGTTTAGATATGCATTTCTGATTTTTAAATTAAACTTTTAAGGATAATACCAATGACAGATTTTTAATTATATAAATCTTCATTATGAATCAGCCTGTAATGAAAAGAATAAATAGTAGAAAATCTTACTTGATAGTAAATAGAAATATGGGGGGTTGTGGGGGACTTTTTTTTAAGGTCATATCACCAAAGCAAGACTTTTTGTGTTTTAACCATGCTCAAATTAAAGTTCCAGCATAAAATCCTATTTAGGATTGTTTTATGGTATTATTTTTCAGACTGCTAGTTGTTTTAAACATTACTTTTATTGCATGTGCATATTTAGGCAGCACATGGTCACCCAGGGGGGCATGAGAAGAACTTTGAGGATCTTCTATTCTAATGGATTTCACTTGACTTTAATTGGTTCCAGCTAGTTAATCGTATGTGCCCTTGGAGAATGCCTTTTTTTTTTTTCCCCTGTCTGATTGCTGCTCACAGATCCACATTTAGCAGGTATTTCCTAAGCAGAAAAACGCCTGTCTGTGTGTTTTCACCCATACAGTGATGATCAAGTACAATGATGAAAACTCTCCTTTTTCATTTCTAAAAGTTACGTGAGAAACATCTTTTCTGTGTAGACTTCCAGGATAAACTCTGATTGATTTTAATGTGCAAAATTTTATGAGCCAATGCACTTAGATAATGTTCAGTGCTGCTTAAACCCAGGGTTTTGGCCTTAAAAGGGAGAGTATAATGAAAGCAGTGGTTCATGATTTAGTCTTTTATGCTTTGTTACTTGCAGAAAGTCAAGCTTGAAATTTGTCTAATGAAGCACAGCAAACTAGTAAAAATAATAAAAACTATATACAATTTTAAGGGTTCCAGATCTATCAGCTCTAGTGTGAGGAGTTAAAATACATAAGAAATAGGAAAATTCTGAAGTTGTCTTGATGTGTTGCTTTATTTCTTTCCCCTCTGACTTGAAATGTGTCTGGTTTTGTTGATGTCTTGTTTTCGTTTTTCATTTAAACTAGAAGCCTTCGTAAGAAGCCTGAGCTTTGGGCCATTGTAGTTTCATTTTCATTATATAAAATTCACTGCACCTCAGAATTCAAGTGGCACAGAAGTTTATAATTGGAAGAACATAATGAAATCTACAGTCTGGTGCGCTGGGCAGGATCACTGAAAGGGAGCAAAGAAAGTGTGAAATTTATTTTGAGGTGGTTGTGTCTTAACTGATTTTCTTTAATTGTTATTTGTTTATTTTAAAATGAATAAACAAAATAAATATCATTGACACTATTTTGTACCGTCCAAGTGACTTCAGGAGATGGTCCCTGAGGATGTGATGAAGTATGGCAAGAACTTTGACTGCTGAGTTGCTGAATGTAAAGAAAGTAGTTTTGAATATTGCTCTATTTGGAAAGCTCCTTTATTCTTGTAAATGATGCATCTTTAGCACCTAAATCCAGAGGGTTATGGTTTATGAATTCAGTGATGCAAAATGTGCCTAAATCTCTAAAAGGATGAAATTTCTTGTGCTCCCTGTGCAGCATTTCCTAGTTTCATCAACATTATTCTGCCATGGACGTTTTAGTGACGATTTTAGTCTAGATTCATGATAGGATATCAATGTTTAAAGGAAGTTATAAGCAGAATTTATGTCCAGAGTCCAGGAGTGCAATTATCAGAACATTTTGCTGTGAATCTGGTTCTGAGCTACGTTTTTCTCCTCTGCCATAAAATGGGAACTGAAGCACATGGCAGTAAAGTCCAATGTGGAATTCAGTCTCTTGGAAAATAAGAAGTCCTTTTATAAATCATATATTTATTTTTATAGGAGTGAAATGACCATAGGGTAATGCTTCTCTTCTGGATCATTTAGCCATTATTCTGTCTGGGCATGAAAGAGCTCAAAATAAATAAAATTTGTGATTTGCCTGCAGTAGAACAAAGCTGTAGACTGTTCCACATAAGTTTTATGCATTGACACATCATCTATGATACCTGACAAATCATTAAGGCTTTCATGAGGTGTCTGCATCAGAGAAATGAAGCCACAGTCAGTGACAAGCTTTATACTTCTCCTATCCATAACGAGTTACTTAATGTATTCCATTTTAATTGTTATCTTGGAATCAGTGGGGATCTCACACTACAGCTACTGGCAGGAATCATCAGTTATGTGCACGGTGTTTTGCAAAATTGCAAATTCACCATACATCTCTTCAATGGCAGCAATGTTTAGCAGCTCATTAGCTTTTGGGCTATACCTTCTGGTCAGTACAGGGAGAGACAGCCTCGCTGATTTGCAGACATCTATTAGTCAAGATGAGCACAGCAGTATAACTGGAAGGAAACACAATAGAATAGCATTTGGAGTAGGCTTTCTTTAGCTGGAAGATTAAAAAGATAATTAAAATGGAATTTAAAAAAAAATAGTTGATTTTTCTGCTTAGTACTCTTGCTCATAAAATTACTGTCAATTTGATGGTTTTGATTATAAATTTTAAAATGGTCCATTTCATCAGTTTATTTTTGAGCAAAATTAAACATACAGCTAGAAATTGTGCTGCATGCTTGTGTCTGAATAAATGGTGGAGTGCTTGAAGGGAAACATAGTATCAGAAAAAGCTCCCCATGCGTGATATACTGGAGATACCAATATGTTGTCTCTGTTTACAATTTCAGAGATTTTGTTCAGATTTGATGACTTAATATGACTTTGAAGAAGGTGGATTGAAATAGAATTGTGTAGTACTGGAAAACCACTGCAGATACTTTCCAATATTGAACAGCTGAATGACTGTGACAAGAGACTTTGATAATTCAGACAAAAAGTAGGACAATAGGAGTTACTACGGGGCAACAATTGGGAAGGGGAGGTCAGGTTGAAATGTTACCACAAAAAATGTGGGAAATCTGTGTTAGCTCAGAAGAGTTTAGGCCTGGAGGCTCGGGAGGATCTTAGCTGTGTCTGTAGGTTCATGTTGGAAAGAAGAGGAAGCCAAACTCTTCTCAGTAGTTCCCAGTGACAGGAGAAGGTACCATGGGCAAAAACAAAACCACACACAAATTCCATCTTAACAGAAAGGGGAAAAATCTTCTACCCTGAGGTTTAAACAGGTTGTCTGGAGGTTGGAAGTCTCTCTCCTTGGGATTACTCAACACTAGACTGGACACAGCTGACCTGAGCAATCCCTTCTAGTTGAGCATGCTTGAGTAGGAAGGTTGGACTAGAAGATTTCAAGACGTCTCTTCCATCTTCTATGACTATTAGCATTGTGGAGCTATTTGCAGAATGTCATGTGGTTAGGAGAAAAACAAACCCACAAAACTCATTTTGAAAAAGAAAAGGGCAATTATGCTGCCTGGTATTTTTCTTGGCATACCAGTTATTCTGTTAAAAGTGACAAAATATGATGAATCTCTCATGGGATCATTGAATAGTTCTGTGTCAGGTACAAGCATATTATCTTTTAAGTTCTCTTTTGATGTTCTTTTTTTGCAAATACAGCTTTCTTTTTTATTTATATATCACACCTTTTTATTCTGGTTCATTCTTTCCCATGTTGCCTGTTAATTTTATTGTGCTATGGTCACTGTATTAAGTAGCTCTTCATTAGTGATGATTTTGTGCTTGAGACCAAGTCAACAGTTGTTTCTTCATGTTTTTTAGAAGAATACCACTCTTTTGTTCAGAATTTTGAGCCTAATACAACTGTGCTTGACTCTTTGTAAAAAAAGATTTCATTTGGCTAAACATTTGTAATGTATTACATGTCCAACTTAGGATGAATTCAAAATGTCTGTCTTATTTTCTGTGCTTCTGTAAACCCCAGAAGTCATCTAGTCCTACCTCATTACCCCAAAGCATGTCCAGTCACACCTATATCACTGTTAATGGATGGTCATCTGACCTGGTTTTGTAGACCTATATTTTGATGTTTACAGTCTGTAAACTTTCCAGGCAGTCAGTAATGCTTTGCAGTGTTCACTGTTACAAGTGTTTACTTTTCCTGGAACATCATATGAAGCTCTGATCAAATGGACCAGAAGGAACTACAGAAATTAAAAGTAAATTCTGGATAATCCTTTTTTTTTTTTTTTTTTGCAGGTGATTGTTGTGTTTGTATGGGGTAAAAATGTGGTGAATAGACCTTTAAGTAAAATTAGGGGACCCTCTTCTTCTAACACCTTGATTTCACATTACTCCTTTTGGCTGAGTATTCATTGTGTATTTCCAATAGAGACTAACAAAGCTTCAAAAGCTGCATATATTTGTAGGCAAGTTAAATATTCTTTTGTTCTATTCAATTTGTCCATTTTAGGTAAGAAGTTGCACTCTAGCCTTTGTGCCTGATTTATTGCTTTGAGCCCTGTGTGAAACGAATAAGTGAATATTCACTGATTTCTGGTGC
>VWZD01005122.1:359275-446197 GCA_013396695.1 Sakesphorus luctuosus | reverse complement strand
ATCAATGACATTCTGTGAAATGTAATAAAATCTTGAACTCTTGATTTATGAAAGTTATTAGGAAATTATCAGTGACTGCCACAGCATATCAAACTAATTTTTTTTTTCCAAAAGGGGCTGCCTCTAGTTAATGATTTTTTTTAACTGACTTAACACTGATATTAAGCAAGAACAAAAAAAATAAACCATAATAAGACCTAGTATCACTCTACAGACTTCAGAGGTAATTAAGGTCATCCTTTACCTTCTTGTTTTTTGCAGCCTTTACACTCTTTTAAATATATTTTAATATAGTACTTATAAACTAACAATAGCTTCCCGTCTTTTGCTTCCTGAATATTTGTAATTGTTACTTCACACAGCGGAGTGAAATATCATAACTGCATTTGTGAGTAATCAGCTTTTGATAATGTGAATTTTGGGACACTGAAAAAAACGTATGTAGATGGATCTCCCTTTAAAATAGGAGTTTGGTTCAGTACAAACCCCACGAAAATTATGTGGCTCTCTTACAAAAACAGTACTCTAAATTCTTAGTAAAAACATTTTGTTTCAGACTGGGTGGAGGTTTAAGGTTATCCAACGTGTACTGAAGCCAACAGAGGATAAGAAAAAGGAAACCAATTATTTGTACTAGTTTTATAAATCTCTCTTTATTGCCTAACCTTTTCAAACAAGAATGGATTTATCCTCTGTGGAGACAGTAGTATAAATAATGTCATTCTCTGGCTAGAAATGGCTCTAAAATCCTTTGATCTGATGTAGGGTTGCTTAATACTAAGTACATCCTGTTCTGCTATGTGCACTCTAACTAGATTTTTTAAAAAATCAGCTCTAAAAATTCTCATCAATAAATATGTTTTATTTAGACCAATTTAATATTTATGACACTGTACAGTTAATAGGTATATTTAATTTTTAATGATTGTTTCTTGATGTTTTGGACTTTTTCTGAAAACTAGATTTATATTTTCTTCTTGAGGTTGGTGAAAATACTACAGTAGATCTCCAAATGCAAGATGAATTAACAGGAAAAGTGTTTAGTCTATAAAAGTTGGCCTACTGACTAGGAAAAAATAATTATTTTCTGTCTTCTGTTTTTAAACTGTTGATAAGCAAATCAAACATCATATTATCATATTCACCTTCCCCTGGACATGGCTATCTACTATTGCATTTATTTATTTATTATTAAACCAGTGCTGGTGGAGGAGGATGCAGACAAGGCAAAAACTGACATAATGAGAGAAGGAAAACAAGCATGAAAATGGCCATCGCAGAGGGAAAATTGGGCTATCACAGAAGTTATTAGAGGAGCCACTTGATGTGGTCTAATTTACCAAAGGAATGGCTATAAAGAAATGATAGCTCACATGTCTTCTACATATCAGAAGGCAGGAGCCAATTCATGCCTGTCAGACTAACATTTAACAGGTTTAAATCATTTCTCTGTGAGATTGTTTTCCCCCACCTTAACAAGAATTTTTGTTCACTGTCANTGGGTTGGAAAAGACCTCCGAAATCATCAAGTCCAACCCTTAGTCCAACTCCAGTCCCTTTACCAGTTCATGGCACTCAGTGCCACGGCCAGTCTCAGTTTAAATACCTCCCCAGGGATGGTGAATCCACCACCTCCCTGGGCAGGCCATTCCAATGCCTGATGACTCTCTCTGGAAAGAATTTTTTTCTTCTCTCCAACTTAAATTTCCCCTGGCAGAGCTTAAGACTCTGCCCCTTTGTCCTATTGCTGACTACCTAAGTTGTTCGACAAAAGATTTTTTCCTTTACTGGGATCTCAAAATTTCTCATTTTCCAGGGTGTTGTGTTTAGCATGAGGCAGGACTGCCTTTGTGCTCTGGTAATGTATGCCAGGCAGGGCTGTGCTGTAATGAAGTGGAGCTGGTTGATCAGCTCTCCGTGATGTGCAGAGATCGCTGTCACTTCCGTGGCTGTCAAGTCATGACGAAGCTCTGGGTTTGAGCTCCTGTCACAGGGAACTTCCGAATTTCCACGCTCACTTGACCCTCTGGGTCCTGGAGATCTTGGTGCAATATTTACACTGTGTGTTAGGTTCATGGCTGCTAGAAAAAACCAAGATACATCTATTTATAAATGCTGATTTATGTATTAAGCAATTTCCACTCTGATCGTATAACTATCATTGGAGGGGAGAATACATGAGAGAAAGAGAAAATGTACTATGGACTATGAAGCATGTATTTTTCAGGTCCCTACTTTTATTTATGTTTTGTGGTTTTTTTGTTAGATTACATAAAAAATACAGATGAGCTTTCAAATTTTAGTTTTCTACTGTTGTTTTAATTTAGTAATATAAATATTTTTTCACAGACTTGCATAATTTAAAAATATCTTCTGCAATTGTCAAAACTGAATTATAATGAAATAGTTTTTCTCTTCATGACATTAGGTGAATAGAATTCTCCTTTGGGTTTGGTTAGTCTTGCAATTTACGTCTTTAAACTCAGGAACCATCTATATAAAGAAAAACAAGAGAATTTGAATAATTGGTGTCATCTTCTCTCATAATGGGTTTTTATTTTTGGTCTGTGTGTGTTTTTTTAATTTTTAAAAAGCAAGCTGGTGGGAGAAGGAAACATTGTCTATCTTCTGAGATTGGGAAAAGAAAAAAGGATGATTATACGTAAAGTCAGGAGAAATTGTGAGAACTCTACAAATACCATGGATGACTGAAGGTAGTTCAGTAAAGTAGAGCAGTGTTCAGGAGGTGCAGGAGCCTATTGCTTATGTCACTTTGCTTAATTAATCTGTGTATATTTTAGGAATACCTTTTCAAAGAATACTTAGATATTTTGGTAGTCTTCCAACAACAAAATAGAAAAACAAGTAAGCCACACATATCTGTATTTTGTCTTTCCATTTAAATATATTTGAAACACACTCAAACAAAACCAAAAACCTTTTCTCACTTCTTTTGTAGAAGCTGCATCCTGGCTGGACTTCTGGCACATTTAGGACTTGGACTCACAGGGGGTCTATAAGTGTTACACAGTCACTCATATGCACTTGCTAAGCTTTGTTTACTTTTTAAAGTAGGTTTTGAAGCTGACTTAACTGAGTAAGTTTAGTGCCCCAACTGAATATTTGTACTGGTTTCAAACTGCTGATGTCAGCTTGGCTTATTTCTGTGTATTTACTGACATATGTTAAAATATACAAGTCAGTGGTAGAGCCATTAAGACGTGTCAACATGTGAAGTTGAACTGATTTATTAAAACAGTCCAACTCTGTATGTGGACCAAACTGCTATTTCCTTAAGCATACTCTTTGGACAACTCCCTCCTGTGCCTCTTATCTCCCTCCCCACCCCTCAAATATGTGCTAGTAGTACCAAAATTGAGAATGAAATAATGAATGCAAGTATGTACCTGTCAAGATATTTTTGTCTTACTGTTCAGGTAGCAACATAAAAAAGTCATCCATTCATTAGCCAACAAATGAATTAGTTGGGTTTTTTTCAAGATACATACCTGAATTCATTCTGTGCACGTTGGAGAACTGGTTACCTTGCAAAAAGGACCTTCCTTGGAATAAAATTAAATATTTAACTGTTTTATGAAGGTTTATGTGGTAATACTGATACAATTTCAAAAGCCACAGATATGCATAACTGCACTTTTGGAGTCCTTGTGGTTAAAACTGAAATTGCCATGTCTTCTGGTTTCTGCATTTTCCTGGAGCTCTGATTGCGTTTCTGGCTATGAAAGCCTAGAAATAGTAGCCTTACACTTTTGAAATTCCCACAGGCCTCTCTGCTTGCTTCCAACATGGATTGTTTTTCTTGTGAGTGGGAATTCTTTGCTCCACAAGGATGTGAGGCGAGGCCAGTAGCTACATTTGTTCTGTTTTGAAAGATTATTTTTTATGGCTCAATTTATTTCTGTGTTTCTTACACATAGAAATGTTATGGTAGCGTTGATTTAGAGGCAGGGTTAGCAATCTTCCTGTAACTCTTACTCCTCTGAGTAGTATCAGTAAAATCATCTGAGTTGTTCTGTGACTGAGGCATATTCCTGTGGTCAGAGCTTTTGTATGCTTGTCCCATGACAGCCCAGGTAATAAAGACCAAGTTGCAGCTTTTATGAATTACTGACATTGATTCAAGAACTAATAACAGTACTNNNNATTCAAGAAGTAATAACAGTACTGAAATTGGGAGGCTGCAATCACAGTTTTTTAAAGTTTGAGAATGGTAAAAGAAGCTCCCATTAAAAAAAAAAAAAGGAAAATAAATATAGCTTAAATTTCTTTGTCCATTATTGAGCTAAAATCATGCTTGTGTATATGAAGTATATGCACTATGACAAGCTGTGCTTCTCAGAGAACTCCTTCACTTGATGAACACTTGTAGCACAGGAAAAAAATAAGCTTATGCCCATCTGAATACTTCATTTGCTTTTTACTAAAAAAGAAAACACTTTGGTAAGAATTGTTTCCTCAGATCTTGCATAAAGGTTCAAGAAACTGACAAAACAACCTGTTTTCCCTTCAAAGCATGCATTTCTTCCAGAAAAATTAGATTGGCCCCAATACATAGCATGCGAGCCACAAGATCAGTACTGGATTTAAAAGTGGGTTCCCCTGCCCCCTGTTTCCAAGTAAGACTTAGTGACACTCGAAAAAACCAGCACATGCATTGAACCATGTCAAAGTTAGTTACAGGGAAGGTTCTGCTGGTCACTTGTCCCAGTGACTCCTCCAACTTTTGCATCAGTAAATGGAACAGTGGTGGCCAATAGCGAACCATCCAGATTTTGCAACGACTGATGGACACACTAATAATTTGAAGTTTTTTTTTAAAATAGTTGCTAAAGAGACTGTGGGCCAGCTGGATGGGCTGTGCAGCCTGGGAACTGCCCCACTGCCCTGTTTGTCATTGGGATCCATGTGGTGGGAAAGGTCTGCTGGATCCAAAACAGAGCCAGACCAGGCTCCAAAGCACCACGGGAGTCCCTTAAAAAGGGGCGAAAACTAAGTTATATTAGTGCCTAACAAATTAATTGACTAAAAGCAGTTCAAGGCAAGGTACAACTGCAGAAACAAATGTATCATGTTTGAAAATTAAGGGTTTATGGCATGTGTGTGAGATCACACCTTAAGTAACAGCAGTGTCCTGATCATCATCACTTCCATGCTTGAGCACCAAGTCCTGCAGAGTTTGTCTTTGCTGTATAATCTTTAAAAATTTAGGTACTTAGAGTATAAGCTAGAGGTGGAGTTTTCTGCCTTTGTCTCCAGAAGTTAATTGTATTTGATTTTATTTCTGTCAGTTTATTCTCCCGAGTTCTCATTTGCTTGAGTAGAATTGTTTTGCCTGTGGGTTCTTGTAGTCTAAATAAATTGTAAATGAGTGAGATGACCATTGGTTTGATTTTAACAGAGTATTGTGATAAGACACATTCCTTCAATTAAAATGTTATAAGACTATCACTTTACCTTTTGAAAGGTAACCATGAAAAATGTTATCAAGCAATATCTAATTGTATCTTACGTATCATTCAGTAACAATAATTTTGGTGTCTTCAGAGATTCCTCTAGGGCATCAACTCTGTGAAACAGACAACTCCACAAACGAGTGGGATTTATAGTATAAAGAGACAGGATTAAATTAAAGGAGTTTAAATTCAAATATATACTTAATCCCATTTAGGAATTACAGCAAATTTATATTGAGAATCCTCTTTGAAACTGATGTTTGTAATGTATATGTTCTTTTAACTCAATGTTGAGGTAAAAAGTTCACTTTCAGGGTTATTGGGAGTTTTAGCAGTACCTGAGAAATTGCCATCAGAGAAGGTTCTTTTGTTGTTGTTTTTTTTTCCTTGGGACACATAACTTTGTAGATAATACTTTTGGCATAAAAATCTCATTTTTGTTCCATAGTATATTGAAATTTTAATTTTTAAATATAAACTGCTTTGTTAACAGCTCTCCAGTGAAACGTATTTCAGTGTCTCAATAACAAGTTGTTTTGAAGCCTTCAGGTATCTCTGAAACACTGATGTGCATCTAGCTGTGAGAAGAAAAAGGTGTCGGAATACTTCACCTCTCTGAGTGACAGATTATGCCATCCCCCTTGTTTTCTGAAGGAATGTATAAATATCTGAGTCTATGCAGTTTGCTGATCTTTCTCCTGAATTGCACCTCTCACAAGGAGGTATTTTCAGAGCTTCCATTTGGAGGATCTTGCGCCCCAGCTTCAAATTAGAGTCAGAGTGGTGGTGCTCCAACTTAGCAGTTTCACAGACATTCTCTTGCTTGAGTGAGAAGAGTTCTTTGATTTGGACACTTCCTCATCTGCAGTACCAAAAAAAAAAAGTCATTATAACAAATGCTTTTCTCAATGGGCTCAGTAGAGAGCAAGAAGCACCCTGGAGTGGGCCCTCAAGTCCAGCATTCACTTCAGGGAGTAAACACAGGCATATTCCATGGATAATGTTTTGTTCTAGGTTGTGGTACACTAGTTAGAAAAATTATTTTACCTGGGTTTATTGATCACTGTGAAAGTCCATGCTGCAACTGTGAGGCAAACAGTACCCTCTGTATGGTTAGTAGGAGCTGTGTATCATTTGAGTGGGGTCTTGTTAATAGTGCTTTTCCAGACTCTTCCTATAGTAAGTGAGTAAACAGCATGTGCATCCAAAGCTTCAGCTGTGAGTTTCCTGCCCTGCACCCTGAATTCCAACAAGCTAAGGGTAGTAGACTAACTTATCTAGTGAAGTGAGGTAAGCATCCTTTATTTGAAGAACATAGATTGAGTTAACTTCATTTTGAGTGGCTGGAGCTTTGATTTCTAAGTATTACAACAGATTTAATAAATTCTATCATTTGTTGTTGTATTTCATCCTGGATTCTTGGCTCTTTATAATCATCTTCATTCTTGCCTTTTTTTTTGCCCTGAGACTGCCATCGCTGGAGTAACTAATAGAAATTCTTTATGGTTGCTTTCAGAGTCTGTGTACTTTATACGTGATAGGCCTGAGACTTGCTCTGGTTTTCTCCCCTTTTTCTTTGTGTTTTCCATCATTGAAAAACCAGAGTATTTAAATAAACACCATAGTGAACAACTCTATCCAGATTTGCATCAAGTTGACCCAAATAATGCTCTCTGCATTTTGTCTCATTATAATTTGTACATTCAGTTATATTAGAGAATCTTATATTTGTGTCCTTTTCAGTTTTTCTTTGAACAAAGTAAATACTATTGTAGTTAATGACTCCTTGTACAGAATACTTTATAGTTTTACTAATGGCTGCCTGGAGTCTCTAATGCTTCTGGAATCACCAATCTTCCTTCCTTCCTTCATGCAAGTTTTTGTTGTGAATATGTTGAACATTTTCCAGCCTCATGCCAGCCTTCCCCCTTTAGTTTACAGTTAAAGTGCATGTGTTTTTTTAACCACAATGCAGAATATATTCCACCCACATGCCTGATTTTGTTCATGCATTTCTTCTGAGTAGGTGCCCTTCTGCTTCTCTTCATTGCTTTTACTCCTTGATTCCACATCATTTGCAAATACAGTGATTACAGTCCTGCTTTCTTCCAGGGCTTTGTAAGACCTGAATTTACTGTTCCTCAGGGGAGATAAATTTTTCTAGTATCTGTAACTCATGTTTATTATTATCTTTTTAATTGCTATACATTGTTTTATGCTTCCCTTGACAAGTAGGTTAAGGTATTTAAAAGCATATATGTATGTGTGTGTATATATTAAGATTCACTAATAATTGTAACTATTCCTTGCCAAATTCTAGGCTGACTTTTTCACTTTCTCCTGTTTAATTTGGGTAATTTTAGAAAATGCCATTAAATTTAAATTGTTTTAATCTTTAATTCTGAGTAGCATCCCTTCTTTGGGGAATATTTTAAACCCTCAGGTCAGCTGAAGTACAGTATTATACTGACCAGCTATTGCACTGAAACCTGGTGTTCAGATTAATATTGAAATTGCAGGAGTCTCAGTTAACAGACTTGCAATGCAATAAAAAAAAAAATCAGTGTATTGAGCTTTGTGAGTACTTTTGTGTAATTACAGTGTTTTTTCTAAGTGAAACTTGGAAATAAAAAACGTAGAGAAGGTTTTAGGGGTTTGCTCCTTTTTTTTTTGTAAAGTATCTTTAAAGAGAATTTTTAGATGAAAATTTATGGATTAGAAATGTTTCTTTAGGCTCTGAAATTTGAAGCTGTTGCTTTAAGAAAAGTTTTCCGATTGTTTAAAGCCATATTTATTTACAAAATATAATAAAGTGTTCCCATAAAGCTTTGTGGAAATAAAGGTATTGTGAGGTCTAAACACAGAAACACAGAGTACTTACCTTGGATGAAAATGTTGGATCAGATTATGTGGAATTTGGGAGAAGAGTACTTTTTAAAAATTTTAATTTTATTTTAAGAACACTCAGTAGACCCTGAGGCAAATCCAGTTAGTGTAATATTAATAGCTTTAATGGTGTACAGCCAAATGCTACATCTGGTTTTGCAGTGTTTTTTTTTTTTTTTTTAACAGCCAACAAAAGCACTGAAGACTCTGTGTGTGTTGTATTTAAAACAGAATTATCAGAGGAGTTGTATCCTTTAAAGCAAAATACAAGCCAATGTGAAGACTGACTCTTTGAATGGAGATCACAAACCTAAATTTCCTGGAAATAGCAAAGTGTAATTGTCCACAGGCTGTGGTTACACTTCCTTTGAGTTTTCAGACAGATCACAAAAAGATTTACATTTCCACAGATTGCACAGATGGCACTTTGCAACATGTGTATTTTGGGCTGCTGTCAGCGCTTATTTGGTACACTTTTAAACTTGTGACCTTTGGCTATTATCATGGTCTTTGTATTTTGGGTTGCAGTGATTTCCTTTTTCTTCCTGAAACAATTCCTTATTGTTTCTTCTTTGTGTAATGAATGTGTGTTAAGAATTCTGCCATGTCATTTCTGTTCTTTCTCTTGCAGTAATATGTATTTTAGGCAAAACCACCCTAAATCTGAGGAGTGCTGTGATAGTATTTTTGCTTTTAAAATTATCTGTATATCTCAACATTATCTTAAATATTTACTGCCCTGTAGTAATATAAATGTGCAATTGTTTATTTCTAGTGGTTATGAGGAGAAATAAGAAATTTGAATTTTACCTATGTGCCTTTTTTGGTCAGAGTACTTTTTGTCCCTCGAGTAATATTTAAGAGGAGTGGATTTGTTGAGAAGATACTACATTGTCATGTACACTGGGGTATAACATATGACCAGAGAAGAGGTATTAGGGAAATTTGAAACTAATAATTTCTGACCTTTCAGAGACAATTTTGGTTGAAGTTTTAAATGGAAATTCCCTAGTCAGTGAAAGATGCTTTTGAAACTGTCTCAGGGTTAAGTTAAAGGAACTTATATAAGAGTGCTAGAACCATAGAAACATGAAAAACTGGTTCTGTTTTTCTTTGTTTAAGGGCCCACAGCTTTAAAACTTCCATAGCCTTCTGAGGAAGGTGTAGATATCTTAATTTGTAGCCTCGGTTCCAGGCAATTCTGAGTGACACTGAGGACATTCTGTATGTAGAATGGCAGCATTCATGACTGAGGGAGCTTTAATTTTCTGGCTTCTCAGCAACTATACAATTCTGCTAATCAGAGCAGGGCACTCATTCCCTTGGGGTGCTCTTTGGGTGACAGCCGATCCCGCGTTCCCTCGCGTGGCAGTCACATGGAGGTGGTTTGGCTGATCCTCTCATGCCACGTCCCCCTTCTCCTGTCTGTTGGTGGCAGCTTCCAGAGTACCAACTTGTTTCATGTCGACTGCATGTTGGGCTTGGTGATAAATCACCCATGAATAGCCAGCTCTGTATGTCTTGTTTTAAAGCAGTCCTGAACATTGATTAATGTGGCTCTTCAATGGCAGAACAATGCTCAAGGCACATACGCACATGAAAAGCTCTTCCAGTGCAAGAGATAGCTTTGTCCTGCAAGCTCCCCGTTAAATGATTCCCTTTCTGGGCTGGCCTGGACCTTGGCTAATTGATTACCAGAACTTCAGGCAGGCTGTTTGGCCTCAGCCTGAAGGGATGATGAAAGCATTTGGAAAGTCTGCTCTGAAGGACCAGAGGCTCGTGTTCCAGTCATGCTCCTCTCAGCCACCAGGTTATATACAGCCAGGGGACCCAAGCAGTATTTAATACACAATCTAAGGACATCTCATATGTCTAAATGGATGAGCAGCTTCCGCTGGCAGATGAATAAATGACTAGGACTAAATGGTTTGCTTTGGTTTGATTTTTTTGGGGCCAGTTTTTATTTTAGGCTTGGAAGGCACATAGAGGTAAGGAATGGGGTTACGTGAATTCAGTTGTTCTCTCGCCTTGTGACAGGTTCCTGTTCCTGACTTGCAGTTATTTGTATATTCCTGCCTCTTTGAAAGCAACCCCTGTGACAAGCCTTGGAGAGTTGGGGCTTTCCTGCTCTTTGCAGGCACCTCAGTTCATTAGTCTCAATTAATCTTCTGAGCAAATCGTGCACAATTCAGCCCATTAATGGAGCAAAGCCAGCACAGAACAGGGGAGTATTGTTACTCTTTTTTTAAAACTCTCCCATGCTTTCCATTACCTTTTATGTTATTGTCTTCATATAGAATTTTGGTACATGTAAACATAGCTATAAAATGACAGCTCCATCCTGAATATGAAATGATTGCTACCAAGTAGTGACGTCTAGTAAAATCAGCTACTCTCTAGCTCTTTGACAATATAGTCAGGATAGAGAGCCTTCTGTTCTTCAGAAGGCTGAGAATGTAGTATAAAAACTTGTTACCTTACCAGTGAGCGGATTAAATCCCTCCTTTTGCAGTCCACTGTCAAATAATTGTTTCATATGACAGAATAATAAATAAGGGAAAAGTGTCTTTAGAAAAGCCTCGTATGCTTAGAAATAGCTGCAGTCTACTGCAATTTTTCTACAATCAGTGAAGTGCATGCTTATTTCTATTGTGGGTGTATTTACAGTGTACTTCATGCAGTACTCAAATTGTGTTTATTTTTACATTTACATCAGATATATATAAGCAAAAATATTACTGCTGGAATTGGTAATTGTAACTATGTGTGTCAATATTGTGTTTCCTTTCTGTTTAAACACTCGTGACTCCTATATTTATATTACTTTCTTCAATATATGTGGATATTTTTTTATTTCTACTTCCAAAAGAATTAGCAATATCAAGATGTTTTCTTTTATCTAGAACCCAAAGTTTCACTGGATTCCAGAGTTTTAATTATTTCTGGGATGTGCTTTCAGTCTTTAATTAATTTATGCTTCCACAAAGTTCTTCTAATGGTAGTTTCGAATACATAGAAATGCAGCATTTTTTTGTCACAAACAAGACAGTAAAAATAATGAGGTTTAGTGGAACTTATGGCTCTAGTTCCTTTTGCCTCCTCCAGTCTTCATTATTCACCTGCTTTATTTGTGACTTTGTTCTTTTTTTTTCCTTCTGGAAACCTGCATGTTTTGCAGGACTGTCTTAATTTCAACTTGTGGGTAGCATTTTGGGGGTTTTTGCTTGTGATATCCTGACTGTGTCTTTGAATCTTCTTCAAAGAGAAGAAGAAAAGTTAAGGTCAGACATACCAATATTTGATTGATGTGCCCATTATAAAAAATCATCTTTTGTATTTATCTAGCAAAATGTTAATGTTCTAATTATGTTTTAATGTGAATTTGACATGATGGAATGCAGTAATTATCAAGTTTTGAAATAACCTGGTGGTTCTGTCTGAACTTGTCTCTAGTTTCGAAGTCTTAAGTTCTGTTCAGTGCTTTGAAGTGGCCTGGTTGTGTTTGTTGCAAGAGATGACAATGTGCTGGGACTGCATCTTAAATCTCCTGGCTTCTGGTATTTGATAGACTGTGCCATTTGGAATTAATGTTCCAAAGAATGTGGGTGCTCTTCCAGAGAACTTTTTGAGGGCAAAATAGAGAAAGGTTCACTAAACAAACCAATCCTTTTTAGAATGTGATAAGCTCATGGCATTTCCTAAAGAACTGCTTCAAATAGAAACATATGTCAGTGTTGGAGGAGACAATAGCAGTTTCCAAACCCAGACCCATCATAGTATTTCTTCACTTTCACTTAAGAAGAGAACGAAGGGACTGACTTAGAATATCCTTTTGTTGTTGGCATCTGACCCCCACGTTACTCCATCCTTTCTTGTGCCCTCTTGCACCTACTTAATGCTGTCTTCTTGATGTATAAGGTCTGTGTTGGATATGGGACTCATTTTTTTTCTTGTTAAACTCTGCCATCAAAAACCAAAGGATGCCTAAAAAGACATACTTATATTGATGTTGACAAATAACACAGTGCAATAGAAGTGAAAGGGTTTGGGGTAAGGCCCCAGCATCAGCTGTTTGTAGCTTTTAGGGCTTCTACTTTAGACTTGGTCTGGTCCAGGTGCTTGGTCTCAATGACCTGATTTCCTCTCCAGGACCTTGTCACCTGTCTTGGCTTCAGCTGAAGGGAATCCAGTTTGCACACTACAGGACTGCCATGTAATGCAAACTAAAATACAATCAGGATGGGGGGTGTTTAGGAGTCATTTCATAAGCAGACAATCTAAATTGAAATATTAATATATGCACACAGTTTGAGGCATAGCAGGAGTAATAAATGCTTTATTAAGTATCTGAGCAGTCCTTTTACTGTGGAAGGTGACATAGACAAGTAAATCCATCCTTAGTTTGCAAAATCAAGAAAAACAAAGGTGTTTGAATTTCATCCTGTCCTGGATTATATTGGTTTTGTTTGTTTGATGCATCCTCTTTTTTAAGACATCTCTGAACTAATATTATATAAAAATGAAGTCTATTACTCAGGAGACTGGTAGGAAGATTTTCCTATCTGCTTCTTTTTCTTCACTTACCTCTGCTTTCGCTGTGCTCTTTTAACAAAAATGGAAAAGTCTGTAATGAAATCCATTTATCTGAGGTTGTAGTGGTATTTTTTCCCTGTGTGGATTGTAATGATGCAGGACTGTTGTGAAACATTCAGGGAGATTCCCTTTTACATGGGTATTCTGATAAGACGTTTGTGTTGCAGCACAAGCTTGGTTTGGCTTTCTGTGAATAAAGTCGCCAGTTGTGCTCTGGTCAAAAATGGACTGTTGCTAAAGGAATCCCAAGGCTGTCTCTGAAACTGGATTTTCTGGAAATTAGTACATTATAGTACCTCCCTGAGCTCTACATAATTAGCTCTCTCTGTTTTCATATGTTTATCAATTTGCATTCATTGAAAGATTTAGAAAATTGGATATGATACAAAGTTAAAGCTTAAACCGATACTTAACAGTGAAAGCATTGAAAAAAAAATCATGTAGACACAGTGGCAGTTACTGGCTGATGCCAAAAAAAGGATAATTTTCCTCCATAGCTGATTTCTGCACCCAGCCATAAGCTTCATGCCTCTCCTAATTAACTTCATGCTGGTGAGCAGATTGAGAATGGCTCTAGTCAGCGCTAAAACTGCCTGGAAACATGCTGGTTTACAGCCGTATGCAAAGTTGCTGAATTTTTTTTAAATTACTGCCAAAAGCCACAAGATATAGATGCATATGTTTCATGCTAATCACAAAATAATAAGGTAATTGATATTCAACAATTTAAAACAACAAACAGAGCGCATACTCTAAATCTGACTGGCTTTAATTAATGCTGCTGCCCACTGTTTGAGTGGAACCACAAAGGAAGTGGTGGGAACTTGGTTTTGAAAGAGAGGTCTTTTCCAAAATGTTGATAAAACAGTTGAATAACTCTTTATGTGTCCAGGAAGGCAGATGACGAACTGTCCTACTTTCTTTGTTGCCAGTAATAGATTTGAAAAGAAAAAGCCAAGGTTTTAGGAAGGTGAAACCTTGAGAAGGCCTGGAAACTGTTTTGTTTCTTTCTTTGAAATTAGTCAGTGTCTTCTAAGGAGCTCACTTCAGGATTTGTCCAGATTCATCCAGATTGTTAAAAATTAATTCCACCTGTTCTAAGGGGGTATCTGTGAATCACATTGTTTTTGAGACTGCCACTCACCTTCATGGCAGAGAAGCTGAGGATAAAAACAGTTATGTTGTTGATGGAAAATCAGTAAGAAAATGAATAGGATTTACTAGAAGGGAGCGAGGAAAAAGGTCTTAAGCTAAGGTGCTTTTATGGAGGGGTTTTAGTTGAAGTAATTCTGTCAGCTCTAGAAGTCAAAATTCTTGGCTCTTGTGAGATGTTGAAAGTTTTTTGGTAGCAGTCAGCCCTTCTAGTCATCCTGACAGTTAAACTAGTGTCGCAGGTTTGGCTTAACTGTATGCTAGCTCTGGACTGTATGCTTCCTCCTTTCTCTTAAAGCCGTCTCAGCAAAGGGAAAAAACTGGAAAGAAACGAAATGCAACAGAAACTGAATTGAATAAATAAGAAACTATATTATTTGATATTCACAATCACACTGTATGTACAGGACGTAGGGGGCCCCCACCTCCCCCAGGGGAAAAGAAGGGAAAAGGGAAAGGGAAAAAAACCCCTCGAAATGTGGAGAAAACTAACTTAAACTTAAGCTAAATACAATTAAAGACTTTAGGAAAAGAGAACAAACAAAAACAATCTCACTCAGGCTAGGAGAACTCACAGCCACAGGAGAAACCAGCCAGGCTCACTCCTTGCTCTACTAGCTCCTTCGATAGAAGGACACAGCCCGGAAACTCCTCCCCCACCACGTGGAAAACAAGTGTGGAATACTTGTGTAATTTCCTTAGATACTATGGTGGCCAAAGAAGCCATAACTTGAAACTATGACAACTAGCTAATAAGTGCATTAAATTTGAATGACATATTTCAATAAAAATCCACATTTCTCTCAATTATTTAATTGAGAGAAATGGGAGGGCTTTATTGAATATGTGTCATTACTTTTCTGTGGTGGACAGTAACTTTTGATAAAATTTGTTTTCTGTCTTCTTCTGGAAGACCACCAGGAATATTTTGAATGATTCTGATGAGTAAAGCATTAGACCGTTGTGCTTCATAGCTGAGCTAGTTTTATTTATTTATTTGTTTTGTTTGTCTGCAGGTGTTTTTCTGGTTTTTCTGTAGGTTTGTTCTTAAAGAAAGTGGGAGAGAACAGCTGTAGAACTACGATGAAGAGCATTTCTTTTGTCTTTGTTGTCTGCTTATCCTCCTCTGTGGTGGCGATTGCCTTTTAAAACCTAAAATTTTAATATATGAAATGGCTGTTGCAAAGCAATGAATGATTTATTAACTGGCTACTTCTGGGTAAATTGATAAGATTCTTTTTCATTGGAATAGCAACCATGATAACATTTTTTAAAAAGCTCTATCCAAGGAGGAGTTTATGTAATTTCCCTCTTGGAAATGCGTTGGAAAGGACGATTTTGTTCATTGGGCCAGATTAAGCAGCTATTGGGAGCAAAAGGCTTAAGAGTCCAGTATGGGCGTGGAAAGTACATTTTCTAAGCTTTTCTTGTGTTTTGACAACGAGCATGTGAAAATGAAGAAAAACTCCATTGCTGCTTTTATCCTTTCTGATTAGAATGTAATGTTTAAAGATTGTGATTTTTGAGATGACTGTTACAAAATGATTTTTGTGTCTATTCTCTCACTTCCATGAAATGAAGAATGATTTATTGTTTTGCTTAATTGAGGCATTGTTCTGGAGAAACTCTGGAAAAAAAAATTACCAACTTACTGAATTGGAAAATCTCAACCTGTTTTTTTTTCCTTCTGGCATGATAAAATGACTTCATTGTTGCAATATACTGGTACAAACAATTTCCTAAAGGGAATAAATAACTATGAAGAATAGGTCTGTCAATGGCTACTAAATACGTAAGTCCAGATGCAAATTCTTTCAAACCACAGTTTCTGGCTGCCACAAGCTGAACTCTGTCTATTAAGAAGAAAAAAAATTGTTTAAAATCTGTTAGCTGAGCATCTGCAACTCACCACTAATGGGGACTTAATACTGGGGCAAAGCAGAACCTGAGCCTGATCCTGCAAGGAAATATTTTATGTTCTGGTGTTTCATTGTAGAGGCATTTTTCTGTTGAGAGTAATGGAGAAACAGCAAAGAAAATTATAGTATATGTCACTTTTTTAAATATTCAAGAGAGTTCAAAAAGGGGCATAAGGAATACAGCCTGGAGTCAAAGTGAAGAGGCTTTGCATGATCTTTGGGGTTTCAGACCCTCTGTTGCCTTGGGCTCTGTTTTGTTACTCAGTGAGCCTGCTGGGTCCATTGCATGTGCCAGTTTTCCCAAGGGTGCAGAATCTCAGGAGTCTCAATACAGCATTGTCAGCTACTAACAGAAACACAGGAGCTTTTCTTGAAGAAAGTTCAAAAGTATTATTTTAGAAATATTATTGAAAAGAGGTGGGTTCATTATTAAAAGTGAGGAACTGGGGACTTTACTCGAAGCGATCTACAGGGAGAGGTGCTGCAATTCTCCCAGGCTTCTGTTGTTGCTTATGAATTTCATTTCCTCTGGCTTTTCCTGTAAATACTTGATAAATTAAGCCTAACTTTTTTTTCTTACACCAATTTGCCTGTGGGAGAAGGGAAAATAAGGCAACACTGTTTTGCTGCTTTGTCCTTCACAAATCCATGGCTATGGTGAATAACCCAGCTCTAGTGTTTGCCATTCTGCAACCAGGATCTTGTGTCTGGGTGTGCTTGTAGCAGTCAGAGAAGGAAGCAAACCTTGCTCACTGTCACTACTCCTGCCACAAAGCTTGAGTACCAACACTTGATGTTGCCATTAAATCCAGACGAGGCCCTCTGTGGCAAAGCTGTGAATGTGGCACTCCTAACAAACTGTGTTGGTGGAGGAAGTAGAATGTGTCAGATTTGCTCCAGCTGGAAATAGTTCATTTATCTAGCTTGAAAAATTTTTTATTGCTCTATTTCTGAGAAAATAGTTGTATGAAGTCATAACTATCAGGAAACTTGAGCTGGCAAAGATTGTAATGAGCAGTTCAGTGAGGATGAGTGTAAGGCTGAAAATGTTAGTTGAAAAACATGCTTGGCAGAGCCAGGAAAAAAGAAATAGTTAGGTTCCAGCTCACCTTTGGAATTCTTCTTTCTGTTGAAACTAGGATTTAAAAATAATGACTTCCAGCAGGTTTCTCAATAATCTGCTGCTTTGAGTAAGGGCCAGTTAAGATGTTCGTGTTTTTTAATATAAAATCCAGAAACTACTGACTAAAGGTTCTTTATTTACCAATAAACATGGCATTATTTTTGGATCCACATCACTGAAGATTATCACTTAAAATATTGAGAAGATTTGTCTTTCACTTATGTTACTGACAGAACTTAGAATTCCATTTCCTCCCACATGTAAACTCTCAGAAATTTTTGCTCAATGATACTCACTTTCATAAGTGGCCATGGAAAAACAACAAATGCAGAGTTCCTGGAACCCAAAATACTGTGCAAATTCTATATTGCATTGTTAGATATTGTACAAATACATATTTGTGTAGGAACTGAGTGGCTTCAGTGTAGAAAATCCATGTGTACATAAAGAAAATAAAAATTGAGTATAGAACTTCCCCATGTTTCTTTCTTTCTCTGCTGCACTCAGAGCAGACAAACTTTTATATGTTGCCCAGCCTACAGTTTAGCACTTGAATGTCCCATGGTGTAATGGAGAGCACTCCGGACTCTGAATCCCAAGGTTGTGAGTTCGAGTCTCAGTGGGACCGTCCCCTGGCAGTTCAGTGCCTCCCTGCCATCCCATCCCATCAGATCTCGGATGCTCAGCAGGGTCTGTCCCGGTTAGTACCGGGTGCTGTGACAGTCCCGAGGACTTCACTGTCACTGTCCAAGCTTGCTCAGCCATGGCAGATGGACCTCAAGACTTAAACGGTGGGGCCAGTTCTGTTGCACGCTGAGCCTCACCTAAAAAACCCACGGCACAGGCTGGAAGGGCACACCTGAGTGGGGAGAGCCCTTCCCAAATCTTCGTTTGCGAAGTCTGGCCATACATACATACATACATACTCCCACTGGCAGTAATCAGCATATGTCAAATAAATGTTGCTGGAGAGAAGTTCTTTGAAAGATCAGATTGCAGCTTTCTTAATATGTGTGTTATTTCTGAGCATTTGCAATTAGATACGTAGGGTTTGTCATAAGCTCTTGATATTTCTTTCCTGTGTTTCTGACTCTGGCTGTCCAACTAAAATCATGTTTAAAATAATAATGTTGTATTAGGTGAAAAAAAAAACCAAAACAAAACAAAAACCAACAAACCCAAACTTACTGCTGTGCTGCCTTTTTCAGATACATGTTAGAATTTTGCTGTGGTATAGATAAGTAAGGTTTCTTAACATATGCCTTATGGTAGGCAAAAGACAGGGAAGCAGAGTCCAGTGCCCAGTGCGTAGCAGATCTTTGACTCACCAGTTTTGTAACAACTTGGTTCTGGCTTTCAGAAGCCAGGAAAACTTCACTTCCCCAGTACAGAGCAAGGCATTTCTTCTAGCTGAGGTACTGAAAACGGAGACAAAGTTTGTCTGCCTTTGTTATTTTAGATTTCTTTTTATGATCGTAAAAATGTAATACAAAATCAACCATGCAAAAGTGGAATTTGTAAGAATAGCAGTCACCTTGAAAGAATTTCTGCTGAAAAAAAAATTGTGTTGCTTCTAGTTTAGAGCTTTGGGGGAAAGGTTCTATATCTTGCCTTTTATTTGGTTTTATTACCCACACTGGCTACTTTTGTGTCCTTGACTTAAATGTATATATGCACTGTTACTAACAGCTTTCTCTGTGTAAACATTTGAAGAGCAAACAGCAGTATCTTGTAAAGGGTAAGTGGATTTTCTGAGGTGAATACCCTATAGGTAATGTGGACTTGAAAGAGCATTCCAGCAGAGCTCTGGCTTTTCCAAGGCTGTCTCCAGCACTCTGTTACCCTTAGCCTTGCTCAGAACTGCAGCATCAGTATTTTGTTGAAAAGCTTGGAGAAGCAAATAAACCTTGCCTTTACTGGGATTAATTTACTGCAGCCTGAAGCAGCAAAGCAGTTCTGGCAAGCACTCACGAGCTGAGTAAGCAGTGCCCTCACATCTGGTGACAGTGTGAGTTCATTGCGGAAGTCTCGGAGAAGACATCAGACTGTCCGGAATGGGAGCGGGAATATTAGTCACCTACAAGTGAGAGCTCTGAATTTGAACCCTTCGAGTTGACTGTTCACATGGTGGAATATGGATGTGGGATTTGTTGCCTTCTGTTTCTCTTAAGGCATATGTAGCTCAGTGGAAAACCAAAGACCATTATGCTGGGAGAAGCCTGTCCATTCTGACTTGGCCAGTTGCTGAATATTTGCTTGACTGAATTAAATTTACTGAAATTCTAATCAAAGCAAATCTTTTCAGGAAAGTTAGTAAAGCCCTTATTTTTCAGAGATACTTTAAAATCTAGCTGAAGTAATTAAATAAATTATGCTTGGGGATTTGTTTTTCTTCTGGATGGCCAGCTGGATCTTACCAAATCACTTTAAAACATTATTCCTTGTAATCAGTCTCTGGTCCTCCACAGCAGTGCTAGACTAAACAAGGGAGAGCATTGAAAATCAAAATCAGTTTCAATGATGTAATCATGTTGAATACCTCAACTTACTGACTTGAGCAATTTCTTTCTCCAGCTTAATTATTGCACAACATTCATCATTTTATTATTAAGAAGTGCCTTTAAAAGGTACTTGCACTTTATCTGAGCCCTGGTAAATGCCTGATCCAGTCTTGGCAAAGCCACTGCAAGATCCCAGAGACTTGCTGTTCCTCGATTATCTTGCACAACGTTGGTGCAGCACTTGAATTTTCACGTGGCATTTTCCTAGCTCTAAGACAGGATAGCAGTGGGCATTACATTGAATACTTACATGGTCTGAAAAAAACCCTAGTCCACAAAGATATCTGGACTGAGCTTCAAATTGGAAGATGTTTCCAGAATACAAATTTTAGTTGGTGATAGGTAAGATACACTTGTGTATTCAGTCAGGTAGCAGGCTAGTTGCATAATTGTGATTGATAACTAGGCTCACATTTTTATTTTTCTCTAGTCAAACTGAACTATCAGCAGCCACTACAGAAATGGTAAAAAAACCCCCAACAATCAAGAAAATATTAAATATGTTAAACAAATAGAACACATCTGTTTGTGAGCATTTAGTGAGCCAAAGAGAAAAAAGTTTTGAATACATATTTCTGAGTTCATTGCTTAGGTCTACAAATTTCTGTCAAATTGTTGAATATGATATAAGCTGTTGAAACTTGTTAGAATTCATGTTCAAAATAAAGGGATCTGATTTTCCTTTAAGGGCTTCAGTTGCATGTTGTTACTAGCATTCATAAATTATCCCAGGATTAAGAAAAATGATGTGGGAAACAAACAGTTTTAAACTGGTGGTGAAGCACGTTAGTGACTATTGTAGTATAATGTTGCTTTGTACATTTATCTCTTCTGTTTCTTAAATTGTGTGGTTCCAAATGGATCTTTGGTTTTGTGTGTTGTGAGACTTTTTATATATTCAGTACAGCCTTTACTTATGTTTATACCTCATTTATTTTGTTTAAGAACTACTTATGTGCTTTTATCATTTAGTTTTCTATTGTTGCTGCCAAATCCTGAAAAATTGGTCCCAGTGGTATGCTGCAGCCATTAAATACCAGTTGGTTGCAGAATATCATTTGAACTTATTAAAATGTGATTCATCTCGTGCCAAGTTTATTCACAAGCCCTGTGCTGGGCCAGGCATTATACATCAAGGGAAAAAAATGCAAACTCCCGTGGGTAGAGTTGGACAACTAAATTCTGTGAGTTCAGTTAACTCCTGTCTACACTGGATCCAGGAGGGTGCTGCTGTCCTTTTTCTCTTCACTTGGGTTTTGTCCTAAGTGGCCGAGGTAGCAGACAGTAGAACATGTGAGCAAGCAGAACTTCTGTGGTCCTAATCCCCTAATTAGTCTATCTTGCACAGATGGTATTTAGATTCCTTTTTCTGTGTGAAGAAAGCATGTGGTAACAATATTCATGATTTTTTAGAAGATCAAACATGCTATGTAGGTTTTGCTTGCATATTTCTTAACCTTGTATTTTGGCCAGACCACTGGTTGGAAACAAATGTGAAATGGAACCTAAATACACAGTGAAATTCTTACCAAATCATTTTATAGCGTGCAATAAATAATAAATACATTGCACCACACTCGTGGTATTTGTGACCAGGTAATAAGTTTTTTCATGTTTTGGTCATTGACCCCAAGAAGTAAAATTCAGTAAATCTTGCATTGTTACACTCATCCCAGTGTGAAATCGAGGAACATATTACAGGGAAGGTATGTTTTATTTTTGTTTAGAATAATAAATTCTGATAAAGACATACTGAATTTTCACCTTTAAAACACATAGTAGGTTAATTTCCTACAGAATGATTTAAACATTTTGGGCAAAGTCATTATGTAATGTAGATGTCAGAGGGAGATGCGTTATTGTAAAGCACTTGCATTGGGAAGTCATTTGCAGACAATATTTTGGATAATCTTATCACATAAATAGCCTCAATATAAGAAAAATTGCATACTTGCCTTAAAAATTACTCCACTGATGGTAGTGTTTTTCATTTTATTTTACATCACCCAAAGAACCAAAGAATAACAAAACCATGAGCCATCATAAAAGTGGAGTCTCACTGTGTTTAAATCTTATATTAAACTTGCCAATTATAGTGACAGTTTCTCATTCTGTCTGGCATTTATATGGTGCAATTGGAATCAAATTGCAGCTTTTAAATTTTCCATGGTGGACTTGTCAGTAAATGAAATGGGATTTTTCCACATTGTTTTGATAAAACACTGATTTACCATGTTTTGTTACCATTAGCGAACGTATTGCAAGTGTCAAAGAGATTTTCATAAGAACTTCAAAAGAACAAATAAAAGGAAAAAAAAGAAATGCATGGGACATCCAGAAGGCAGAAGCATAAGATAAGGAGAGGTCAAGAAAATTCAAGAAATAACACTTATAACAAAACAATCCATTCCAACATAATTGGAGGCAATGTTCTAAATTCTGGTATTTTTAAGAGATTGGAGATTCTAGATGAGCATGGTAATGATGCAGGTGGAGAAAAACAGTAACAGATTTCATCTTGTAGGTAAGAAAGATGAGTATTATCTCACATAACAGTGAGGCAGAAAGAACAGTCACTGTGTAGGGGTCAGGAAGAAAAAAGGGGCTGTAGATACCAGTCTATTACATTTTTCCTCCTCCCATAAAAATTTAGATAATGTGCTAAAAGTAGAAAGTTGAAGGGCATAAGAATGTGTAATACAATGATTCTCTGAACTTTTCAAACTATGTGTAGAACTGCAATTAGAGGATATTAAAAATATGTAAACTGCTGTTTAAATTGTTGGATTCATAGATAAGAGTGTGGGTACCATGAAATCCTTTCCAATCATAAGAATATACTTTCGAATCATAGAATGGTTCAGGTTGGTAAAGACACCCTTCAAGAGTTCCACCATTAAACCTTATCCCAAAATTCCTCATCTGCTTGTCTTTTAAGTAACTCCAGGGATGCTGTGTCTTTCACCTAGTTGAAAGGTAAGCCTGGCAGAAAGTGCCAGCAGGAGTTTTTCTCTATTCTTAAAGATTGACAGTGTTGGAGACTGCACTATTTCCCAAGTGTAATGCATTCTTACCTTCCCTAACCTAACATCTAATCTGAGTTGTCCTTGCTGTAATTTAAATGCTTTACTCCTTGTCCAGTCCACTTGGGGCTCTGAGAATTGTCCTCTTTCTCTTTGCACCAACCTTTACATGATTGAAAACTGCTGTCATGGGGCTACATCACTTTTTTTCCCAGCTAACGGGAGATTTTGAAAGATTAGTATCATTTGCATAAGTCATATTTTCACAAGTCTTGTGCAGTTATAATAATAGCAAAAGCCAGAACACATTTTCACATAAATAAGTAAGCTTTTGAAAGCACAGCTCTGGTTGGTAGTTTTGATCATATAGGAAGATGTGAGACACAGTGAACTTGTGGTGAGGGAAAAAATTGTCTTGTAGCTCTAGAAGCAACAGGGCCTTTGCAGGTGGCCCTGCCCATTAATCCAGCTGTGTTACTGTCTCAGTTATTGACACTGAGAAAGCAGTAATTGTCCCCTGATGCCCTTTCACCTTGCATAGTGCATAGAAATCATGCCCACAGTGGTAGAGCTCCTGTGTTTGTGCCATGGCAGAGACATGCTGGAATGGGAATTGGGACATATCCTGCTCCTGTTCATTCCAGCTGCCAAGAAGGGAGGTTAAAGAGTGAAAAGATGGAGTTACAAAGAGAGATTTGGAGCAGAAAGTATTAAAACATGGATGCAAGTGTTGTCCTTAGGCTAACACAAGTGACAGTGCCTGCTGATACTGAGTACCACTGAACCAGGTAAGGATGTAACTCCCTTTCATAGTAGGACCATCCCTCTGAAATATTTTGCTTCTGTAGTATCCCGGTACTAAAAACATTCCAGAGGAGACTGTTTTGTTAAATAGAAGTTGTCAGTATAGTGAGTTGATGAGTAGAAAAGATTTTTTTAGCTCAATCTTAGGAGGTAGGTAAGTGTTTTCAAACAGCGTAGGTGGAAAAGTAGCAAGACTTCTGGCACAGGAAAAACCATTGGATTGTGCCACAATTGTAGAATCCTTGAGGGGACAAATACTTGCTTTATATAACAGGCACGTTGCACAAAGGTATTTTAACACATTTGAATATAGTCACACTGGAGAAGAGGAAGATCTCTTCACTGTTTAGAGATCAGGTATTTCTGATTCAGAAGCTTGTTGACAACGCTTCCGCTATTTAGATGTCTGATTTTTAGCCTAATAAAGAACTGCCAGGGCTGGTTATAAGCGTGAAAGGAACCTTGAAACTGATGAACTTTTCAAGCTTTTGTTCAGCGATCCCAGTGGTATTGAAATGTTGATACAGTAGCCTGGGAAAAGGAGGAGACCTGGTGCAGGTTACTGCAGACAGAGCTTCAGTCGATGGACAATGGAATACGGACAACCCAGAAATAAGATCTAACAGTTTAGCTAACCCATCTATTTCTCTTTTGGCGGAAGAGAGACAGCAAAATTTGATCTCTCCAGGGGGAGATAATAGTGCAAAGGGAACAATAAATCCTTCTGAAAGTCACATTTACCTCAGTTCTCCTGAAAGGTGAATAAAATAAATCAGACATCTAAGAATAACACTCTTTGTCAAGCGGTTTCTCTTTTGTAAGGGGAGGAGAACATTCGGATGAAGGAAAATGAGAAGAGGGAAGATATTTTTAATTGAGTCTGATAGTTTAATGCAGTGGGTTTATGAGTAATTTAATGTTTAAATGATTTTTGAAGAAAGATGAGGTGAGAAAAAGACTGTGGCTAAATATTTTAGTTCTGTGTCCTTTCTCCTCCAACACTGAATGATTTTACAGGAAAATTGAAAGTTCAAAGTAAAATTAGATGGCAAAAATCATAAAATCATCTACAGAAAAGGGAAACCATATGAGTAGTTGCTCAATACTATGTAAATTAGCAAGAAGAGAAAAGTATTTTCAGCCCTATGCAATAGCAAGGAAAGCTACAAAGAAGCTGGTTTAAAAAAGCAGTTTGAAAAGTGTACAGCATCAGCAGAAATAGTTTCTGGTGGAAAAACTTTAAAATTTACTTTAAGTGTGAGAAGGAATAGGTGTCCTGCACACAATTTCAGTATTTTTTTCAGTATTTTTTTTTCAGTATTCTAGACATTGAAAGTGTTTGATTTGCAACAGAAGAAGGAATTCAACAATTGGAAAGGCCAAGTTTGAAACCGCTAAGTAGGTCAGAATTTTATGGAAAGTACAACATGTCTTATGATCATATCTTATAAAGGGGCAACGTTACATCCAAATCCTCCTCTGCTCTACAGCAGTGATAGTGTGAAAAATGTGAGGTTTATGTTCTCAGGAGTGAAGCAAACCTCAGAAGGCCAGTCTGTCTTCAAATTATTCTGTGGTTCATGGTAATAAGCCATTAGTAGGAATTTGTGTCTTTGTAAGCTACTGGCCAGGATCTCCCTTAGCAAAGGCGAATCCAAGGTTCCTGCTTTAGTGGTGGGGTTTAAGATAGTTTTCCTCAGCATTTCTGTGCCTTAATGACAGGGTACTTTCTCTGCTGAATATGCTGACTTAAAATTTTGTTCAGCATGATGGCTTATTGGCATCCCACTTTTACCCCTATCAGTAGTGTCTAATGAAAAGTGCTGCATTTTGGTGTTAGGGAAAGAGGTTAACCTGAAATGTCTCACTTGCCATAATCCTTGTCCTCAGGGTTTTCTTTCAGTAGTGAATATGGTAGTGGCAAATAGTATAGAAGTTGGGAGGGAAAGTGGATGTGTAAGGTCATACATTTTCAGTTATGGAAATGGTATAGGATGGTGAGGTAGTGTTTTAATTTAATAGGTGAATATTCGATCATACTTTAGTCCCTCTCCCTCCTAATTATAGTGTATTTTAAAGGAAAAGCATGTTAGTCTGTCATTAAATGACATTTCTTCCTAACTTTAACCTGAAAACATTTTCAACTTTGGTTTTGTGTGACAGCATGAGTGAGTTTACAGATATTAGTAATAGGAATACACCCAGCAAAGAGGGTAAAACAAAACTAAATTCATTATTGACCAATGCTTGCAGCCCTGTACTAGAATGATGAACAGAGATTCCTCCATTTAAGGTGAATAACAGAATTGTTAAATACAGTCTATGATCTTATGAAGCAAAAATGACTGCAAATTGGAAGGTGTATTGGATTGGCTTGAGTTTTTTGCTGAGGCCAAGTTGCTTTCTCTTCTCTGTTTCCTTTTTGTTTTCAGGCGAGGGGAAAAAAAAAAAACCCGGAAAAAACTGAAAGCTTGAAAGAAACTTGAACGAAACTGAATTTTATCAGAATATATATATTTTCAGATATGTACAATTATATATACCATTTGTACATACAATAGAGAGCTCTTGAGGGGAAAAGGGAAAAAGGAGGGAGAAACAAGGACAAAGGAGGGACAAAAAAACCCCCCAGAACAGACAAGTACAATCAAAAATGTAAAAAAACTAGCACAATACAATTTCACCAACTTCTTTTAAGAGAAGGACAGCACTTTTTCTCTGATTTCTCTCCTGATAGATAATGGCAGTTCTTGCAACAGGCCTCAGGCTCTGATAAGTGATACTAACACAGAGACCAACTGCTCCTAATCTCCCCTGGAAGAAGAAGAAAGAAACTTCTTATCTCTCTCTTACTCATACTCCCTTGTTACGTGAAAACCCCAGTGTGGAATACCTGGGAAATGGGCATTTCCTTAGTTATAACTGGACACTAAGAAAGGCCTGGATCAAAACTATCACGGAAGGTCTAAGATCATCTGGTGAGACTCAGCGTAAAATGTTATTGTCATGTAGATAAGGACATGTTTGTGCCAAACACTAGGTGAGACCTCATCTGAAATACTGTATGCGACTCTTGTCACATGTGTTCCAGAGACATGATTTGAGACTTGAAGTGATGCTAAGGAGAGCTACAAGAATGACTGGGAGAATGATGAATTAGGGTTGTAAGAAGAGACTATAAGAGCAGCTTTGCTTGGCTTAGTGAAATTGAGAGCTTAAAAATCTATACTGTATGAACAGTGTAGAAAAGGAGAGTGTTTTCTTGCAGTTAAAAGACCACGTTTTACCTATGTACAAATGAATAGAAAATGATCATAAATAAAACCTGAGTAGAAATTTTAAAAGGCGATTTAATTATAAGGCATGTGAGCATACTGAGGCAGATTTTTGGTTAGAGTACTGAGGGCATATATGTTGCTTTCTAAGACAGATACCAATAAATATGTTGTGAAGTTTGTGTGGTTTGTATTAAAACTAAGGACTAGCCCCATTAATTCAGAACATTTGTACTAATCAATTGTTGTTATGAAGTACATGATTTTAAGGATACATATTTGAATAAAATTTGATAAGGGACATTTCTAAAAATTAATAAACCTTTTAAAAATTAGATTATTTAACTTGGATTTTTTTGAAACATCTGCAATGTAAAGCAAAGCCTTGCATCCTTCAAACAGGATACTTGGTGGTTCTCATAGGAAGTGGGCATAGTGTACTGCAAAAAGTAATGCTTTTGCCTTGTAACATACAGTTAACTATTGCTCCTTGTATATTTCTTTTTCCCAGATAATTACAGGTAATGGAAGACTGCAGTGATGTATCAAACAAACTTTTATCCCTTTTATCTTGTGTGTGAATGGGTAATGTCAGTGACTGTCTACTGTAAAAGCTACTTAAATTCTATTGCAAAACTCTGGTTTTATTTCCTTATGAATTTCGTCTTGGAATTTAAGCCTGATATTTTCCTTTTATTTTTCTTCTACTGTTTCTAACAAGTTTGCTGTGGTTTTCTTTGTCTTGTAATAGCACACTTTAAAATTTTGGAATAATGTGCCTTGAGACCCCAAATACACAGGTTATTTTACTTTTTTTCTTCTTTAAATGTAAACATTTCATCTTGAAAAAAATAATATCTCTGGCACTGTCATAGTCCTTATATGCTTTATTTTGTTGAGTGACTCTCAGGTGTTTATGAGGCATGTTGTGAAATAAATAAATCAAACAATTTTTTTCTATATATACTCAAGATAATAGTCAAAATATTTATTTCTGCTTATTATGTACTTATCTACTATGTATGTCCAGTCAATCTTTGGTGTCTATCCTTTGAGAAAAACAAAGAGATTTCATGGGCCAGGAGGCATTCCCTTTGTTCCATGCTAATGGAAGTCTGGACAACTGTTTGAGTAACCTGGTCACCTCAGTCAGAGAGTTTAGTCACCTCTGTCAAATAAAGTGCAAGATAAATTCTTTCTGCGTTGATGTAACTTGTAGTTAGAATTCCTTATGTACAGAGCCATGCTGCAGATTCCAGGTGCTTTTAATTTTCTCTGTGTTGGCAAAAAGAAAACAATCTATTAATCAAATTATTTATTTATTCTGTGTTACCAAACTGTAAATTTATCAGGGATGGTTATAGCTGACTATTTGACACACACGAGTCTTAGTTAATTGATTAACTAAGTTAATAGGATAAATTAATAGGTTCTCTGATAAGAGAGGATTGACTAAAATGGATACAATCCAATGTACATATAATTGAGACTGAAAAACTCAAAGAAAATCTTTATATACAGGTAAAATTTTAGGTGATTGCTCATATTCATCTCTGAATATTAAGTATAATTAGTTTAGTACGGTTGTCTGGTCTCTTTGTAATCACCATTTTATAAAGTTTTGTCTGAGACAAAATATGCACCCTGCATATTTTATCTTTTGAAATGCATCTACAGTTAGATGTATGCAGGTTGCTTTGCTACATACAGTGTTTTACAGGTTTGAGCATTACTCTTAAGCAAGTATTTATGAGTCTTCTGAAGCTTTCAGTTCATGCACAAGAACTTAAATGGAAAAAGTACTCAGGTATGCCTAACCTGTTTCTTCTGAAGTGAGGGAAGCCCACTGGTAAATTCAGAATTGCATTTAGTTGTTCATGTCAACAAATCTAGATGCCTTACTGTTTCTGGAAGGAGAAGGTAACTGTATTTAATGATAAAGATATAAAAATTAGTAATTTTTAGACAGGAAAATTTTGTCACTTGTGTTTTGTTAACTATTGTCTTTGGAAAAAACTTCCCTTCTCAGAAAAACTTACCTGCATCAGGTGTTTTTGGAGGCGGGTTTTTTTGGTGTTTTTCCTTTTTAAGATCTCCCTTTCACAAATTCAGCTAAAGCTTTGGGATAAATATGGGGAAGCTGTTACCTTACCTGAGCTTGAGGATAGTCCGGTATGAAAGAGTGGTAATGATAAATAGCTTCACTTAGTGTCAATGCTGTTCCTTTGTATTGGTATTTACACTTTTCGTTTCACAAGTGCCATTCACTCATATTTTACATTTACTGTGGGCCTTTGCTTGGTTAGTTACATGTCACAATTGAAACTTCAGAAGGGAATGCGTCTGAGCAGAGAACTTTCTTCAAATATCTGCCTTTTTATTACCAGTCCTGTTCCACTGAATATTTTTTAAGGACATATAGGACATGTTATACACTTGTTTAATTAAAATGAAACTGTTAAATCTTTTGTCTTATCTCTGATTCTGTGACTGCTTTAGCTGTTGATGTGGCATGACCTGAGTTTCTTCTGCCTATATCGTAATGCTTTGTGTCTTTTGGCTGCAGACCGTTTTGTATAAAACCAGCCAGCCAGTGGCTGATCATTTCTGAAGAGGAACGGCTTACTCTGTTGTTTATTTAATGACAGTGGGTTTGCCTGGTTGACACCCAGCTACTGGCATATCTTTGACCTGTGGACATCAAAGTCTAAATTAGACAAATCTTATAGGGAAATATAGAAAAGAATTAACTTAGTCTGAACTTTAATACAATAAGTTTTCAGATAGCTGTGTTTTTCTCTACAAAGGTGGAGTCTATGCCTAGGAAACATGCAGAGGTGAAGAGGACAGCTCATGGATGATACCAGCAAGAATTAACTGTTTGTGAAGTTGTGTAAAACATCATCTCAGAGCTGATGCTTTTTGTAGTAGCACAGGGACGTATTTAAAGCCAGCTGAAAACACAGCCTGTTTGGGTTTTCTCTTGCACATGTGAAGAACGAAAAGCCAGAACTTTGTCAGCTGCCTTACAAAGCATCAGAGTTTAGGGTTAGAAAAAAAAGAAGTGTTGTATTTTGATCATGTGAACTGGAGCTTTTGGGATGACTTCTGGAAAGAGCAAACCTACGACACAGAGAGGAAAGTTGACTGCAGGATACTTCCCATCTGATTGATAAATAATGTTTAGGCTTGCACACAAACAAATCTGGTTTTGGTTGGCAGTTTGCTATAATTGCACAGCTTAATAGGGGCATTCTCAGAATAGTCCCATTGTCTGCCAGCACAGCATGGACTCGGCTGAGATGGCAGGAGAAATCTCGGTTCTGTGCATCACATCCAGACTTAAGTCAGATATTTCCATTCCTGTCTGCTGGAACTAATTTTTGGCAGATTTGGCTCTTAGCATTTTAGTAATGGCTTCCAAAGGCCTGGTATCTAATGTGGTGGCTGGGAGGGTGGTCTGATTCAGGGGCTGCCTGGTGCAATATCTGACTTCCTGACTGGTATCTTTGTCAAGGGAGAGAGAATTGTTTTGTTGAATAGCTCATTGCTGGGAGGATTATGCCGTCAGAATTAAGAAAAGAAATCTTCATGAAATCCAGGCCTTTTGTTACACCTACTGATACGGATGTTAAAATCAGTGGGATATGTTTGTGAGCAGTAACTGTAATGGAAGACACGTGGGAACCTTGAATGTGTCCCTAAGCATCCTGTTGATACATAAAGCATGAAATATGCAAAGGCATGTGTAGTTATTTTCTTTGTAGCTCAATCATTCCAAATAGAGGGAGGAGGGGGAAAACAGAACCAAAACATTCCCTCTCTTTTCCATCCAGGTGAAAAGCTAAGGACTCTGGAATTCTTGCTTAGCTGCTGGTTTCTCCCTCCATCAGTCCCTACTTCCAGCTCTCCCTTCTTCCCTCCCACTTTGTGTTTTCTCTCCCATCCCTTAAGGGATGGGAATAATACAGGTATTTGGCCTGAAGAAGATAAAAGTTTTAAGGCAGAAATCGTAAAAAGCAACTTTCAGAAATCGTTTTCACTACTGCATCCCAGATTTTTTATATAAAGTGAATTGTAAAAGTTTTTCTATGTTCTTTTTAGAATATATGATTGTTTATTAAAGAGAAGTAAGAACTGGCACCATAATTAAAAATACAGGTACAACTTGTGTAAGCATCATAGTAATTACTTATAGAATATAATACATTCAGGTTAAATTTACAGATTTGCTCTTACATCTTTCAAGTAATGAATAACTAGTTTTAGACTGTTAATCATTTTATTGTAAGTAGTACTTCCATAGATAGTAAAGTGCCATTGTTCTGTTTTGAAGTCTTACTAAATTTAAATGTTACATTCTGTGTTACCTTTTTGTTAGTAAATCTCTTTTTCTCTGTACTGCTTTTATGACCTTCTCTGAGTTTTGAGTATGAGTACATCACGGGATGTGTGTAGATCCATTCACTCAGAGAAATGGACTTGTCTTCAAATATTCTTTGTAGATTTTGGAGTTGGTATGTCAGAGGTGTGTTTGTGTTGACCTGCAAGATTAACATGAATTGGAAGTAGCTAACTTCCCTGATATCTAGGGTGCTATTCCCACCATCACAGGGACAAGCTTTTGTGGACAGAAATGTTCCACAGTTACCACTGAGGGGAGAGAAAGAGAAATAAAATTGTAAAACTTGGATTAATGTATGCAAGGTAGATAATCTAGAGCTTTTATGTTATTCTGGTTTGATTTTGTAGCTCTAGTAATTAGGTTGGTTGGTCTGTATTTATCCCTGTAAATGAAGCATTTTTCGTAATTACATTTCTGAAAGAGTAATCATAGAATTTCACAAATGATTTACAAACGAAAGTGAACTTTAAGATGGAAGGTTGAGGTTTTTAAAGACACTTAGAGGTCTCCTGCTACACATAGATATATGTCGTGTGCCTTCAGAAATGCTTTAGTGGGCATTTAGATGAGTGGGCAATTATCTAAATTGGACTAAAATACTTCTGAAAGTGACTTGCCATCTAATCAGTATTCATACTTATAGAAATATGTGGCTCTGTTCATAGGGCTCTCAGTCAGTACCTGAGTGGTACACTTGGACAAGCTAGATAGGCTATTTCTTGTTATTCAGCTGTAAAAACTTGCCTAGCAAGGAATTGGATAAAGTTTGGAAGCTGCTTTGGTATGAAGTAATCCCATGAGAATCTGATGTCTCCTCTTCCCAGCTAATGCATCGCATTCAAATAGTGCGTTTGAGCACAGAAGAGCACGTGTATGTTTTGGTCCCTCTCTGTGTCTCACATGCCTCTCTCAACTGAATGACTTTTTAAATTTTTTTTTTGGTCAAAACCCTCACAAATAAGCACTGTCAACCCCCTAAATCCAATATTTATGTAAAATAGTGCAGGGAAGATGCAGCTGAATGTGCTCAGTTTCCAGCATGTTTAGTACTTTTTGTCTGCTCACTGAGCGTGAGATGGAATTTTCAACTAGCAATTTCAGACAGACTTTCATCTTGCAGAAACCATTTTCTGGCAATTCAGTGTGTGTGCAATATCTGGTTGGGCAAGCTGGAGATATTGTATCTTGATGTGATGGCTTGTCACTCTGCTGGTTAGTGAAGCACCTTGTTTGAGGCTGGAGAGTGAAGGATGAGCCTAATAAAGAAAAGGTCTTACGTGTGGGTATGTGTGTGCCCATGCACCTGTGCATATACTTTCAAATTGAGAATAAGTATTCCTCACCCCTGCTAAATTTATGTCCTTTAAGCTTCTCATTCTTTCTAGATTTGTTAAGCTCGTGCAAGGGGGAAATACTTTTGTCTTTTGAAGAGTAGAGAAGTTACCTCAAGATTTTACGATGTTTTTAGTGCTTATGTTTGCTGCACAAATACACAGATTACCACAAAGTGTTGCTGTTTATGTTAAGAATTTGTGTGAGAACAACTTCTATGTTGTGTTTTGCATTTTCATAATGATATTACAATAATAGAAGGTTGATGGTATGGTGTAAATGCTGCAGGCCCTGCAGTACATTGATTGCAGTTTTGTCTGACTTGTCATCACCTACTGCAGTGAAGAGGAAAATCTCAACAGTATCAATTCATACCTGAAGGATTTCACTTATGCTGAATGTCAGATGAAGGCATTTCATGTTTATTTTAGAGTGGCAGTACAAAATTACAGTATGATTTTTTAAAATTGTAGTATGATACTTTTTGCTTTGTTCTGCCAGGAAAGGTTGGATGAGATATCTTTGAGTTCACTTTCAACCTGGTGTTCTATTGTGTGATGGACATTGCAAAACTGTAAGAAAGGCAAAGCACATAATAGTTTGGATCACTTTTCCTGACTAAAATAATTATTCTGAAATATGAATGATTTTTATTTCTTACTAGAAGAACAGAGAATAATTTGACTGTTTTTGCTGCAACATTGGGATAACTAAGAGAACACTGAACCTGTCCATATCTGTGCCATGGGCCTTTCATGAAAGATGCCTTTAAAATGTTGAATCAAATGTTTGCAATTTCATTTAATACAGCTAAATGATTTTCTTTTACTGAAGATGAATCTTAGTGTCTTAGATTACTGTTTTTTTCAATTTTTTTCTATGTTATTTAAATTAGTTTAAATTCTGTTTCATATGTGTTTCTACTTGGAGACCAATACAAGTAGTATTGGTAAAACTTACCTTCTTACTTATTTCAGAGATATGGTTCATGCAAATTTGTTTGTCAATGAACTAATACCTTCTACTACAGATAAAGATCTAAGTTTGTTACCTAAAGTTTAAATGTTTGTGTCAATAATAGCTGACTGTGCTTTTGGGAGAAGCTGCTGTTAGCACAGAAACACTGTGCGTGCTGTTATTTCCACTCGAGAGAAGTAATGAAAACCAGCACAAAAACAATGGGATTGCTGTGTACAGTATTAGTTATTCTATACTTTTGAGCAAAAAGCATTGTTTCACGTACAGGGCCAACAATTTTTTATGATGCATCTTATTTCAATATAATTTTTTATGTTAAGGTGGCAAAAAGGTAGTCAAAAGTCTGCTGAGTAGAGGTGGTACAAATGATAGGTATTTTTTGCTTTCTCAACCTCTAAATGGGAAATAAAGCCAGTTTATGTATGGCATGAGATTTAATACATGGAAAAATCTGGAGGTTTATGTATTGTGCTTTGGAATTCTGTCATACCGCCCTCTGGGACTTGCTATAAGATGTTTGGCCAAGATCACAGGTTCAAGCACTTGCTTGCGGTGCTGGCATTCACCAGACTGTCTCTTACACTCTAGCAACACTTCAGAAAACATCTGCTTTTTAGACAGAAAAGACAAATATTTCAAGTCTGTTGCTCTATTCTAAGCTTTGCTCCTTTCATCTAGAGGAAAAGCCATTTTTTTCCAGGATTTGGAAAGTACATTCTTTTTAGGCCAAAAGAATATTTTCTGAATTAAAATATTTGAAGAGGCATCAGTTTATTCTCTTGCCAACTGTGAGAGACTCCCGCAGGCTCATCTGGAATGAGCCAGAACAAAACTGCTTCCTTGTAGCCAGAACTTTACAAGTTTACCTTGTTTTTGAACTGGACATTGTAATTTTTTTTTAATTTTATTTTTATTTTTTTGCTGTAAACACTCTCATTTCTGCATGTGAACATTGCCAAGAAGTAATCACTACTTAATATGCCAAGGGAGAGTTTTTCCACAAATGTATTTTAGCTTTTAATCTTGCTTGACACCCTGCCATTTGGGCTTGGCTTGCTGAAATTATCTTGGTTCCTCCTCCATTGGTATGCCTTTCCTCTCTTTGTCATAGCTCTTGATGTACAGATCTCCTGAGAAGGCTGTCTAGAAGGGATTTTTTTTACTGCACCCATGCAGTAAATCTAAAACTGATTCTCTATCTGTAATAACTAGAAAAGTGCTATATCTATTGCTGGTTTCAAGCAAAAAATAGTTTGAAATTTATTCTTTCTTTGTGTCTAACTAAGGACATAGCTGACAAAATGATAGCCTAAGAAATTTGCTGTTTAATAAGGTTTCCTCATGTACTGTTTTCCTCCATTTGTTTTTATATTCCTCTACCTCTATTTATACAAATCCAAAGTGTCTCTAAAGTCTTCAGACAGGGATGGCAACTCTGATGAGAGCTGAAATGCACAAGTGGAGGCTGCACTTACCTGCCTGTTGGTTTCAGTAGATGTTCCCATTTTGCTCTGGAAAATCTTCCCGTGTAACTGGCCATGTTTAGTTGAAAAACCTCTGTTTTCATTAAATGCTAACAGTTAAAAATTAGTTTAGATTTTGAACGTGGACAACACGAAGTGTTATCTGTGGAAATCACAATCATCTTTATGGGCTACTTTTCACGTAAGTAGTTTTATTACGCTCACTGTGAATGTTATTTAATTACTGTGAATGTGTAACTGTTGCTCAGATATAGATCTCAAAGGATGATACAGATCTCAGAGGACTTATTTGTGCTTCCTGCTATTTTCTCACCCCATATAAATTCCAGAAATGCAGGAGATGCTGCCATCACATAAACGAAAAAGTACTATTTCCTCTAGTGCAAGTTGGGACAGCATTTAATGGTTTGAAAATTGTTACAAATCTGGGTTTCAAAGGGAAAATTCTTCAGCAAGAGATCAAAACTCAAATTCTGCTTCTGGCTTCTAAGCAATGCTTATTCTGTGCATTAGAAAGAGAGGGTATGGCTATTGCTATCTGTTATTTTTTTTTCTCTGGGACCGTATTTCCATAGTTAAGATGAAGGAGGCTCAGTGGAACCTGCAAACCTGTTCAGTGCAAGCCACAGTGTGAGGTGTGTAGTGGAAATCACATGTTGAAGGCTGTGTCCTGCAATAGCTTTCCTTTTAGACAAAGGTTGTGAATCTGGGCAGTAAGTTAGTTACCTTTTGGCTGGATGGGGCAATAAGGATAAATTAGGTTTTCATCATTCTCCCAGTGTATGTGAAGGCGAGACAAGCCCCAAAGTTCAAACTCTTTTTTTCCATTTTAAGTTGTAGTATTAAAACTTGATTGGACAAAAGTGATTCAATGAAAGGGTGGTCAAAGGATAACGCACTTTCCGTAATAAAAAAGAGAGTGGAAGAATGCATCTTTTGAGGATGATTGGTTATTTATCGTTACCTCAGTTTTGTGACTTCGTTCAAATTAGCCCTTGCTTTTTCTTCAGTTGTTGCACTTCATGAGGTACTGGAGTTTGTTTTACCTCTGGCAAACTGCTGAAGCACAAGCCATTTTTGGCTTGAAAAACCAGTGAAACAATATTCAGTCTGAGTCCATGAGAAGGTAAGGTACTTACTGGCACACATTGCAAATTATGTTTGCCTTCTCAATCCCTACTTTGAATACTGTGGAATTATTATTAAGTATGCATGTTTGGAAGGATTTTACTTAGCATAGTATTTTTGCATTCAAGTAGTAGATTAACTGGAAAATGAGTCATTAAAAATTATTAACATTTAATTTCTGCTAGGTAGAGACAAGCTTGAAATACCATTGTAATTCCCATGACGGTAGAAGTGAACCAAAGGAAGCATGATCTGCTGAGTTGTATTTATAATAGTTTACGGTTGTGAGTGGCAGCCTTGCTATTCAGCACACATTTTAGTAGCTTCTAAAGAACTTCTGGCTTGATCTTTTCTATATTCTTCCTTATGAAGCCCTTATAAACCCTTAGTCATCATATAAAGAAAAGCAGTAGAACTGAATAAGTACTTAAAATAATCTTATAAGTATCCTTGGTTAGATTGATTACTTTGGCCTTCTCAGTTGAAGACAACAATCTAAAAAACTAATCTCTTTTACAGTCATTAGTTTTTTTATGTTGAATAATCTTTACCACTAATTTCTCCTCTGCTTTTGTTTGATTGCACTGCTAAATATTTTCCATTTTGTTAGAGCTGAGTTCGTCAATTTATAACTAAATGTCTTTATTTTTTGTAAAATGACGCCACGTCTGGAGTTGTCTCAGGAATAGTGTATTTGCTTGCTGGTATGATAAATGCATGGACATGGAATTCCATTGAAAAAACATTCAATATTTTCACCTCATACTTTCTGTCAGTATAAACTTCTGAATGCAATAGATTAAGTGGACCTTTCAGGTATAAAGAAATATTGCTTAAGAAATAATTATTTTTAATGCTATAGACTAAAAATGTCTATATATTTTTCATAGTGAGTTATTTAAATGCATTATTACCATGCCTGGTCTTCTTCCCTCCAATGACTTGATATTGCTGAATAAGAATTTAGGAAACAAAGTTACTGTAATTGTATGTAAAGAACAGATTGCATATAATCCGCAGGAGTTGGTCTCTAACACTATTTGGCTGAATATTATGAAATATTCATTGCTGGAGAACTCGAGAGTCAGCATCTGATTAGAAGGACCAAGTCTGAAAATATATTAGAAGCTGTTGAGTGTTTGATCTGTTACCACTTAGTAGGTCAAAGACGTTCAGGGGTCACTGCACTTGCACAGATAAAGACATCAGAGTAACCAGGGGGCTTGCATAAATTATGATTTCTCCAGTAGCCCTGCTGGAGGATTAATGGTTTTGCTTTATGGGTTTTGTTTAACAGCGTTTAGGGCAGTCAGATGACTGAACTTCTTCCACTGGTTCTTTAGGGGGTCGTTTGGTGGTGGGTTTGTTTCTTTTTTTTGGTATTAATGTTCTCCCAAGTTACAGTGAATGAAAGGGATGTTTTGTTCTGTAAATCCTATTACGAACCTTGCCCTTTCCTCTTCCTCCATTTGGAAACATTTTGTGACATTTAATGAGCTTGAGCACTGGATAGAAGATTTAGACTTCTTGTACACATGCTGCTGGGCTTGTAACAGCAGTGCAGACAAAAATGAAAATATGTGATAAAGAAGTTGATGGTTTGCCACAGGTCTTGACCAGATTTCTGTGGAGCACATGTGGCTTTAGTGTTTCCTGTCTAGAAGTAGTGGCAAAAAATTGTGGCGTCTGTTTTGTCCTAATTATACTCAGTCATTCAGTTAAATATGTAAAGCTATTGCACAGGAGTTAAATTCTGCATATACTCAGTGGTTACAGAAAAAGCAAGCTGTGCATCTTTCTTCAATTTGTGTCTTTTTTTTTTATTGTCCTTCTGTCTGTCTTTCCCACAAGCAAATACCTTCTATTCAGAACAGCAGAAATGGCCTGATGTTATTGGTACAAAATGCCAAATTAAAGAGTGAGACAAGCTATTAATGGGTTTGAGCTGTTTACTGATATTACGGGTTCTCAGATGCCATTTGTTACACCAGAGCAATCACAGCTGAGAGATCCGTGCAGGATGTACAAGGGTGTAGCATGATATTGTGCCAGTTCAGCTTCTGCGTGTCTGGCACAAAAACTGCAATGATCTGTTGCCAAAATGCTAACAAGGGCCTGTGTGTGTATCTTTTCCTCTGAAATATTTTCTGAATCATCAGTGATCCATGTGGCAGGCGCTGATTTCAGAATGCTTTGTTCATGCAAAATCCACTAAATCACAGTCTAAATTCCAAAGTCATACACTCCATCATCCCTCACTGCTCTGTCATCATCTCAGCAAATGTAAATATTGCAGCAGTTCTTTCTAACCAGTTCCTGGATGGAGGAGGAGTCCTCCAGGCAATCATGGACTATGTCTTGAGGTTTCCGTGCACATCCTTAATGGCGTGTGGTTTGACTTTAAATATTTTGTGTGACATCGTTGATCTGTAAATGAATGGAACCTTTCAGTAGTGGGATAAGTGGTTTTTACCCATTTTGAACCTTAGAGTTTGGTAGATCTTTCCTGGAGAGAGAGGCCCACTTCCTGCTGGTAGAGCTGGTAGATCACTGCTTTTGTAGCAATTCCATTGTACTTCAGGGCAATATAAAAGCAGGTTCAGGTTCAGATATTTATACCATTATAAAAGATTCTTGTGCAACATTATAATCTTATGAAATATATTTTTACAGAAAATAATTGCTGGTAATTAAAGACACAGCCTGATATTTTGAAGGCACATGTGGTGCTTTGCACACAAGATTATTACATATTACTGCAAAGTCCACCCTGATGGGCCCTGCAGTGGAGATGTTGCAGAGGACTGTCTGGAGGAGCAGGGCTTTTTGACCTCTTTCCAGTATTTTATTTCTTTTTAGCCCAAAAAGAATAGTATCCCAGTGGGTGAAAGTTTTGCCTCATTAGTCCTTGGCAAAATTCCACAAATCAGTTGTACAACTGAGACATCCTTCTGGGAAACATTATCGTGAATGTTAAGCAAAATATTCACACTCTCATTCTTCTTAGAATGTTAACTCTCTTGTTACGTCTCTCATCTCTCTTGCTCTCTCTCATATATGCATATAAAAGAAAGTATGTTGTCAACTGTCATGTGTTTCCTGAAGTGTTTTTTGCCTGGTCTATTTTCTGCAAGTAAGATTGCCGTGTACTGCTGCTGGAATGAGGTGATGAAGTGCAGGACGGCTCCTTGGCAGTTGTTGCTTTTTCTGAACTCTAATGCGGTATCCTTTGATGCTTCAGAAGTCCTATCCTTTCTAAACTGACAGATACAATGAATAAATTGTTACATTTTAATTAGAGATAAGAGCAGGGCTCAAGTCTTTTTGGACAATAGCCACGACACACTTTAATGAAAGTGCTACAACTTTCACTTAGCAGTCTCCTCAAATCACTACAAGCACTTGCTCTTCTGCATATGAAAAATGTAAGCCTTTCAGCTCAAGTGCTTTTGCTCTGAGCTGAAAATTCTAAAAAATTTAAATTTATTACTCTCATGTAGGAGAGTTCTCAAATAGCTGAGTTATTTTCGATGATGTTTGGTTTGATTTGGATTGGTTTAAAAATGTTAGAGATTAATCACTTCAGTGTGATTTTTAGGAGGGAAGAGACATTACTTGTGATTCATCCGTGATTGTCTCACAGCCAGAGAGAAAATTAGTGTATTAGAGTATCTCTTCTGCTTTCATTGCCCCCTCTTCTGTCTCCTGTCTGATGGAGCAAACAGGTGATGTGGTCCTGTCTTTCCATGTCTGTTACCTCGTTTCTGAACACTTGTACTGCCATTTTCTCTGCATCTTTACTTTCCCTCTCACCTTGTGTGCCAATGAACCGTTCTCCATTTTGCCCTGTCTTCCTTCGCCTCCATTTTTATCCTTTAAATTTTTGACTCGCAGTCTACAAACGCTTTATTTAAAAGCATAAAAAATATTAAAAACCACTTTCCTTGACATGTTCATGGTACCATAGGGACGTTGATTGATACTTCTTTTGAATATAGTTTCTGCTACATGATATAAATTAGATATAATTTAAAATTACCTATTTTTTATTTTAATACTATAAAAATAATCTTTAAAATACCTTCAATAACTTAGGCTAGTGGTACATACATTTTTAATTAAATTTAAAATTGATGGATTGGGTCATTTCAGAAGTCTGAAGCAAAGAGTATAACAACCTTTGCTAAACAATGGAGGTTCTATCTTATCTGGTTGAGTTGCACAGATAATTATGAGAAATGGTTGAACTTGTTTTGCTGGAATAGTCATGTAGGATTTCTCCTGCCTTTTAGTGTTTGCTTTAAGTGGTTATTCCAGTATGGTTATGTCTGCACCATAGTGCTTCACAGGGCTGAATTTCAGCTGAGGTATAAAATAGTTTAGAAGAAACAGCACATGTAAGTTCACTTTTGTTTCTGCTTTTTCTTTTTACTTATTAGCAAAACAGTATTCATTTACTTCAGTGGAACTTGGTCAGACTTTAACTGTTACATTTTTTAAATATCAGTGATGGTTCTACATGAATGCCAATTTTTTATTTATTTAATGGAATTACTGTTTTAGGAACAAAATATCAGACATCTTATGAATAGATAAGACTTATGGATAGATAAGACTTGTGCTAGACTGTGCACAAGTCCTAATTTTATAGTAACATATATCATATATATTAGTTTATATTAGTTATGCATAATAAATTACCATGTTTAGCTTGTTAAGGGCAATGAAATCACTTAGCATGTGGTTCCTGGCTATCACTAAAGACTACCTGGATGGATAAAGAGCCTGTTTTTCAATAACAAGGACATAAAGTTTGTTTTTCAAGAGCAGTCTGTCAGTTGCATTCCTCTACAGGTAGGAAGGGGTGGCTGCCTTAGCCTTCTGGGGCAGGTGCTCACACTACTCTGTCATCTTCCCAGCAACTCACTTTTTCAGGCTAAGAAATGGAAACGCGTGTCTGTTCTTCAACTGGTTTTCTTATTTGCACTTACAAGACGTTCTGTTAATGTCAGAGCTGCAATAAATTATTGGTCATAATTTCTGTAAACAGCCAAAAGCAAACATGATCTCCATGTCTACATTCTTACCAACTGAAACCTAGAAAAGGGGCAACAGATCTTTTAAATGTTTCAAGCCAAGGACAACCCCATAAAAATAGTACTGTTTTTACTTCAATTTACTTTAAAAACCCCTGAAATACATTCCATTATAATTTAATTTTATTTCAGAGTTTTATAAACTTAAAACACAGATCATGATTTATTTCTAAGGGAATTAAAGAGCAATACTGGAACACGTTTCTGTTGCATAAATCTTGATGGGATTGAAGTGTAAAACTATACACAAATTATGACAGTGATAAATGCTTTTGAAATTGCAGGCAAGTTGTGAAACAAGTGCAGGTCTACGTGATTAAAATGCATTGCTGTTGGAAATTAATGATAGTTTTATTATCTCTAGTGAAAGCATGCAGTTTATTTATTTAGACGATGATAAACTTTTGGATGTAAATAAGTGAATAGAAAATGCTAATTTGCAGACTTTCATCAAATAGCTGCAGTAATTGTCAGAGCATTGTTGAAAGGAGGGAAAATAAAATGACATACAAGACTTCTAATATTTGTATTTTCCAGGTTTGAAGTCAGGGACCTGAGCCATAGTATTGCCATTCATTTTGGTGACTTTGGGATCACTTGTAGATAAATTCTTTTCTTAGAATTTGTTTCCCTTGAAAATAAATACAGGTTTTTCTGTTGTTGGTGTGCTAAAATATTTACTTTATCATTTGCGATCTTAATGATACTTGAAAAGTATTCTTCACAGAAGAAAAATGAAAATTGCAGTTAAATAGAGAGTGGAATATTCAGAGTCATAATTAATGTAAGTTAATTGGAAATGACTGAGTCAGCCAAATGTATTTTGAATGGAAAAGTGTTTTGATAAATGATCTTTTGAACATACTAAACCACTTACCTTAAATATAAATGTGGCCCAGTTCTAAATGAGAATCTGGAATGACTTCAAAGGAGGCTGCAAATTTGTAGTAAGCATTAAAAAGTTGGGCTGCTTATCAGAGGTGTCTGCTTTGCCAGCTTCTTGCACCAGAAAGGCCACTTGAACCATAGCAATAGACTTTAGGCTCATGTTATATCTAATTCAGAACATTTGTGAGTTACTTGTAATATTTATAAGAAATGACTTGTTTTGAAAGAAATAGACCTGTTTAATATTATAGGTTTTGGTGAAGAACTCACTTGTGAAAAAAATTAGTTACAGATGTTAACCAGTAAGATTGTCGTGTATGGAATTCTTTATGTGGCTTTCTTTTAGAGATGACTTTTTAAAATGTATGGTATTTCAGATGGATTCTGTGCTGCCTGGAAATTGAGCTGTGACTCCACATACTTAGAATATCTCAATATTGTAGGTTTTTCAGAGGAGGAAAGAAAATAAATCAAGAGGTTCTTAATGAAAAAATCTGTCTAACTATAATGGTACGTTTGTCCTAGCATCTGATTTGAAACTTTGTATCTCTCTGTCCTTAATGCACACGTTTCAAGTGTTGTAATAAGGTCTATGAAAGATTGGCTTATCCCATTCATTTGCTATTGTAACCTGTTTAGTTTTAGCAGATTTTGTATGGACATGAACAAAAATTCCACAAAGTCAGTACCTGTGGCACCTTTAGCATGGATTTTAAATCAAGTTCTTCCCCATTACTTTGTGAAATTCAGTCTATATCATTTTATTATAGAGACTGTTATTTTAATGAATTACCTTAGAGAACAAATATTGGGATCATCCACTTGGAGAACAATCTGCTTGGTCTGACTAAAAAAGGTAACTTTAAAGGAAGATCTTCAAAACATGGTAGACAGAAGTCTGGAGGCTGTAACCTCATACAGAGCCCAGAATCTTTGTGATACCAGTTGTAGGTTTGGCATCTAGCTTTGATCAGATCCATCTTCAGCACTTCATGGATTTGGTTGTAGCCAGTATTTAACTTTGGACACTGAGGGTGAGATGAGAAGGAGCTTTCAACTGCTTTCCCATGGCAAAGCCTCAGGAGGACTAAAGAAGGAAGACAAAGTTGTGTGTCTGCTATTCATCTCCATCTCCCAGTACATGACTTTTCCTCCCAGTTTCAAGATTTTAGTCACAGTTGCCCAGAATAACACCAGATTTTAGGTCATATTTCCCCACAAATAGTGGGATTTCCTGACTTTCTTAATATTGGATTTATTTTCAGGCATTTGACTCAGCAGTAGTGTGGCATTGGCTGGATTTGGGACAGTTTTGCTGCTGCCAAAGAGACTCTGTAAAAGTGACAGCAAAGCCTGAAGATGTTTGTTAACTGCATAGAAAGAATGCTTGCAAACTAAGTGCTGTAGCTGATGGTGATATTGCAGTTTTAATTATCCTGCTTGTATTTGCCAAACAGTAAAACAGTACAAATATTTTAAAACCATTTCTTAAATTGTACAGATGATATTGAAGGGACAGATCTACAAAATTTCACCGGAATTTTTCTTCTTAGTCCAAATAAGTATTTCAGAAAAGCTCTGCCAAGTTGCTGGTAGCCCATGCTATTACTGGCTGCCTACTTTTTTATTACTGTGGGCTCTTGCAGTTGTCAGTGTCCGAGCTAAGGGGAGCATCTCATTTTGAGTCCATGTCTACAACTGCTTGTGAAATGCAACCTAAAGGATGCTGTGCTGTCTGAAAAGTTTGATGCCCGGGGTTATCTCCTTTATGTGGGATGGGTTCTAAAGCATGGCAGCATTTTCAGTAACGGCCCTTATTTTTGAAAGATAATAACTGTTAAAGGCAGTTTTCATTGGTAGCTTATTAGGCTGCTTGCTCAGGAAGCAACACTGGAAGATGTTGGAGAGGTGAGTTTGAATCTCTTTTGAATCCCAAAGGAATATTAAAAGTAAGTCTAACACTTCTTGAGCAAGTGCTCAAATTGCAAGGGACTTATCTAAGAAAGTTAGGAATAGCTTTATATTTTACGAGGAAAATTATAAAACCATTTAAAAATGCCCTGAATGTTCTAGTTTACAAATTTTAAGTAGAGCTGTGCTTTTTTTCTTAATGTAAATGATATGAGCTCAGGTATTTTTACTGGTAGTCCCTCATGTAATATGTACTTCTGACCTAAAGTTCCAGTAAATGTGTAATTAATAGGATCATTTTCTTAAAATTAGCCGATGATAATTTCTGGATTCTAACTGATAATTGAGTAAATCAAGTAGCATAATTTTAGACTAGTTCTTTCCATTATTTCATCTAAATTTTACAGGTAGTTTTACCAAATTTTCTAAAGTTACAATTTTTCTAGCATGTTTGACACCCCAGTCCATGAATTTCACTGTCATATGCAATAACCTCATTGTTTTTCAGTTATTTGAAGTGTAGGAAGATTAGATGCTTCATTTTGGAAGCTTAAACTGTTGTTGAAAATAAGTGATCTAATGGTAATATATTACATTAATTTAAATAGATCTAAGAAAGGAATGAGAATATAAAAGAGTATTTCTCACTGTTTTGTTTTATTTTATTTACCAATGCTTCCATTGAAGTCATGGGGATTTTGTCTTGATTCTAAATTCTAAGTACTCTTACTATAGTTGTGGATGTTGGATGTGAACTGTTGGATATATCCCAAATGTCAGTTCTGAAGGAGGTAATGTAATTGTCTTGAAGCATTCCTATCTGAAAATACCACGTTTAATGTTCAGTAGCCAAATGGAATTACCTGCTGCTGCTCCCCTTGATTTACAGCAGGGATATAAAACCCATGTAACAGTTATTTCTGGTAAGGCAGAAAAATGTCAATGGTGATTTTTTATTCAAACCTGTTCAACTGCTGTACATTTAAGGAATGTCAGATGTTCAAAGGAATTATTAAAGTTATGACATGTTAATAGTCTAGCCCTCCAGATTAAAATACTCATCTGAGATTTGAGTCTGTGTCTTGATGTACAGCACAATGTGTGAGATTAAAAAATGAGTGCAGTTTTTTGAGGGCTTTTTGTGCACTGAAGTACCAGCAGACCTGCTCATATTGATACAGGAAGTCTCTAAAATCTGAAGTGAGAGAGTCCAAAATATGGGGTCCAGTTGCTAGCTTAGAAAGAAATATACTTTCGAAGATGAGAAGGAAATTCTAGGCCTCCAATAACCAATTGTTGACTTAATTATATCCAGAATCCTACTGTAAACAAATTAATATTTACCTCAGATGTCTACTTCATTGAGGAAAGTTGTGGAGTTTTCTCCTGACTATCTTTTAAAATTGAAGCTTGAGTGTGAAAGCTCTGAAAGCTGTTTGTCTGAAATCCATTTTCCACATACAGGCTAATTAGAACCAGCAAACACATAAATGAATCACTTCCCACACTGCTGAAACAAAAGCTTCAAGAATTTGCACCTGCATTTGAAAACATGTAGTAGTTACACTTAACTTCTTCGTGAACTTAATTTCTTGAGCATCTGCAATAAAATGTATAAAATCGTTTTGTACACACAAAGAATCTTCTTTTTTAAAGAAGTACATAATTTAGTAACAGAAAAGGGAAAAAAGACTAATTTCTGTTTATTTTAAAGCCTGCTTTGTGAAGAAAAGCCTGCTTTATGGATTTGTTTCAGACAAGACAGATTACAGGATATTTGAACAAAGCCTTGCTTAAGATGTATGTGTATGGTACATAATTAAACATATGAGGTTTGTTTGTGTTATAGCAGTAGTTTATACCATACCTGTTGCTCAGTGGTTCTTAAATGAGGTTTACTGCAGAGAGAGACTTTTCGTTTGTTTACTGTTTTAATTAATCACCATGAACCAAGAATGATGATTTCATACAATTCCATTATCCATCCTGTGACAAAAACCAACATTGATCGTCTTACAGTTAACAAGTAAATAGTCAGTAAATAGTTTTGGATTTTTGGCTGGCTAAATGTGTGCTTTCATGCATACTGACTTGCAGCTCTTGCTTCATATTGATTTCCTACTGCCTGTGTGGTTTAGCTAATTTAATAGAACTGTAAATGCTTTGATACAAGTAATCATTTTGTTTCAGCTTTTTCACTATTGGGAAAGAGAGAATTTATGAATAAAGTCTTGAAGGATACATTTTATTATAGCCACTGATGAGTTCATTTTAAAAAAGGCATTTAAAACTAATTAGGGGTAATTTAAGATACAATAAAATGTTTTTAGCTTGGCTGATGACAGAGGAATCATCAGCTTCGTAAGATATTTATTAGATTACTGAAAGAAAAAGTAGTTTCCTGTTAGATCTGATGCAAAATCGTCGTATCATCCTTCAAGTTCAGCTGTTTAATTTTAGTCCCTAAGCTTTTCTAGAATTTTACCTAGGTGATATTCTTCCAGAAAACCTTTCATACAACAGTAATTTCTAATCCTAATTTGTAATCCTTTAAAAGAATATTCATTTTTTTATTAAAAAGGTGCATCACATTTGAAATACATTCTTCTCCACAAAGTTGTCTGCAACAGAGCACAAAATAATTCTACTACTATGATTTTTATTTTAAGACGTTGTTCATTTTTTGACAGGCATTTGGTTTCTGACTCTTGTGGGTTAATCCCAGCAGGCACTCAGCCACTTTTTCCCTTCAGAGGGATGGGGGAGAGAACCGTAAGGGTCAAAGCTAGAAAACGTGTGGACTGAGCTATCAGCAGTTCAATAGGTAAAGCAAAAGCTGCGTGGACAAGCAAAGCAAAACAAGGAATTAATTCAGCACTTCCCATGGGCAGACAGGTGTTCAACCTTTCCCAGGAGACCAGGGCTCCATCATGTGTGACAGTGACTGGAGAGGACAAACGCCATCACTCTGTCATGTCCCTGTGTCCCACCTCACCTTCTTCCTCCTTGCTCTGTCTTTATATGCTGAGCACAATGCCATATGGTGTGGGATGTCCCTGGGGTCAGTTGGGGTCAGCTGTCCTGGCTGTGTCCCCTCCCAGCTCCTTGTACATCCCCAGCCCACACACTGGTGGATCAGGGTGAGGAGCAGAAAACACTCTGGCGCTGCTCAGCAGCAGCTCAAAGGTCTTCCCACGTTATCAGCACTCCTTTGGCCACAAATCCAAAACACAGCTCTGTATCAGCTGCTGTGAAGAACATGAACTCTGTCCCAGCCAAAACCACTGACCGAGAACACAGCACTACAGAAAGCAAATTCATAAAGTTGCTTTCTTTGTTTTTAAACACCTGAATTGAACTAGTGTCATCATCATCGTCATTGTTATTGCATATTCAGTGGTTTGCATTGCTCTGAGTTGGGGAACTGAACCTTTCTGTAAACCAAGCCTGAAAATTTTAATTTTAGTTTTTGGGTATCTACTTTCCTCTATGCCCTAACAAAGTTATTTTCTGTTCCAGGATCTGGGTAATTTCAGTTTAAATAGAGTTGAATGCTTTAACAACAGCTCTGATCATCATGTTGTTTTGTTTTAAAACTGGTGCTTGTTTGTAGGTAAATGATAAAACTAGCAGTGTTGTTGAAATTACACGTGTGGAACAAGATACTTATTTTCTCCAAAATCCATATTTGTCTATTTTGTCTCCCTCATCCTCCAGCTTTCTCATGAAGGTCCCAGAGGGGATTGTGTGTCACACAATCACTGTTGCGTAATGGTCTTAAAGATCTGTAGTCCTTTCCACTAAGGGTATTACTGCTGATTTTCTTTGGACATATGCTTCATATCACACTTTCCTATAATATCTGCCTTGGTCCACATCTAGTGGTATCAATTAATTTTTTTTCTCCCCCTGGTATTCTACGAGAATCTTGTATAATTATTTCACATATATGCTGCTGTATTTCAATTAAATTCATTTGTGGGCTTAACAGAAACAGATGACTGTCATTAAAAAATAAAAACAAAAAAAGGTTAGTGCTGACTCACAGCAGTGGGAGTTTCCTGCAGAGGTGGTAATTCAGTATGTAACAGAACCCAGCTTCCCCCAAATCAGCCTGCTTCAATTTCCAGGGCTGAAAGCTTAGGGTTTGATTAATTATTTTGGAGTTTTTTCATTCTGTTTAAGGACTGGTTTTATTAATGCATTCTTCAAACCTAGACATAAAACATTATCGCTCTCTGGATCGCTGTAGTAAGTGTTGAGATCTGAGGGGACCAGCTGTAGCAGCTGTGTTCCCGCTTGGATCTGGAAGCTAAAAAACTTTCATCTCTGTTGCTGTCTCAGCTGCTGGTCTCAGGCTGTGGCCTTCCCATAACTCAAACCAATTTCAAAGCAATATAAGTAACCTCATTGGAATGCCTTTGGAAAACCGCAGGAAGATTGGGGTGGTTTCTTTAGTATTATTATTACTATTTTTTGAATAGTGCCTGACCATTTGAAATGAATGTTTCCACTTTAAGGTGATCTGTGCATGGTGTCTGTTGTGAACTGAGTGACCCATCCTACCACCAGGTTAGGAATCTTGTTGAAACTTTTTAAAGGAGGGAAGAAAGGCAGTGATTCCAGCAGGGTAGATGGCATGTAAAGACTGAGCTTAGGAATTTTGTTTAAATCTTTTTGATAGTTGCATATAAGGGTATGACCTTTGAATCAGGTTGCACTCAGAACTGTATTTCAGGCATGGTTTTGCTATAAAGAGAAGAAAACCTTCCTGAAAGACTTACAAACACTTGTAAGTTACATTGACAGGATGGGCAGAAACGCATTAAACAAAAGCAAAGCAGTGGGATGGGAGTTTTTGAGACCTCATGGTAAGACCATGCGCTTTACTCACTTCTTGATGTTTCTGACCCCAGAGAGAACCTCAGACTTTTTAACCTTTCTTGACTGACTCCAGTGAAGTGTAAAATAGTAATAGTGCTGGACTTTCCAGGCAGGGACAAATTCCTGCTGCTGACCTTCATCAAAACAGAGAAAAGCATCCGTCTTGTCTTCTGAATCCTAAAACTGTGATGGCCAGCTGATGAAATAGAGGAGAAAGCCTTTGCCTCCCCTGCAGTGTAGTGACAAAGTGGCTTACAGTCTTGCTAATAAGAACCTGTCAATGGGGAGTTGGCTGAGTGGTAACTGATCAGAATGCTAAGTCAGTAGCAAAAAATTGTGGGAACTACAAAAAGCTTTTAATAGATCAAAAGAAGTGATCAGACAAGGCACTGCCTATTTGAATGCATTTGCAAAGTAAACACTGGAAACCCCAGTTACAGAATTGGTACTGACAGAAGAACCAGTGATGATGACTGACTGAATATTATATAATTAAATGTTCTATGGTTTAATTTTACCTAATTATTTGCAGCAATTTAGCTCAAGATAAGATGAGTCACTCTGAAAAGATCTGTGTGAATTAGCTCTATCTTTTCAGTGTAGACAATGGCCATGTTTCTGTCTCACAAAGGACATAGGGAGCTAGTCTGGATTCATTGAGACACTTCTGTCTTCAAAATGAATTGTTCTCTAGCCTAGCCCTGAGCTTTCCCCTATTTGGCTCAGTGCACTGTTTTGTGATGGGATGATCAGGGAGGCAGTGCCATAGAAAACATGAGTGGGGTGCCAGGAGGGTTTGCAGTGTAAAGACCCCACATCCTCCACACAGGTTCAGCTGGTATTACTCCAGCCCTTACTTCTCCTGGCATAATTGCAGCTGCATCCCGTTGCTAGTGGCATCTTTCAGATGCATAAAAGTTCTTGAAGCAGATAGCAAAAGCATGCTTGAGTGACAGACTGTCACTGCTGACTTTCACTTTCTGGCTGTTGACCCAATTAGTAGTCTCATGGTGAATTCCAAATTAAGTGGTATTTTACAGCACTAGCACAGCACTAGTAATCGCTCTCTCAGGCCAGCAGGGAAAGGCATCATCCTCTTAATTTGTGGTGTCAGGGGAACTTTTGGTGTTTATGGATGATGATTTCTGTCTCTCTCACATTTATGACTGGTAACAGAATGATTTACGGTTTATCGTATTATCTTTCTCTTCCGTAAAGGACCAATACAGGAGATACATATTTTGGGAATGTGAAAAAATAGATGGATTTAAGCACAACGTTTCATTACTATTCTTTGAACCTTCTAAGTGATTTGACCTTTATCCATGAAGTGATCGCTGTGGTCAACAAAGGGTAGTATTGATTTACAGCACAGCTAACCTGTCAATTCTAAGCTCAGCCTTTGACCTTTTGTTTTGTTGCTGGAAAAATTATGGTGCATGCCTGAGTCATAGTGTTTAATAGGGTTTTTTTCTGTATGCAAAAGGCCAAAAGGCTCATTCTAAATAAATCAGCCAGTTTAATAATCTAGGTGGCAGGAGAAAGCAAATTGTCCATAATTACGAAGTTCAGAAAACCTGACTGCCAAAAGTATTTCTCAGAATTAAACAATGAGTTTTTTTCTGGGGACAGTAAATGTGCCTGTTTCACAATGGGTAGCTGCCTTCCCTTATCATGACATATTTTTTTCCTTTGTGCTTGTCTTTTAACTCACATCTGTTCCAAGTGGGGGGAAAAAAAAGTGTAGACAAGATCCTGATAGCTGCATTTTTCATGTTTTAAGCTTACCCCCTTTTAATCTTGCTCACAAACAGAACAGCACTGAGAGGGTCTGTTTCCTTCCCATTTCTCCTTCACAGATAAAGTAATGTTTGCCCTCTTCTCTAGAGCAAGGTATACCACTTCACAGCAGCTTTAACCTCAAACACATGAAAGATGCCTTTTTTTTTTTGCCAGGATGTCAGCTCAGGGAGATAGTGTTTACATTGCTCAGTAATATGGCTGCTATAAGTTAAATGTGCTGACTGACCATTTAATGGTGCAGATGGCTGCTTTGCTTTGCTTTGCTTTGTCTGTATTTGGTTTGTTTGAAATTGTTTGTAAAAGGCTTTTAATGGAACTAATGGCAATGAATTATAGTCCTTGCCCTCCTCTCTCCATTCTCCCCCTCCCCTCTCAAAAAAAAGGGGGGGAAAAAAGGTTTTGTACATTGAATATCAGTTATTTATTTCTGGAAAGTAGGTTGCAGTATTATAATTGGGGTTGTATGGAAATGTAACATTATGCATGTAATAATCATCAGCGTCTCCAAGCTTTAGTGTCTTTTAGTTTACGATTTTATTGTAATGCTCCACATTCAGGAATAAAAAATACTTTCATTAAAATGTGGATAAAATTTCCATCATTACTGTACATCATTTAGAGCAAAATTTAACTTTTATGTTTTGATGGGAGGAATGTAATTGAGTTTTAGAGAAGACAAAAGCCTTGACTGGTAGAATTCTGAACTAGATCATAATTTCTCCTGAAAGAGTAGATAACAGAACTATCAGACACCAGTCAGAGTTTACATATACCTCAACAGAAGTAAGAGGGTTGACTATGAGGAAAAACTCAACAAGTTCACTTTGTTTCACTGGATTTTTTTTTACACAGTTTTCATGAAAAAAACAATGTTCTCTTGTTTCCTTTAAGCTGTATGGCAGACTCTTGTTTTATAACACAGGTACCTTCAGGGATTATTCTTGTTTTAAAAATGACTCTGTCATTAATGCGGTGTTCTGAAGTCCAGGCAACACCCTCACCTCAGATTGCCATCTATAGATGCAATGTGTGGATGAATCCTTGCAGTTTCATTTTTATCTGGGACTCAGTTTGATATTGTACGATATGGGATTGGATATGCTAGCAGGAACAACACATGGCTCTATCAAAGAGTTTGTCAATACTAACCTTCTTTTAATGATCATTCATTTTGAATTCCAAATTCAAATTGATGCTTGTGTCTTGTTTCCATGACTACAATTGCAGTTCTCTGAGATTGGTAATATTTGACGCTTATTTATGTCAGCAATTCATGTACTAGAAATATGTAGATAGGTGAAAATTAATATCAGTTTAGATTTTCCTTTATGCAACAACTGGAACAGAGTATCATGACAACCCAATATATAACTAGCAGGCATGATGCTACAAGACAATGTGAGGATATGTAGCTCTGTGCAGTATTAATATACTGGAAGGAGTCATATCTGGCCTTGGCTGATTTGGTTAGGCAGGAAAACTCCCTTGTTCTACTTACCCCAGGGAAAACAGATGCCAATGCAGAGGAAGAGCTTTAATAATAGCAGTAGATTTGCCATCTGTCACCTTGCTGGACAAATAATCAAGGATTAAAGATTTAACGCCTGAGAGGGATTTTTTTTTTAACTTTCTGTTCTGGATTTTGTATGTAAATCCTTATGAACACTATAGTATAGTTTATTGTGCTTACATTTTCCTATGGAGACCAACTTTCAGCAGTGTTCTCCTGAAATCCTACCTTTGGTAATCAGCTTTGGAACATGTGTAGTTATCATCAAGGAAGGAATCTTGTTTGNTCTTCGTTATTTTCCTGGAAAGAAAAGAAGAAAGCAATTGAGTGTTCATTACTATGTGTTGCTATGGAACAGAGATCTGAAAGCAGTATTTCAAGGAGTCTGTCACTCACTGGAATTAAGAGCAAAGGTACACGTAAAAATAAACCCCAAACACCTCTTCCTGCTCCAGTTATGTATGACCTCTTTGTGTGATAAATTTTAGATGTTTTAACGTGGTGGAATGTGAGACAATACATTTTAAATGTGGATATTAAAGATGGTTCTTGGTTTTGGGAGGGGCACTTACCTTGCTATCATTTATTAACACTACAATGAACATTTCCCATAGTTTAGTCATTTCAGTTGCTAGATGGAGAAGGAAAACAGGAGAAGAAACTTTACACAGTTTGTGCTGTATATGAGGCCATGCACAGTACAGATAAGTCTGTGATGGGAAATAGGAGATTGATAAAGAAAAAACAGCCAGAAGGTATATAAGCTAATAATGGAAGAAGGAAATAGTACATAATTATGACAGCCCATCAGCAGCCGAGCAATTTTTGAGTTCTCTGTAAGTATTGCAACAGGGCAACTTCAATTAAACCCCTTTGTGGCATAAAGACTATTGTGGGAAGCATTACTGTTACAGGAATGCTATTTAGAAATCACAGAGTTAATTTTCTGGGGGAAAAAAAGATGAAGTAAAGGAACTGTTGATTAAACAGGAGTAAGATGTTAAGGGGCCTCCAAATTTAAGGTTATCGTAGAGAATAGCACCTGAGCTGTTGCCATAGTAAAACTGCAAAAGTAGTCTACACGTGCACCCTTCAATTTTGTGACCAAACTCAAGAGGGGATAAAGAAGGTGAGTGTTTCTAAATGATCTGACTTCTGTTGTGAAACAGGTTGTGGGACACTTTCCAGTCTCAAGGAATAATGAGGTTGAAATTGTTATTTCATATCTTCAGTCTTAGTTAAGAAGCAGTTTGTTTTTCTGTGCCAGAGATATGATGATACGCCATTGACATACGATGATATGCCATCTGAGAGTGTTTAACTGAATTAGTGTAAAAGCCACAGAATCAATTTTCCTATCATGTTCTGTGTCCTTATAACGTGAAAACCTCCAAGTCATCTGTGTAACCTTTTCACTTTGGTTTAGAGACATTTGGCATGGAGGAAATGTCACAGAAGTGTGAGGAGGGTGTGTGTGCAGAACAGGAACAGTGTCCTTCTAACTGCAAGAAAAAACGTTGGGTTACGATGCTGACAATTTTGACATTATTCTTTTCCCAAGGGAGGCAGCACTGGGAGTTCTTTCCAATTCCATTAGGAGGCCTGGGGAGAAGAGAGTTTCTTGTGTTGCCTTCAACCTTCTCATAAGCCTGACCCTTCAGTCAATGAGTGTTCTCTCTGGTCAGCTGTGTAGTCAGCCAGGATCTTAGACTATTCCCTAATACACAGCTCATCAATTGCATCTTACTTTCTTAGTTTTTTAATTTCCTCCTTGGCTCTGTACATCAGAATATATTCAGAGTGAGGCACCAAGTGCTAAATGGGATGGGACAAACCCCACACTTCCTACAAATCTAGTTAGTAGCCTCCAGTCTAATGTTGAGGCTGAAAATGATTGCCACATATAGTGAGGGTTTGCAAACAAGGTGAGACGGGACGGCACAAAGGGTTTTGTCTTTCCAAGCAGCATGAAATATAAACTGCCTGATAGACTCCTGATCCCATTACGTAATGAGTTCTCTGACATTTCAATGCTTCGGCAGTTTGGTCTCTCCAGTTCTTTGTGTTAGAAAACCATTTCAAAGAAATGTAGGTGTTTTGGCATAGCTGAAGCCAATGGATTTGCTGTGTACACTGCAGCAGTGAGATTAACAGTACACATGCAACGTTCGCTTCTCCTTCTGCACTGAGAAATTTATTCCCCTAAAAGTTGATACCCGCACAAAGGATACGCCCTTGCTCTTGTGACAAATAGATCCTTTAGTGGCTTTCAATTTATTATTTACAAAGGGAGTTACAACTTCTGAAGGTTGATGGCAAATGAAGTGAACTAATACTTTCAGTTTTACGGTTGAATCATGGGATGAATACTTTATAATTGCATAAATTAATTTTACTCAGATGAAGTATAAAAACAAGCTGTTGTACCTGTTGTTGGCCCCTTTGATTTTGTCAAATAGCTTTGAGAATATTTAGTTCACAAGGGTGTAGCTGATTGTGAAATAGTCAGTATGTTACTACTTCCCTTAGAAAGAGCCAGGATTCTATGTAATAATACTATATATAAGCATATGTCTTTGAAAACTGGGATTAGAGGCTTCAGCTGAGATGTTCATTGAGGGGACAACTGGAGTCCTCTGGAGATAGTAGCCTCATTTAGCACAGAATTTTGTTTTCTGTCTCTCTCGCTCTCTTCTTTATTTTTCTTTTTTTTTTTTTTTAATTACTGGGCCTTAAATTTACTGTGTGCAGAAGAATTAAGGAGTGGGATTTTCAAAAGACTCTGCAGTGGCCTCATCTGTACTCAGTGAAGTTAGTGATAAAATACTCAAAGCTGGATTTTATAGGATTAAACCGATTTACACCATCTGTGGATCTGGCCCCCATTAACTTCAGTGGTAGCAGATTTAACCAACATTGAAAGCTTTTGAAAACCCCATCCTAATTTGGTGGTAAATACTCTGACTGTATAAAGGGTAGATGTCAAAGAGGAGTTAAAAATAACAAAGCATCAGTCTAGGTTCCCCCTGACCTTTGTAATTATACCTTCTTTTCTACCTTACAGTTCTAATGTATCATGCACATGATGACATGTAGATTTATTTTCTTACTACTGTCATTTTATTATATCCAGTCACTCAAATCACAGGTTTACAGAGAGGATTTGTGTGTGTAGCCAGACCCACAAAGAATAGATATTTAGGGTCTGTATTGTATGTTGGTACAGCAAAATTTCTCTCTAACAAAGCAAGTATCATGTTTGGTTGCTTTATTTTTATTTCAGCAGTAAGTAGTATCAGAGAACCACATAAAGCTATCTTGCTTTCTTTCCCTATACATATGTCTGCATCTTTTTCTGCATGTATGTGCATATATTTTAATATATCTGTTAGACATAGCTATTTTCAGCCATTATCAAGGTCTCACTCTAGAAATTCTGAATAAGAGAATGCATATTGTAGCAGTACTTGAATAATCCATGAATGGCATAGGAAATTCTGTGAAAGTAATTCTGCTTTTTGAAATCTTGTTTACCTGAGAAATCAGATAAAAGGCCAAATACTTAATTTTGTTACACTGCTGTAGGAATATTTACAAACTTGATAAGTAATCAAGTGATGTAGCTACTGTCTGTTCCACCCTTTGTACTCAAACATTTTATGTTCGGGGTGGTGTAAAGTACATATTTTGGGTTACTTTTTAACTTGCAAATATTCTTTATTAAATTCAGCAGGGAGCGTTTCTCATGTGTTTGGAGTTGACCAGTGCCACTACTAAAGCTTTCCATTCTAGACAGACCTGGAGCAAAAAGGGCATTTCATTTTCTGTATCCAGGATTAGAATTTATCTTGAGATATTTAGCATTGACCAGAGCAGTTAAAAAGCTCTCACCGGCAGGTTTGTGAAAAACATCATGGTCATTGTTGTGCTGTCATTTGGATCCAAGTTCCTTGCTCCTCAGAGAGGAAAGTGCTGTGCTACAGACACCCTTCCAAATCACAAGGCATAAACAAACTCTCCATCAACACCTCCAGTCTCAAAGTGGGAACTGAGGGTTTAGCAACAAGACTCTGCTTGACTGTAACCAGAGTCAAAGAACTAAAACTAGTTTCAGCTCCCCGAACACTTACTCATTAAGGGACTGGGAAAATGAGCTCTGTGCTCAAGTAATGTCAGTCTTTTTGCACCCTGAGCAAATTCACTTCTTTTGGCTGCTTACTGTGTTCTTCTTTAATCTTGATTTTTTTTTCATTGAAAACATATAAAGTATGGTAAAATTGAAACTTCTTGAAACAGGCTTTTTTCAGTTCTACACCACTAAGATCCAATTTTACTGCTTTAATCTACAGTCATTGTATTTTTAATAATACAAATTTCCAAGTCATGGCCATGGTAGAGATACTGCATATTTAAAAGTAATTTGAAAGTTAACTATAATATAGCATGAGATCCTGATACAATTATCCATGTGTAGATTAAAAAAAAAGAAAATAATCAGAGATACTTTTAAACTGATAGGTTTTTGTGGGCTGTAAAGCAGTGGTTTAGCTCAACAGAAGAATCAAACTATATCTCTGATCTTAAGAGGATATTAGTATTACAAGTATGAAACTTGACTGAAATAGTTTTCTCCTATTCTTATTTTCTACTGTTAGTGTGAATTGATAAATTATGGTTAAAAATTAAATCTAGATTAAGAAAAAAACCCTTGAATAGCATCTGGGACACAGTGAAGCAATGATTGTGTTGTATGGCCTTAAAATAATCTATATTCTCATTGAGATAATAGAATTATTGTTGTGGGCACAGCACTGCAGCAATGAGACACACACTTGCTTTCCAGACTTAAAATGGTATCTCTGGTGTTTTATGCCGTGGATTTGAGAGGACTGTTTGCTTCAGGGACAGTTTATGGGTATCCTCTAAAAAGTCTTTTGGAAAGACAAAGCCTGAAATGCTAAAAACCAAATAATACTTAAATCTGAGTTTTCATTATTTTCCAGTCCTATTATGATAAAAATTCAACCATCTCTATGAGTCCTGTTGCTTTGCATTTTGAATATAAGCAAGGTTTCAGTCCAAAGGCTTTGGAATGGATCTCGCATTGAACTTTGTAGCAGAAGATGCCCTTTTGAGGTTCACTTTTTAATTGATGCTGTAGATGTCAAACTGATAAGTCTAAACATTCTTGTTTAGAAACAAAATACAACACATCAAAACACAGCAATTGACTGTCCTGATTTGCTGTATTTAATTAAGAGAAATGGAAAATGGGCTAGGTAGATGTAGACTGTTGTATATGTAATTGCATCAGAAAGGACACAAATTTACCTTGTCCAATCCTTTTCAAATTTCATGTGCTCATTGAAACTTGGTATCATTTACAGCACATGAATAACACAGAGCAGTTAGTCCATTAAACCCAAATTATTTTTACTATTTTAATGTTTTGTTGTTTTTGAGATGTCAGTAATATCTTACATTTACTGAATTTTACCTCATGTTTGCTGTAGACTCTGTCACTCTGTCTGGAGCTGAGCTTCTTACAGCAGCAGAGAAAGGGCTTGGAAAGAGAAGGGGGTCATAGATACTTTCTGCCTCTATGTGGTGGCTGTAGAGAAGCTGTGGGAAGCTTTCCTGACATTAGAGTTGCACTCTGGAGTGCTCTGTCCCAGTATCTGGAGTTCCTCTGTTCTGCTAAAAAATATGGTTCAAAGGGGAAAACCAAATTCTGACGGTTGTTTTCTGATTCTTTTTCATGCACATGTAACCCCACTTAAATTCTGTTGTGTTCTATGATACTCACATAAGCCATGGGGCTGTTGTTATTAATGTATGTGTGTGCTCATTGGTGAGCCAGCTCCTGCCTAAAAGCTTTGACTGCTCTTTTCTTGCTGGGAACACTGATTTAGACTCTTTTAGCTCTAGCTGCCCATTTGCACAGAACTTGTAGGAGTGTAATTATCTCAGAGGCCGTGGCTGATGTAAAATTTGGTTAAAGTGACTGTATTCTACAAAGTTATTAGAATGAGACAGGTAAGCAGACAGGTAGGCAATCTATCCATATAAAACTTGCTGCTTTAGGAAAGCTGCTTCTGTTTAAAAGCATCACTCACACAACACGGAGTCTTTGAAATCTCATTATGTCCTGCAGGTGTAATAGGTAGGAACTGTGTAGGAACTTGTTCTTACAGACAGCATCCTGTAGGGTGGAAGTATCCCCTGCAGCAATGGCAATATTTTAAGTCTTCATTATTGAAAGTTCTGCCTTGTATACGTTTTTTGTAGTACCATTAACATTGAAGTGTCTGAGTTATGCATGAGGCAAAATGACAAAAAAGTTTTCCTTAGCTCTCTCACTCAAAGGACGGTGTAGCAAGTATCATATTTGACTTGGTTATTCTCATTAATTCTTTTCTATCGTGTGTTGGCAATGAAGAAGAAAATGCCCAGTGGAAACACGTGTTTGAATGCAAAGCAACCCTTATGGGAAGAGCCCTCTGAATCTGAGTAGGACACCATGTTTGGCAGAAGTTTCTTCAGGTAGCCTTGACTGTACCATTCATATAAATATTGTTCATTTAGGCATGTTTGTGTAGTCCTGTGTTTTCCCATATCATACTGCTGATACATTTTCATCACTCATGTGCACATACATGCACATGCAAATCTGAAATGGAAAGATTTATTCACTATGATAATGACTACTAATATGAAGAAAGTCTTTGGAATTCTCATCCCTGTCAGTCTGCTGGATTACGTGTATCTCTGCATAAAACTTGTTAAACCTTTCAATATAGTGATTTTGCAAACTATTGTGAAACATCTGAAATTAGCATTTAACATCTGTTAACTTGCTGACATACAGTCAGGTTCATCCAGAATAAATTAAAAAATGAGTAAAAATTTTAAAAAAAGAGTTTTCTGTCTCCAGATGCTATCTTGACAGACTAAACGGTTAACTTGGAGTCATTGCAAAGAATTGTGGGATGCTGTTCATGGATTTGGGACTGCCTCTATCAACAACTTGTTTATGAAATAAAAAGGTCTTAGATAACATCTTTTTTCAGTTTGTGATTCAAAGTTAAGATATGAAGACCAATTAAAGAAAATATCACAGAAGTTGCATTTTCTGCATTACACAATTCCAGTGTTTAATTGATTCCATGGCAGCATTTTTGGATCATTCTTCTATTCCATACCTTCAAAAAGAACAAGCCTCAAGGGATTATCCCTTTGTCATCCTGACAGAAAGTTTGAACGTGAAGGATTTAAGCAAATCAAAAGCAGAGGTTTTGACACTTGAGGATATCATCCAACATACTTTTGGCTGTACAATATTTTTTTTCTTCATATGAGCCTGACTTGCATTCAAGTCAGACAAGATATGCTTTATAATAGGCCGCAGGAGGTGTTAGATAACTTTTCTTATTCCTATCAGGTCTGCTCCCAAATTTTGCAAGGGATACCTAAGTAAAAGTTCTTAGCGGTGTTTAACAAACTAGAAATGTCCTGATATATTACCAAGTTACAGGAATGGAATTTTTACATAAACAAGGACTGTTATCACGTTTCTCTTTCAGTCTTATCTGTTCTTTAGAACACTTGTTGCTCCTTTTTCTCTGAAGACACATCTTGACTTTCAGGTTATCCTTTCTGGGTCCCTTTTTAACTCTGTATTTAGCTGACATCTTTTCTGAAGGGTGACAACAAAGCTCAATCTCCAGCTGAACCCTGGCAGACTAATTGATTGAAGTGTTTAGGGAGTTTCAGGAGACAACCAGGAGTTTTTAAATTAATGACAAAGTTGGATTAAATATGGATATATTTAATGAATTCTTTAGTTTAGAGAACAGTATGGGGAAGAGATGAAAGGGACTATTGTTTTTATAAAGCTGATGGAAACTTTCTGTTCATGTTGATCTTCCTTCTGCTATTCTTTTCTGAAATATTACTCTTCAAATATTTTTTGTTGATTAGTAGGTTCCTAAGTACACATGAGCATATCTACATGATATGAATAATACCATAGCTGGTAAATATGCTCAAATCAGAATTTTTGGAGAATTTATGATTAGTGGGCCATGTACACCTGGGTGCATGAGCACCTATGTAGGAAAATGTCCTTAGAAATAGATTCCTAAGCATTTACCATTTTCATCTTAATTTCCTCCATTGTCTGACATTGCTCACTCTGTGATACGGACTCTGCAGGGCTGTCCCACAGCTCTCGTACATGTGACATTGTTAGGAAGAGACACCTGCTGATGTCCAAGCCCATTTTAGCCGGTGGGACAATAAAGAGAAATTTTATTCTAAACCTATAGAAACACAATCAAATGACTGCTCGTTGTGCCCAGGTTGATGCAAGTTTTAAGACCAGAAGAGTAGTGGAAGTGAAATGGAATTTGCAGGGAGCTGGGTTTGCTCAGCATGATGTGTGGTTTAAATAGGGTGGCACCTGACTTTAGCTAAGCACATCCCATGTCTCCTATTGCTTTGTTTTTTAGTTGCCAAAAAGTAGCAAAACCAAATACCTTTTGTCTTCTAATTAATCAGTCCTTTCTATTGCACCTGAATTCCTAATGAATACTTAAGCTTTCACAGCAGGCAATGTCTCTAACACAATTTTAAGATACATCACTGTGCTGTTCCAGAATGTTTAATTTGACTGTCTGGGTAAATTGAAATACTGGAGATTAAAACAGCATTAAAAATATAGTGAAATGTGCATTTCCCGGTCGGTTAAATACAGGCAACTTGGAATTCTTAAGTTGGTACAATTAATCAGTTAGACATACTGCCTCTGTAATACTCAGGTTATATCATTTCCCAGTAGGATTTTTATGTAAAAAAATTATTGCTTTATAATTTAACACTAAGTGCTCCCTGTAGAAAAATTAGAGTGCTCTCTTGTAACGTAAACAATGTAGATTGCTGGTGTGTAGGCTTAGTTCAGTCTTCCTTGTATTTCTGTCATTTTCATAAAATTGATTGTGAAGCATATCACACTGAATCACTCAGTGGACAAAATTCACAAACTGATTTTTTTTCTTTCCTCATGGAACTTTTGTTTCTGTTCACTAGAACCTGCCTTCACAAAGCCATTGCTGGAGATTTAATGAATTCTTTTTTTCTTAATTTCCTCAAAGAGGCAAAATGCTGGAAATGTTTTACAAGCTACCAAATTAGAGACATATTTCCATTATCTGATTGTAGTTGAAAGTAAGGGTTAAGTAGCCTTTCATAAATAAAAATTGACACAACCTGTTTAGCTGTTTAGTATTTAGCTGAAGTAACATAAACTATAACCGAAACTTCTGACATTCTCTTTATTGATTTTATTGTATCCTTTTCCACTCCCATTAATCTGTTCATATAAACAATTTAGTAAATAGTCTACCTAGACACACTGTAAATAGAACTGCAAAGCGGATGAATGACCTCCTTTTTAATCCTCATTACAATTTAATTTCTTTTATTGGAGATGATTTCTGACCTTGATTTTTTTTTTTTTTTTACAATACATTTAAAACCTTCTGACCTGGGAAACATTTAAAACATGTATTTTACTTTATTAATTTATCATAGTGACAAGAAAAAGATCTGTGTCCCTTGAACTGTTGGGTCAGTATAAAACTATGTTCCTGGAAATGAAATACTGTAATTAGAATTCCTTGGAGGCAATGTTTTCTTTTTAACTTGATGTTACAACTTCAAAGACTTTGTGACTTCAGCTGATAGTGGAGCAACTCCCTAAGGCGATCTCAGTTAGACAGCTCAGGGATGGCCATTCAGTAGTAGATAAGGGAGTCTGTGAAGTTAATGAGTAATTCTGCCATTTAAAAATGGATTGCGTTTTTATTCATCGATGAAAATTACAGTTCTGACATCTTAGTTAAAAGCTGAGTAGGAATAGGGAAATAGTGCTGGTAACGTAAGAACAATCAGAGGTGATAACGTCATAGCACTGGCAAGTAAGCATTTTAAAATAAAGTGCTTTTCTTCCAGAGGCTCACAGAACTGAAAAACTTGTTAGAACATCCCATCACCAATGTAATTACTTCCCAAAGAAGAGTAATTAAATTAATGTTTAAGTTACTTAAACATTGGTGCATATTTTACATCACTGGAACAGCTTTCCAGAAAGTAATTGAACATTATTTGGTAGTTTCTTTCCCTGCCACCCATCCCCTGCTTTTTTCCACACTTTCTTTGGGTTATTCGATTCTCTTACTTTTATGTCAATGAGCCCATTTGAGGAATGACCATGTTCCAACACACCACTTTTGAGCTGCAGAAAGGAAGTGTGTCAGCAAGAGCAAGATGCTGTGCGTGGCCTGACCTGGATCTAAAGTTGTGTTTGGTCGGGGCTGCCAGTGCTGAGGATGGTGCTGCCATGTGAGTTGTTGATGAGCTGCCAAGTGCAGCCAGGATTTTACTGGTGGCATATCCACACAGACTGTGCCAGGGCTCAGGACCTGCACAGCCCTAAGCTTTGTTCTCTCTCTTTACGATTCTTTTGTTCAAATAGCAGATTCCCTTTCTCTGTGCTCCAGCGATACTTCAGAACTCGATACAAAAAGAATCAGAGACCAGAGATGGGAAGCAACAAGGGAAAAAACAAGAAAACAAGAAAAAAGGAGGCTTTTGAGTTGCAGTGTCTCGGACAGAGATGAGCAGCTGAGGGTGGTACAGAGGCTGGCAAGCAGCATGGGAAGTTAAGGTGGGAGAGCAGGTTATCCTGAGCTCTCTGCTTCTGGAGTGCTGTTTATATGGGCAAGGTCTCCTCTGGAGGAGTCTGCCCTTCCCTGCAAGGCTGGTGTTGCTTATCCTGGCTCCACATCCTTCTGATGACTGAATAGGGATGAGGCGCCTGCAGCTGCCAGCCTGGTGCCAGCCCACTAATGACAGGGACTGGAGTGGAGGGGGAGGGAGGGGTGTTGGAACCCCATGGATGGACCTCAGGACAGCCATGTACACAGCACTCAGAGCTGAGTCAACCCAGTCTGGCCTCGCAGCGTCTGGGGGGCTCCATGACCAGGGTTTAATAATGTGTGTGAGTCCTGAGCTGCAGTTTGAAGCTCAAAGCTCAGAGTGCCTGTTGGTTTAAATAAGGCTGCTGTACTTGTGCAGTGTAAGCCAACCCTCTCTGTTCTACCCTGGATACCCAGAGACAGTTTTCGTGGTAATTCCATTTCGTGTTGTCTTACAAAAGGAAAAGTTTTTCTCCATAATTCTGCATAACTATTCCTCTAAGTCTGTAAATTGTTCTTGATGCCCTTAAATTCTCATCAGTTTGCTGAGATACTTTCAATCTGTGTGGAATGTTCTCTCTGTAACACACTCAGGACTGTATATAGAGATTATAATCTTTGTATCATGTCACAGAAAATGTTTTGTGTGCATTTATTAGAAATCTAATTAAATTACATTTTGTGCTAACAGAAAAGAAAATCCATACCTACAAGTAGGTGTTTAAAGTGGTAAAAGTCCCTTGATCTTTAATGGTAGCAATACTACTCTAAGCTGTTGCATACAGTGGTAGACAAGTAAACTGAGATGCTGTCTGAATGACACATTGACAAATCAGGTAAGTGACATATATTCCTATCTTAAAATACTGTAAATGAGTTTTTCTAATGAACTGGCGTATTTTCCAGAGCGTAGGTGCTACTTCTACTACTACTGCAGTCAGAATAGAGTTGTTATTCAAGAGGGGTAAATAACCCTGTTCATTTAGAAGAAAGGGACTGAAGTCTGTGTGCCTGCATCCTTTCTTTCCTTCTGACCCCTGAGAGCATGCATTGGCTTCAAAATTCACAGAAATCAAATTAAGTGCTACTTAGTTTTAGAGTGCCTTTCATCTCAGTACAAATGTAGACCAGAAATAGATCTCCTGAATAACACAGGCCATAGAATTTCACTCAGTAATTTCAACATCCAACCTGCAATTTGTGGTTGAGCTAAGGCATATCTTTAAGACAGGCATCCAGTCTTTATTAAGGTTTAAAATGAGGAGAATCTACTACATTCCTTGACAGTGGAGTGTTCTCTATTTTCTGGGCTGAATTTGTCCAATCACAGCTTTCGACAACTGAACTTTATCCTTCTATTTGCTGGATCGTACTTTTTTTTTTTTTTAAACTAGAAGTAGTAATCTTTTTCAATACTCAAGTAAGCAGTAGTGGGTTAGGTTTGACATGCTGCAAACATAATTAGGATGATGTTTGAAAAATACAGAAAGTGCAATATTTAACTGTAGTTCTTTAAATTGTTCATGGTTTGTGGTGCAATTTTAATATATTTCCTTTTATTTTCCATACATCATAAATATATAAAAAAAGAATCAAAATGCATGGTTCCTGTGTGTTCACCAGAAGAAAAAACACAACCCTGTAAACATACAGTGCAAGCTGGATTTCAGGGGTTTAAACAGTAAGATTCATCTTAGAACAAAAAAAAAAACCCTTTTATTTTACAGGCTGTGTTGTATGCTATTTCTTAATATTATTTTTTTCTGAACTTTTATATGGTCTTATAAATCTGTTGTGACAACATTTCCTACTGAGTTTCAGGTAAAGGGCAGGCAATACAAATGTAGGAAATGCAGTTTAGTTCAATAGAAGGAATTAGATTTAGCGTATAACAGCTTTGACATACAGCATGACGGGAATCCTCCGAGATGCAGTGCCTGTGCAAAATGTAATTAGCCAATCACTTCAGTACCTGAAAATTATTTTTTATCAACTATTATATTTCTCCCATCTCTCTTAGAAGTACTGAGCAGATTTTGAAACTAATGTAGCCTGTCTTTTATTGTAAAATCTGATGAAACATTGCAGGAATTTTCATGTCCGTTGCAGTTATTTTAGAAAGGAAAACCAATTATTCTTTTAATTAAGATAAACTCACAATACATTTTGGTTAATGGTATTGCTCTGAGAAATACATCCACAGACTGTCTTGGCAACACATGATGGAGATGGAGAAATATGTCTCCTGACACAATTTTTTTTTAAAGTAATCTTATATTATTTTTAAAACAAACAGTAAGTTTTAGCTTTGTTTGGTATGTTCATAGGGAGAAGTGTTGTATTATTTTTAAATATGCAGTTAAATTCCCTGAGAAATTATTTAAAAATCACCATTATCTTTGCTCTGGCTGTAGCAGAATCTCTGAGGAGTGCCATTTTAATGCTAATTCCAGAAGCAAATGGAGCCAGCTGACATGTGCAGCATCAAGAGAAGGTCGGCATAGCAGCTAGAGACACAGGAAACAGCAGGAGACTGCATTATTACTCATTACATATATTACACTAGACCTTAGGGATTCCTGCTATGACCAGGACATTGTTATGCTTGATACTGCACAAATGCAGCAAGAGCAGTCCATGGCTTGAGCGATCTCAAAACAGGAGCAAGGAAAATGTTTATGTAAATTGTCCTTTTTTGTTTTATTTTTTTTTTCTTAATTTACACACCTCAAACCAAACCAAACTGGCATATATGTAGAAAAATGGAAGGTCTTTTGCTGTCCCCTGTGTCTCTGGCTGTGTCTCAGATATTTTAATTTGATGAGTGTCATTAGAGGAAGCATGGGACACTCAGTGGTTTATGAAATCCCCCTGATGGCACACATTTCTGCATGTACTCATGGAAGTATACAGGCAGCGAAGAGCTTCTCAAACTCTGTGGGATGCATCTGGCTGCATGGCCAGTCAAATTAAATTACTTAAAGTGGAAATTATTTTATATTGCATTGATTTTATTTTTTTTAGCCACCTCCACCCCCCACTTGTCATTAGCCACAATTGTTGTGTTCACCTGGGGATTCATCATAATTCAGATCTGTCTGCTGTGCACACAGAGTCTGGCTTTCATAATGTTTAAGACTGGGAAGGATCAATAAACCATTTAGTCTCATTGGGACCTTGCATGTCACATCTGTTAAATTTCACTCAGTTATCTGCATGCTAAACCTGGCAACTTTTTATAAATAAAATTAGTTTTTAGTGAAGCTGAAAACAGCAGAGAGTAGAGCATTAACAATTTTGGAGGTCTGTGCAAAATGATTAGTTTGCTAAGGTGATCTCAGCAGGTGTGCCATCGTGCATGCTGAAAAGGAACATGATTTGTTTCCTCCCTCCCTTCCTGTCAGTCAGACCTACGGAATACACCCCAGCTGGTTGGGTGTGGGGGGATCACCATGACTCTCCGTGGGCAAGCAGTGCTCACAGGGTAGTATCTGGGAACACTAATTCTTTAGTAGTTGGTGAACAATGTGTAAAATTTCGAAGGAATTGTTTCCCTTTCTTTCCTTTCCACCTTCCAGAAATATAAAAAAAAATTTAAAAACTTGACAAATTTTATCAATCAGACCAGAATGTGTATGATCACTTTTACATAGTGATCTAGACTTGCTGGGAATCAAATGTGGTTTCTCCTACAGTCCTAAGTTTAGCCTGGAACAATAGATTCTCTCTGAAGACTGAGGACTGCCTTTTAGTCTTGAGCTTTGGAAGCCAAAACGGATGGGTTGCCTTTTACCACTGTGTAAACCTGTAGCCAGTTCTCACTTGTATTTGCATTTATTCTTTGTATGCAGACAGTGATGGCTGTATTGCTGCTGCTGCTTTATTGTTTTGTTTTTCCCTTCTTTTTTGGTCACTATATTACATTAGAAACACATGTAATGGCAATTGTCTGCGAGCTTCGCTGTATGGCGTGTTTTTCTTGATGTGGTTCTGGAAGCGCTGTAGCTATTTATTGGCTTAGAAGTTGGTCAAAGCCTGTGCTGCTGCTCAAGGGAACGGGCTGTTCCTACTTCAACCACAAGCAGACATTCCCATTTCTCCCCCTGCTTTGGCTCCTGTGCTCCAGTTGTAGCATGGTGGATCAAGTTTGCTCGCCTGACCAAATGTACCATGGCAAAAATAAACCCACTCTTGTCTCCGTTTGAATGGACGAGCTGATCCAAGTCCCCAGGAAGAGCACTGCAGCTGCCTTCTGGCCAGGAGTGGAGAAATTTGTAACCCTTTTACAGTGGTGGAGTAATGTTGGATTAGTCTCACTTGCCTGTGACCAGATTGTCTCTCAGAGCAGATCTGTGCCAAGGTTAGTCAGGCTCTGGCCGCGGGCCAGGCTGCTGTGGCTGGGCTTCTTCCCCATCCAACAGTAGTTTATTTGGTGGTTTGCAATCTCTATTATTTTGGTTGTGCTCTATGAAGACCTTCCAAACTTTAGTTTTTATTCTCCTATTACACACATTACATTTTAATCTCAAAGGTGTTCTATTCTATTTGTCAGTATACAACGTATTTTGTTGAGTTGCAATTGTTTAACCTGGTAGATTATACTGTAGCAGTAGCCAAGTTGCTTTAATCTTTAATTATTTATGTATTTACAAACTCTCTGTCATCTGCATGCTTGCAATAGAGATTTTATGTTTGTATCATTGTTTCCAAAAAACCCCAGCAAATCAAACCCACAACACGAAACAGTTGGAAACAGCAGCGTACTAAGAACAGGTCCCTGGGGACCTTAAAGCACTTCTGCTTATTCTTTCTGAGCCAAAAAGTCATAAAAGAGAAAACATATAATGCAAGTATTTAATAAAATCAAGTTCAGCTATTAAATTGGAGATGAAAATCTAGGATATCAACAGAGACCACTAACATGATCACAAAAATATAACAGATTGATTTGCTAGTCCTGATGGTTGACATTATTGACATTTGTAGGACCTTACTAGTTATTGTTAGAACAGTGAATTAACTTTACTTGTTTATAGTTTTCAAAGTCTGAGTGTTTCACATTTTACTGTGTAATAGTATTTCCTTGGCTTTTCTTTGTCTTGTTTTTTTTTATTTTACTTTGTTTTATTTTTACTAGTATATGTCTTCCAATATATTAAATTACTTTTAGATATGCAGGTAGATAGAAAAGTTAGAAATTAAGCTGGCAAAATTAAAAATCTTTGTGCAGTAGTATGTCTTACATGAGTTACAAAGAATCACTGTTTTTGTCTCAGTGGCCTCCATCTTTTTCTTAAGGCCTAGAATTTATTTCTCAGAAAATCAAATCTTCTATTACATGTAACACATTCTGTATTTTTTAATAGATATCAAAATTAAAACTCAGTATCTCTAAATATTAATTAATTACTGCAAAAAGCACTTCCACTGTTGCTGTAAACAGGACAGTTTGGAAAAGTATACTAGCAAATGCTGCTTATTAGAGATAATTTAAAATTGAGATTATTTTCACTCCAAGCCACAGAAGGGTATAAGCTTGATCTTGAGCTGTAGAGCGTCAAGCAGAGTTGAAGTTGTTTCATTGTTTTGGTCATAAAATCTGAAAGAAACAGGTTTTCAAATAAGCCCATTATAACTGAGTTCTGTTGCTTCCATTCAGGTGATGCAGTTCCTAGAAAATTTAATTTAGCACCAGCAAATTCTTTAATAATTTCCAGCTGACTGACTTTACCAATGTAAATAGAAAATACGTTCCAGTTTTGTCCATTTCCTGAAAAATAATCTTATTGGCTTAAAGCCAAGTCAAAACACTCAGAATAGCTTTTTGGCACGTGTCAAGTTTTATGGAGTGGCTCTGGGATTCCTGGTACCAGAAACATGAATAAGAGATAGTGGGAGGAAATTTTGGGTTGCTAGCAGCAAAATCCGAGTAAAAGCAAAGCAACAGGGTGAGATAATTTGTGTAGGCAAAGTCTAATACTTTAAAAAGGAATCAATGATCAGTGTATGAAGTGAAAGTGGTTCTGGCACAGCTGAGGTGAGGTACTTGCAGGCTTATTATATTAGAAGTCTTAGGCCATATTCTTAGCCTAAGCAAATAAAGGGAGCTTTACTGATTTCAGTTAAGCTGGCCATATTTACGTAAGGTGAAGTTACAGCTTTCTAGATCAAGTTAAATAGGAAGTCATTACCCCTGTCCATACCTATTAGACTGTAAACATTTTTGAGTCTCTTTAGATCATACACAGATCACAATGCACAAAGATTCATTGTCCGTTCATACAAGATGCCGGGTAAGTAGAGAGACAAAACAGAATCTATTATTAACCAGATCTGCCTTAACTTGACATAGCTGAATATGCTGAAAACTGTGTATGAAATTTTAGTTGGTTTTGGGTTTGTATGATCAGAACGTGGACTTTTACTCTGTGAAAAACTCTGTTCACTCTTATTCCAAGTAGAGTGCATAATCCAATCCGTAATTGCCTAACAGATCATTTTTGCAGTCATCACTTTAATTTCTAGTATAGCTCCAGATTAGGATAGCACAAAGCTTACAGTAAGAGGAATTAAATCACCACAGTGGGTACTCTCCAGACTCGATTCTTTATCAAGGTCCTCTTCCATGGTCTCCAAACGAGAAGAGCTGGAACACTCATCAGGTTGTCCTGATTGCCCTATTCTTCAACCATTGTATGACTGTGGACTTGTTGGCTCACCTGTGCTTCAGTCCTCTGTTTTCCTAGCCACAGTATTATTTTGAAGCCTCCAAGTACTATAATAAGCCAGATCAGAGCAATACAATTATCCTATCACACATGGTGAGTTTTGCAACTCCTGGACATATTGTGGAAAATCCTTTTTGGCTCTAACTCCATACTCAAGCATCTGTCTTCTGGAAAGCTCTTTCTCTAAGGACTGAATACCAGTCCTAGAAAAGTATGTCCTTTCCTTTTTTTTCCCAGTTGTTCACTGTGAGATGAGTCTTTCCTTCCCATTTCTTCACTGTGACATAAATTCAATTGCATAGACTTAGTAAGATTTACCTGGAACTTTGGCCCTTTAATTTCTACCAGGGGATTGGAAATGTGAGAATCTGATTCAACATTGCAACAGAAGGTTACTTGGTCTTTCAAATATCCCTTTACTCTTTTAATAGGAAACAGAGAATCGAGGTATGTTCTTTTACAGCCTTCTTATAGAATTTTGTACAAATTCTTAACTTTTTAATAACTGTCTTTGAGGTTATTGATGCTAGCATTTCAAAAGTTTCTTTCTTCCTCATCCTTAGGATCAGATCTAAAGACAATAACCTGATTGCAGTGTGTCACTTTCATTGCCTTAATTCTTTCATGCATTAGAGTCATATTTCCTAAACAGCCCTGACTTCAGGGGTATTTTTCAGTCCAAGACAGCTTCCAGAGTGCCATATTTAATTCTTTTTATTCCTTTTTAAACATTTCAAAATATTCTTGGCATTGGAGAATGCAGTTTTCTTTCTAGTCTTTCTCAATACGAAGTTCAAGAGTGGGAAAACTTCTCTGTCTTCTTGGGTGGCTCCCTTCTGTTCTTAAGTTACTATCCAGTGTTCCAACAGCTCTGTCTTGGTGTGATCCTTTTGCTACTGCCAGCTCCGAGGAAAATGGAGCCATTCACTTTTGCTGTTCCAAAACTACATCTACATTAAAAAGTTAACTGGGTAAATAAGTAAAAATACATGAAGAGGAGCTATGGTTATACATTAGGATCATAAACCTGGTTTTGCAACTCAGGGCTAAAGCAACTAATTGCCATCATAGTGCCCTGAATTTTGAGCCGCTGTAAAATCCAGTCTCTGTGCACGCCAGTGATTAATCTGTGTATCCTGTTAGGAAACTGTGGTATGTAGTTCTCAATGATGAGTTATCTTCAGATGTTTTCAGCTGTATTCGTGTTTTGCTTGATGTCCCCTTGGGACAGGATGAGCATGAGCATGGCTGAGTATTTTTGTTACATAATGGGCTGCAATTTTGAAACTGCTTACTTACATCCCATGAAGGAATTCTTTGATTTGAACAGATTTCCAGGTCACCTGGTTAGATAAAACCCAGAAGAGCTCAGCTGATTTCCAAACAGGATGTAGTTCTACCTATTTAAGACACAAACTGGAGTATTTTTGCTAGTGGCTCTGTGAGGTGCTACATATTTTCAAAATTGAAGAGCTATATTTATCATCACTTTCTGAGTCTGTGACTTGCTAACGTCTTCCGTTGCTACTGACGCTGCTGAAGCAAATCTGTTACTTTCACCTGTGTCCTAGAAAGGTGAGGTATTGCAAAAGGAAGGATATCTGAGCTAAAAATTTAAACCCCAGTTTTAAATACATAGCTGTTTTCTATAGGTAAAGCTCCCCCCCCCCCCCCCCCCNCCCCCCATATAATTTCTGTGGTCGTTGTTACTGTAAATTGTCCTTAAAGTTTGACTTTTAGGGCTTAATCAAAGCATAACATTTGCCCCCTGTTTACGTACAGAGAGTCATACACAAATATATGCAGCATTTTTAAATGCCTGTGTATCTTTCAGTACAACCTCTATGTTTATAAATGCATCCGAGTCACAACTGCTGTCCATTTCAGTAACCAATTTTAGCTTAATGTATATGTTTTAGTACCAAACATCTGGTTCTTTTGGAGCAGAATCCCAAAATGTACACAATCCCAATGAACAAGCCAACGTCCCTGTTTTTTTTTTTGTGTTGAGTTATCCTGAGGTTCACTAATTATGTTATTTTTAGTCTGTAATGTAGGCTATCTCTAAAATATATTTCCACATAGTATGTTCCCCACCTACAGTGGAATGGAGGTCTAAAGAACTTCAAATCTATGATACTGATTGAACAGCATCTGTAGCTGGCAGCAGGTCTCCATTGATGTATGTGAAGTCCACACAGGTGGGCTTTAAGCACCTATGCGGGTGTTTATCTCAGCTCTCATTGGGAAAGGAGACCTGAATCATTCACAAGAGCACAGATTTCAGATTGCTTATCCCCCTGTGTCTCAACAGCCTGTATGACTCAGTTGGGTTGTTGTATGTACTGTTGGTCAATAACAGAAGAAAATGATAAAAGATTTTTAGAACATTTCTCTTCATAGCACTGCCTGGACCACAGGTCTGAGGGAGTTTTTTTATGTCTCTTACATAGTAGTTGCTACTTTGTTCTATTTATATGTGGAGTTTCTAGAGATATGTTGATATGTCTTTGGAATATTTCTCTCATTGGGATCAAGAGATGTGGCTGATCAAGGAAGGTGATTCTTCACGGTCAAGGATGCTCTTAGATTGAACAGGTAGTGTGTAAGACTTAACCTGTTCAGCCTGTGTTGAACTCTGTCACAGGTTGGGGACTTGCTCTCTGCAGTGTGTGAAAGACAGCTGTTTCTTCTCATCAAATGATTTTCTTTTCTTTACTGTTATAGGAATTTGCCTGTGTACCTGGGACTCGTGTTGTCACACTGAGGCTACAGTCAGCAGTGTGTTGTACACAGGACAAACCACACAAAAGCCACAAGTGAAAAAAGAAAATCCACTTTCTTGTTTTTCTCCTCGATGCATGAGTAAATGGTGTCCCTTTATTTCTACAGCCTGTCACATCTTCTGTTAGTGAGCTCATCAGGACAGAAAGTGTCAGGATCATGACAGTTTTAGGTTCTTAATTTGAATGCAGCTTCTTTGGACCATCTACTCAGCTGTCAGAAGTCTGACATAGACTTGTGGTCATAGATGATTTGAACCAACTGAAAAATGGATCTTTAATTTGGAAATGAAAGTGACAAATAAGTTAAAAATCACTTTTTTTTCCTTCAAAGTAATATGAGTTATCTCTGCATTAACTATAATTGAAATGGCCCATATTTAGGTACAAAATCACTGAGTCTTTTAGAAGTGCTTCAGTACTTAATTATTACAAATTTTAAGATGTTCTTTATTAAAATACATTGCCTTTTTTTTTTTCCTTTTGTGTCTGTGTTTTTCAGACATCTTGTCAAGGCTTGCTGTTTCTTATGAGAATAGATGCTTAATGTGGAATCATAGACATACCATCTGACCTGGAAAAAAGAGTTCTAACAAAGGGTTCAATCTTTGGTATTGAAGACATTGAAGTGAAAAGTAGCCTGATTAAAGACAGCAGTATTGAGTTTTTGCCATTAGACTAGAAAGGCTGAATTGTTACAAAAAGCCATGGAGAGGGGGGACTCTGGAATTTGTGGTGAAAGGAAATTGAAAAGAAACAGAACATTTGGATTCATGTTACATGAAATAATGTGTGTGACAGAATAGGAAGGCAGTCTGAGGGAAAATTGACATAATTTTTTCCTACAACTGGGAAAGGCCAGATAAATATGTCAGTGTTAACAAGGGAACTATTGTATACGTAGAGAAAAAGATTCAGAACAATTTGTAAATATTAATTTGCATTGGCCTTAGAAGAATATTGTATAATGTACAAAAATATACTTTTTCTCTGTAGAATTTTTGTGAGCTCTTACTAATTACAAGTCTTTCTTCAGTTTTTTTTTTGTTTTATAGGACCAATTCTTTATTCAGCTTCGCTTATCTTAATTATGAAGCTATGAAATTAAGTATTTCCCACCCTATTTTGTTACAAACACATGAGAAATAGAGAAATGCTGTAATATTAAGTTTTTCAGATACAAAACACCATTAGGGAAAGAGAAATTATATTATTGGGATCTTGAGTGTTCACTAAAAAGGTAAAAAACAAGCCAATGATGACAGAAATGTAGAATTTTTTTTCTATCAACAGAAGAACAGAGCACATTCTTAATGTTGAAGTACACAGAGTAAGGGAGACTATGAGTTACAACAGTAAGAAGGAACAAAATCATGCTTTAACAATTGAAATAAGCTGTGAAATGAAATCAAGTAATTGGAATATCAAATAATCATGACTAAATGGACATAGAAAAAGCTATATTAAAAGAAAAAAATAATTAATTCTGTTTTAGCAGAAAGCAAAAGTTGGGAAGTGGTCACCAAACAGATGTCCTGAAACTAACTTCCAGAAAGGATCCAAATCTTGTAACCCAAGTGTTCAAAGTACCAGCATCAGATTTTGAATTTTGTATTTCAGTAGAACAAATGCAAATTTGGCATAATTTCAGCCACTCTGTCATTGCTACATGGTAAACTAACGTTTCATAATTATTTTTGTGTTAATTATCTGAACAACTACAGTTCTTTTTTGTGGTTATTGAACTGTTTATTTTTGTGTATTGTTTTCAATCCTTTGTGAGAAAAATTAAGCACTTTATTGGTATAACTCGGTTTATGGTTTTTAGTAACTGTGTTTCATAGAATTTCTCAAGCGTAATGCTGACTATAAGGATAGTCACATCAGTAGGAGGTTTCACATGCTGAAGTTGAACACATTTTAGATACCTAGAAACTGGATTTGTATAAGAAGAGTTGAAAAGAAATATATTGGAATACTTGACTTATTGCATAGGCATTCTTTAACTTAGTCCTTTTACACAGGTGACAGTTGCTTTGACTTCTCTAGACCATAGGACAGCATTTTTTCCCTTCAGCTACTTATGTTCATCTCTGATTAAAGAAAACAGCTGTATTCAGATAAAATAAGAGGCATAGAGTTGAGAAATTGCCTTAAAATAACATATGCAGGCTGGTGAGCAGGTATTGGAGCAAGATTTCATTTTCCTGTTTTCTCTAGCAATCACTAGAGACTCCCATGGACAGAAGGGAGCCTGGTTCTTTTCTCTGAAGTTGTATCCTGGAAATGTCTCCGACTCCCAAGGTTGCGAGTTCGAGTCTCAGTACGGACTGCCCAGGCAGTTCAATGCCTCCCTGCCATCCAATCCCGTCAGATCTCGGATGCTCAGCAGGGTCAGCCCCGGTTAGTACCGGGTGCTGTGGCAGTCCTAAGGACTTCACTGTCACTGTCCAAGCTTGCTCGGCCGTGGCAAATGAACCTTAGGACTTAAACGGTGGGGGCAGTTCTGTGCACGCTGTGCCTCACCTAAAAAATCCACTGCGCAGGCTCGGAGAGCACACCCACATGGGGTGAGTCCTTCCCAAATATTCGTTCGCGAAGATTGGCCATTGTATTATTATTATTATGTTATTATCCTGGAAAGCTTCTTACTCTAAAATTATCTTCTCTGGCTTCTGCTGCTGTTTGCTCCAAGGCATCTGTAGATAAGGACTTTAAATATTAAACCACCAGCCTTGCAGGTGACGTGGTGCAATTGTACAACTTGCATGACATAACCTTATTAGGTAGTTGTTTTATATGGTTGGCCTTGGTGGCTGTAAAGCACAAGGATAAACCACTTGCCCATATACTTATTTGATTTTCAGATTTGAAGTCCATTTCTGTGTGACACTTTCATAATACTTTTTAGGAGAATGGAGATTTAAGTGTTGCTCCAGAGAGACAGAGGCACTGAAAATGAGAGGAACATTGTATTGCAAAAGTTTTTTAAAATGTTATAATTGGTCAAGTAAATTGCGTTGGTTGTGTGATTAGAAACCTCACTCTGAGGGCATGATGGAGGCAATGCTGCTATTCTTTCATGGAAGAATTTGTGGATACCAAAAAACCTTTCCTGTACATCCTTATCATTATATAGAGGCAATATGCCTTGTCTCAGAAAGGGAGCAGAAAAGCTTATATAATTTTTAATGAACTTTAGGAGCCCTTTATAGGACATTAACAAATGTCTGATGGCTGCCATGTTCTTATAAACAAGACGTCTTTTTTCCTTGCTCTTCTTGTTCTTTAGTCCATAAACTGTTGATATTTCCAACTTCAGTCCATAAACTGTTGATACTTCCAACTTCCCAGCCAAATTAATGCTCAAGAGGATACATGTTTCTGCAGTCTCCAAAGAGCTGGATATCACCAGTTACATCCAGGAATTTCCTTTTAGAAGTCTGTTAAATTTACTAGGAATGTTTCTTGAACAACCTTAAAGAAGGCAGTGTTGGACTGTTCATTGTTTTATGGCAATGTGTATTCATTTGATTACCTGTGCTTTCAAACCAACTGAAAACACAGAGATAACAATGTAAATGTTGGCAACGCAGACTTTTTATTCTCAGATTCAAGATATCATAGGTAGGATTCACAGTTTTAAGCAAGAGTTTTAAATATCTTGTGAGTGGCCATTGAAGAGCTAGACATGTTAACATGGAAAGTGCCTGAAAATCTTGGGAATTTTTTGTCCCTTTCTTTTATTCCTTTTTGTTCTAAATCTCACGAGAACAGAGTGTAAACTCACTGCAGAAGAACAGCAAAATCCAGTTCTCAAATTACCTTTACATATAGTAATGCCATTGACTTATCTTGCTAGACTACACAACTAATCAGATCAATTCTGGGCTATCTTTTCACTTAAAATAGTCTCTGAGTTCAGTCTCCAACCTGATAAACTCTGTATTTTTCTTACTATGATGACTAGCAGAAATTTTCATTGCAGAAAAAAAATCACTGAACTTAAAGTCCTGTTCAATATAGTCAGGTGTTCTCACCTGAAAAACTCTCTTTGGCTGAGTCAAGGATCTAGATAGTGGTATGTTGTGGTAAGAATATACAGGGAAGGAAAGTTTCACTGCTTTTCAGAGAATTTCATATCCCTCTTGTTCACTTGGAACTGACCATTAAATGGTCTTTATGCAAGATACTGAAATTACGTTAATTTGACTATAGATTAAATTCTATGCATTTTCAAGAGGTTGTGTATTAAGTCAGCATTTGCAATGTTTTCATTTCTATTTGGTTTTCTTTGGTTTAGGCTTTTTTTTTAATGCCTTGGTTATAAATGGAATGTTGTTTTGAAAGCCTAAATGTTGACAGAAAAAAATAAAGAACATGAAAGATGTATTATCTCTGCCCCAGGTATGTAACAGTTAGAGAATGCAATCACAAGAACACAAAAGCCTGAATAAATGAGGCTTTATAGAGAATTTTTCCTCCACTCCATACTTCAACCATCCATACTTTTATTGAAAATAGAAGTGGAGATTTGTTCTTGGGGGACATCATTCAGATGCCAGTTTGTAGTGGTTGCTTGCAAACACAAAATATATTAGCATTTTTAACTGAATTCTTGTGCTTTAGTGGCTTATTCTGTATCCATCATAGGTGCTCACAGTTCAGGCCTTCTGTGAAACGTGACTAAACAGGACATTTATATGCATAGATTGATAGGAAATTTTGACCCATTAGTAACTGTCTTCTATAAAATTAGTTGTCAGTGCTTTGTAAAATTTCAACTAGATAAGCTTGTTTATTATTTTTGTTTCATTCTGTTATGCTTAGTCTATTTATTTATTTACTCAGACTTAAAAAACCCTGAACTTGCACTTATCACTGTGATATTATTTTACCTTTTTTTCTTGCTATGATAATCTTCATTATCTCTCACATCACTCTTCTTCTGCGTTGAAGTTTGAAATGTTTCTTCCCATGTCTTCTGCTAACCTTTGCATTGACCCCAACATTTAGCTTTGCATGATCTCTTTTTCTCTGCTTTCCAGCCACAGGAGAATGATTTCCTTGCAGAGTTAAGCAAATTGACAGGTAGTTGGAAGAGCAGAGTGCATAACAGCAGATACTCCTCAGTTATGGAAATTCTTAGAGTAAGTTATTTAAGAAAAAGCATTTATTCTGGGGACATTAAAATTGTACTGTGTCATTGCATACAGTTTCTATAAGTGAAGGTTTACTGTGCCTAATGCCCTGAGTTACTGCAGCCAAAACCAAGGAATCAAATTAGGAAAACTCTGGTTATATTTTATAGATGTTCCAAGTTGAGCTCTTTTGCTCTGGTTAGTGTTAGAAGAGACAGCTTCATTGCTGTGCAGTAGCTTGATACCATGTTTCATTACCTCATTTTAAAATGATACTCTATGTCAAATCTATGATTTCAGGAATGAAAGGGGAAAAAATGAGGCTTCCAAAAAAAAAAAAAAAGGCAGTGAATGAAAAGGAAGATCTTGGACATTGCAGTATGTGCAGCTGATGCTTTGCAGGAAGAGATTTTGTGAGGGAAGCCTTGACTGCACTAAGTGAAAAGAATGTTGATTAGGGAGAAGTAGATGGCAGTTGACTGGAAGTGGACAGACTGAAAAAAAATGTCCCAAGCCAGTTTATGGCCTCAGCCACATCTGTTACTGCTTTTTTATTGGAAATTTTCACATGAAAACCTGGTTTGCAAGCTTGAGTTTGGAATAACTTTTCTTTACATTGGACCCTGATTTCCCTGCAAAAAAGCAATTAAAACCATATGTATCACTTTTTTGGATGCAAACTTCCCTTTGTCCCACATAGACCTGGGAGCATTAGGGGTAACATAAGAGCTGGAGTATTAAAGTAGTTACAAAATAAAATAACTTTTCCAATGCGTTTTGCAGAATAATTTTTTTGCCAGATGCATTTGCTTACATACGTTTTTTTCCTTGTCTTTTTTTTTTTTTGTGTGTGTGTGCCTTTTAACAATTTAGGAATGTTGGTACCATGCTTTTGTTTTGGCATTCCTAGTTGCAGTTATTGACCTTAAATGGTTTTCATGTTTCTTTTAAATGCCAATCCGAAAAATACACGTTTGGTTATTTAACACCTACTGGGTGATTAGGCAAATGCAAGCTGATTTGTGTGGCTATGAAAACCACAGGAGTGGAAGCCAATCATATTGATCGCCTCAGCCAATTATCCTCGTACAACACGTGGTTATCCCATTTCATTCACTAGTATGCAGTAAAGCAAGCTGCCAGCTAAGAGTTGTGACATGATGAAAGCCTCTTTGCTTACCACTCTGATATCACTGCTGAGAAGGACAAGTCTTGTAACGTATTTTAGCAATCTTTTCAAGAATACGACTCGAAGTTACTGAGACAAGAAAAAAATGTTGGCACAATTAGCGTTGGGTTGAGAAGTAGCAATTCCTGGCCAGCTGAAATGTTTTTGATTAACTTTTGGATTCCGCAATATATTTTGAAAGGAAGACTGTTGACAAGGCTGCAAGTATTGTGAAGGGCTGTGGTGCGACAGGCTTGATGTGAAATGGAAGTTCTGTTTGTGTCTTACATTTCTGTTAGCTTTGAAACTCGTATGTCTTAATGCCTCCGAAACTGAAACCAGCCTATAGCACTTGCTGTAGGCAGATGAAGTGTCAGGGACTTGCTTGGCAATATATGGGTTTCATCTCATCTCAGTGGAGATGCAAAGCTAGGTCTTTGCTAACCAGAATTGCAAAGGAATTCATTCAGGATGCAGATGCAAATGCCTTTGCTTGGATGCTTCACTAAAGGTGAAACACTGCCCACAGTCATGGGGATTAATTCCTTTGTCTATTGTCATTTAGACTCCCTCTTCTGCTGTAGGATTTGCCATTTTATAAATCATTTATAGTGGTGCTAAGATCCCCTTTTCAGCTCATTTGAGATACAGTATTAGGAAGGAGTACCCTCTGCCAAAAGGTCAAGCTTGTTGTTTATGGTCAGTGGAAAGGTTTTTCTTTCCGTTTCCTCCTTTAGCTACTAATACCATCCTTTTCTGTGCCACCGACTACCTTTGTTTCTCTCTGAAATGACCAGCAAGTGTACTGTGAAAGTTTATGTGGCTTAACCTCTTTTCTGTGAAAATGGCCAACAAAGGTAATATCCTAAAGTCCTTTCCACATGTTCTGTCCTGGTGTATTTTAATAATAGTTGCCAAAACATAGGTAGGAGAGGGAGTGGAATCACAAGGTCTGAATTTGTAAATAGCATCTCTGGAAGAGTTGATACTGAGAGCTGTTTAAGATTGTTAAATCTGTATTTTATGCAGGGCTGCAAATACCTCCGGGGGGAGGAGAAGAGCAAAAAAAAAAGCAAACAGATTATGATTCTATTTTTCACATATTTTCTTAATGCTTTGTGTATGTGGAATATATTAGGGCTACATTATCCATCATTTCTCCATTATGGAATCTCAGTTCATTAAGTCTTATCTGCAGCCTGTGAATAGAATGCAGTCTTCTTTTTTTTTTTTTAGTAGCAGGACAGGTTACTCTTTATCAGCTCTTAGACCTTGCAGATGTTTCCCTTGTAGCCATGTATAAAATGGCTGATATGGCATGAATCTCCATATGACAAATAACCTTCAAATGCCAGAATCCTATTTTAGATTCCACTTCAACTCCTAATCTCATACACATCTTCCTGTGATATGACAATTCAGGGTTACAGAAAAGATTGACTAATTAAAAAAATATTTTATTCGGTAAAAGGTGCAACGTTTTAATAAGACATGAAAGATTGATAGGATATGATCTGTTGCATTGTAATGCACAGAAAAAGGAAAAAGCAGTGTAAGGAACTGTAAAGGAAGACTTGTTTAGATCTTCGTGGAAGTACCAGTGTTTTCAATGTTTGAAAACATAAAATAGCAAGTTGAACTGATAACATGTGCAGGGCCACCTGTGCTTCACTTTAGGAAGAATGGGCTCTTTACATTCTTGAAGTTTGGTGTGTGCCATGTTCCTTGTTATCTCAGTAGCTCTGTGACTTGCTAAATTCCAAAGCTAGCAGGTATTTGATGGCACAGGGAAATGATAGGATGCACACTTTTTTTTCTAAACTGTATGGAAGAGCTGCCTTTGAGAATCTAGTTCTAAATTAGAGTTTTGTCTGTAACAGCAGCAAGCAAAATCATTGTATATAGATATTGTTGGATTGATAAGTCAGGTATTTTGTCTTTACAAGAAGTTGTTATATTTTCTGACTCCTGTTAGTTTTTGTCTGGATTGTGCATCCTCATTAGCAGCAGAGGTTTCATAAAGGAGTTCAGGTTTCATGTAAGAGTCGTGGCTTATTGAACGGATGCAAATCAGAAGAATGAAACAAAGATTAGACTATTGGATCCATTAGGATCCAAGGTCAGATCCCAGTCAGTATTCCATAGCCCCATTGACTTTTGGGGTTAAAAAAAAAAGAGGTAAAGAAAAGTATGCACGTGCAGGTGAGTAATTTTTGGGGGGCAGATAAAATCTAAAGCAAGCTCCCATCTTTCAAGTATGCCATGCCTTATATCCTTATCAGACTGCAACCATTTTCTCAGCTGTTGGCTTTACCATCTAAGTAGGCAACTACATCTGCAAACTTGGTGGAAAGGTGAAGAAAATCTATCCGTGTTGGAATACTGCTTGAGAGAAGGAACAAGCCTCGGAGGAATCCTGAGCTCCAGACAAAAGGCAACAAAGCTGCTGCTGACCTCTACAACCCATTTTAAATCTTGGCCTTGTTTAGGATACTAAGCAGAATAGTGCTTGTTAAAGTAAGAGGAAGATGAAGGCAGCTGCTGTGCTGAGACTTGTACTGCAGATTGACTCATTGCTGGAAAGGAACTACAGAAAAATGGTGCCAGAATCAGCTCAGAAACCAGAGGAGCATGTGAAAAGCAGGAGTTGTGAGAATGCTTATGAGTGTAAGGGTTTGGGAACTTGGTCCAAGAAGCACAGCAAAGAAATTGAGAGGACTGCAGAAGGCAGGTTAGCCCAGGGATGTCTGAGTTGTCCATAGAAAAAGGCACCAGGAATCACAACTGCTGGGAAGGCTTCTAGGAGGGAAAAGGACTTTGCCAGAAGCCCCAAACGATTTTTTTAATTCTCTTTTTTCTTTATAGTGAACAGAGAAGCCAAGCCACTGGCAAGCTGTTCCAGAGTGTGCCAGGTCCTGAGGCAGATGCACGGGAGGAGGGGGAAGATATACATATACATATATATATATGTGTGTGTGTGTTTGTGTGTGTGTGTATATATATGTGTGTGTGTGTATATATATATATCAATTGTATTCACTTTAAGGTTTCACTGAGGATACAGAACTTTTCTTTCATTTCAGGTTAGTTTCAGTTTTGGGGTTTGCTTTTTTAAACTGGAAAAAAGTGCAGTCATTATTTGTTCTTTAGGTAGGGGCTGAAGTAACATTTTCGTCACAGAAAACATTTGTGTGTGTTTTACTTCAGAGAAATGCCTGGTATTGCAACTCCTAATATTTTAACAAAAACTGGAGGCAGTTTTTTCCTCTTCTTTCACAATTTATCTAAACTTTTCAAAGGATAGATAAGCGTCTCGCAACGTAAATGTGGTGCTCTTGGCACTGTGACTTGGCTTTGTGTTCTCCTTCCATGCAGTTGTTCATCAGTTTGTGTGCTGCAGCAGAGATGGAGTTGCATTGCTCTGATAGCAGTCTTGAGCTAAAAACCACACCCTGATTCTGAAGAGTCCAGAACACACCTGGGAGGACAAATGCCAATATTTACATGTTTCAAGCTGAGGTGGATATCTTTCCAAGAAATAATGGGCTTGATAACTGTCAGATCACAGTAATCTTTTTCTTATTTTACAACAAGATTATAGACATGAGGAAGTATGACGAAGTAAAAGAACAGACATGTGCTTACAAAATTAGAATCTATATTGAAAAAAACACAGCAGGAAGATGTAATTAGAGCACAATTCTAATCCCAAACACTAAGCAAGATTGGGTACTAGTAATCTTTCTCAACAGGGAGCACTGATAACATCTCTCAAGCACACGCACTGTAGACCAACTTCACAGATCAACCTCCTTCCATGATTACAGGCTTCTAATTATATTCCTGATGTATCAGATAAACACTGGCAGCAAACAAGCCTTTATAATTAATCTCAGCACTCTACTTGTGTCTCTGCAAATTTGGTTACTTCATTAATTATGAGTTCTGTGTGTTGAAAATGCAATTGAAATGTTAGTAGAGTTGTCCTAGATGGAGCTAATTTTGATGTCTACATTTCATATCTTCATTTTCTGACTTCAGCTTGCCTCTCTCTTGCCTTCCTAAGTACAAGGAGCAGTGAGTGCTCACCTCAGAGGCGACATGAATTTTGCCAGTTTTACTCCTTTTTCATGGGAAAAAGGAGTAAAACTCAGAATGGTGTTTCAAGCGGGGATATGTTTACAGAGTTTCACTCAGTTTGTGCTCAGTTTGAGGCCTTGTCATTTAGTCATTCAGATGTGGAAAATTACTATCTGTTCTACCAAACAGAAATTACACCACTAAAAGCACATGGCCCATTTTAATTTTGGAAATTTCAGAGTGAGCCAAATATATCTCAGTTTAGAGAACTAATCCTGGTTATAGCCATCTAGGCTGGTAATCACCAAGGTTATGCTAGGCTTACACCATTTGTTTCCTGAACATTGAGAAGTTGAGGTATTGTAGGATATCCTTGCTTTGCTGTAAATCCTAATACTCTTTATTTTCAGGTCATAAGCTGAGGAGATGTGATTGCCAGTGCACTCAATAGTAGATGCATTTGGCTCTTCATCTCCTTTAACTTTTACCCAGATCACCCTTGCAGTGGTGATTTGAGTTTTGAGTCTAGCTCCATACAAAAAGGAGACTAACTGCTAGATTTGGAAAAGCAGACCATAAGTGAGGTAGCTGTTTAAATTTTGATTGTTGATTTTTAAAAGTTGTTATTATTTCTAGATCCACTATTTCAGTTGGGAAAGCGGGGCTTGGGTGTTTTACTCAGCAAGGGATCAGCCATACAGTTAAAAGTAGCAGCCCAAACTCTCTCACTTTCTATGAAACCAGACAGTATAATGCAAAACTGTGCCCTTGGTAGAGTAGTGCAAAATGTAGTTGCATTTAGTTATCTTTTGCTGCATTTACCATAGAATCGATTGGGTTGGAAAAAGCCTCCGAGATCATCAAGTCCAACCCTGGGTCCAACTCCAGTCCATTTACCAGATCATGGCACTCAGTGCCACGGCCAATCTGCGTTTAAAAATCTCCAGGGATGGTGAATCCACCCTCGCTCTGGGCAGCCCATTCCAATGCCTGATTACTCTCTGGAAAGAATTTTTTTCTGATCTTCAACTTAAATTTCCCCTGGCAGAGCTTGAGCCTGTGCCCCCTTGTCCTATTGCTGAGTGTCTGGGAGAAGAGACCAACCCCCACCTGGATGGAACTTCCCTTCAGGTAGTTCTAGACAGTGCTGAGGTCACCTCTGAGCCTCCTCTTCTCCAGGCTAAACAACCCCAGCTACCTCAGCCTCTCTCCATAGGACTTGTGCTCCAGTCCCTTCACCAGCCTTGTTGCTCTTCTCTGGACCCACTCCAGCACCTCAATATCCTTCCTGAACTGAGGGGCCCAGAACTGAACACAATACTCAAGGTGTGGCCTCCCCAAGGCAGAGTACAGGGGAAGGATCACTGCCCTGGTCCTACTGGCCACGCTATTTTTGATCCAGGCCAGGATCCCATTGATCTTCTTGGCCACCTGGACACACTGTTGGCTCATGTTGAGCTTCCTGTCAATTAGTACCCCCAGGTCCCTTTCCGCCTGGCTGCTCTCCAGCCACTCTGTGCCCAGCCTGTAGCGCTGCATGGGGTTGTTTTGGCCAACAAGATAACTATTTCTAGTACTGGAAGTGGTATAAATCCAACCACTAATACTGTCTGTAGCTGAAACATTCAAGCTGCAGTAGTTCAGTACAGGAAGCTCTTTCCTTGCGGCATACTCGAAAAGGAAATGTAGCTCTGGTGATGTGCTCGAAACCAATGTTGTCAAGCCATGTATAAACTAATACTTGGCATAGATTCTTAAACATAAGATGTCTTGAGGCAGGTTGGTTAATTAGAGCACTGGCTTTGTTTTGTTCTGGAGCTTTCTGAAGCAGATGAGAGAACTGGGGGAGATAAAAGGTGTGTATGCTGTGGACTTCTCTGGATTAAATGTCTCTTGCATAGTGGAAGAGAGGATGATGGGGCTGATTCTGTTGCCCCTCAAGATCATCAGAGTTTTGTGGTTTTGTGTTACCAGGATGACACATGCCACAGTATAAATTCCAGATGGCTTTTGAAGATGGATGTAAAAGACTGTTTTCTAAATGGCTCTCATAAGAGAGCCCAGACTACGTTCCATTGTCAGAAGCAGTGAAAAGCTCATCTCTCTGGTTAAAACCATAGGGGTTTGTGGCGATACTCATTTCCAAATGTCTCCGGGTTCTAAGTCATTTTGTTACAAAGATTTTCATACATACTTTGTCAGTGATAGATTTTAGAATAGCTGAAATACAGTCATTGCATGAGAAGATATAAAAACATAATTCATATGTGCCGTCAGAGAAAGGGAAAGTATGAGCACACCCAGATAAATTACATCAATATCCTCACAGACAGAAATCCTGACTGTAGATTTAGAAGTCAGAGATAAAGCTTCTGTTGACTTCAGTTGGTAAGAACTCGACCCAGAGAAAATAAGAAACATGCCTTACACGAACTGGCGTCAAGATGAATGTCCTCTGCCCCACAGAAAGAGGACATTCAAAATATTTATGTAAATATTTCAAAGAATTGCCAGTTGAGCTTTGTTACAGGAACCTGCATATGTGTTGACCTTATGTTTGTTTGTTTCGTGGAAAACTCATGCAGCTGCTTTCCATAACTGTGTTCACATCTGCTGTTGCTAAATCACTTTTAGCCTGGTTTCCGAAGGAAATGAGGTTTATGTGATTACACTGTGTGTGCGTGCACACGTGCATCCACATGCGTGTGAGGCTTTCCCACAAAGGCAGATTTTTTTAACTCCCTGGCCAATTGCAAGCACATCTGAATGGGTGAGACAGGGCCCAGTTTCTCAGAAATTCAGTTCCTACAAGTTTTCTGAAATGTGGGCACCAAGGTAGGAGAGCAAGAGAGGGACCTTGGAGGAAGAACTGTGCAGGAGTTGAGCTCTTGTGAGGCACCAGAGAACGGAGCTGTTGTAAATGACCTAACTAGTGAAAGGTTACCTTGTTAGGTGATGGAGTAACTGGTTCTGAAATACAAAATTACAAGGAATAAGGCTTCATTAATTTAACTGTTCACAAAACTTTGTTTTCTACTGAATTATCATTGTATTAAAACACACTAAAAAACGGTCTTTTTTTTTTCCTGTGGTAATAACTGTAAGCTATTTTATAGGAGAGGAAATTTTAGATTTAAGAAAGGAAGAAAACATGAAGCGTTGGTGATGGTTTTTATTGGCAAGAATTTCCTCTGGTATTGCATGTGAAAGCCATAAGTTACTTCTGCAGTTCATCCTATGGAAAGGCAGATAGAATTGTTAATGTTACATCAAAACACCATGAATTTATTGTGAACCACAAAACTTGCATGGAAGAAAAACCCAGCTTCACAAAAGTCCCATGAATTATTTCTTGCCTTGATGCTATTTCTCATCTCTTCCCTTCTACAGAACAAATATACCTGTGTGATACTAGAAAATAAAAAAAAGAGCAATTCATTGTAGAAATCTTTAAAAGTTGCCTAATAGAGCTGTGAGGTATACAAAAATATGTATTAGACTGGGTGCTTACATATATGTGTATATATGTATGTATGTATGTACATGCATATAGTGGGTGAATAAGACAGAGTAGGAGAAGGCTATTTCTTATTGAAAAGGGAATCTGTAGTTCACTAAATGTTAAGAAGCCTTTCCTTCCAGCCCTTATGGGCTGTGAAATACTCTGCTTTAAACCTGTCCCTGTTCTGGGTTTGAATCTTACTTGTCCTGTACCTTAGGGAAATGTAATTGGGAGCGTGTTCATGGAGGTGTTTTAGGGATGGAGAGGTAAATGAGAAATGTGCAATTGAAAGAATGGAAACATTTCCTGGTGGAGGTGAGAAAGGATTTTATTTTTATTTTAAAAAATTGATTGGAGATGTTCCAATGTTGAAAAGGTAGGAATGATAGACATGGCCTTAGGGAGAATGGATTAGTGGGAACAGAAGTATGGAACAGGTGAGTGGTCAGTGGGGCATGATGGATTAAACTTAACGCACAGTTACAGACTTAATTACAAGATTTTTATATGTATTACATGAATTTGCAATATAAT
>VWZD01005122.1:273000-359203 GCA_013396695.1 Sakesphorus luctuosus | reverse complement strand
GGGAAGAGGTGATGCCTTATTTAGATATATCTTATCTAGGATATTATTGACTTGACCAAACAAAAGGCTTAAATGTGTTTTGTGATTAAATTTACAAAAGTAACCCCAACCCAGAATTTTTTTTTTCCTATCGATTATATAGCTAATGCTGAGAGAAAGAGGGACAGTTTCTATTTGTGCACACCAGAGTTCCTCAGAGGAGGAGTTCACACACATATACTGTGATGTGGAAATACCCTTTTGAAAGCCATGGGAAAAAGTCACTTTAAAACATGTCATAGCTTAGCTGGAATACCTCATGAGGGAAGCAGAGCATCCTTTGAATGTAGTTCAAGTAATGGGAAAGAAGGAATATTAGCAGTCCTGCATCTCTCATTTATCTGAACATCAGCAAATGGACACTTCATTTGATATCCTGACATTTCTTTGTTTTTATATATTTGGCTGGTATGTATCAAGGACGACACAATGCAGTTTCTTTGAACTCTGCTGCTGAACATCTGTGAAAGTTTATTTGGCACATGGTAGTAATTTCAAGCTGTGTGTAATGCAAAGATGTGTATATGTCTCTGTGCAGAAGTTAAACTGCATTTGTCTGAAACATGTCATTTATCCAGCCTTTTTTAAAAATTGCATATCAAGTTAAAATGTAATATTAAGAAGATTTTTTTGTGGCTTAAGTGTACCTTTGAGCATAATGCTGAACAAATACCCTACCTTAGCTCTAGTGTTTTGGATGAAGGCATATATATGCATATATGTAATTCACATACACATTTATTACATTCACCATAGACACTGAGAATCAATTTACTTTCATAAGTGTGATCTGCAACCAGACTGTTTCTTATGTAACTGAGAATGTTTGGTTTGCTAGCATAGAATGAAAGATAATGTAAATACCAATTTTCCTCCATTTTTTTTTCCTAAATACAGCCTAATCATGATCCTTTTTCCTCCCAGGATCATATGATAGATGCTTTTAATGAAAATACACAGACAGTTTCTTAAAATCTATTTCCTATTGTGTTGCTGGAATAAAAGGTTTTGCTCATGACAGATGTGTGCTTTGGGACTCAGTTTGTATGGCAGTCTACAGATTCAGGACCTTATAACCCTCAAACTTATTATTTATTTATTTTTTTAAAAATATGGGAAATAATCAGTTTTATTTTCTGTAGTATTTGCGCACATAATGTGTTGGAGACCAGGTTGCTACACTCACTGCTTGGAGCCTCCCTCTGTTGACTGAGCAGAGAAGACACTGGAACTGACTTCAGAGTGGAAAAGGAGGCCTGTGAGAACAACATATGAAAGGGGACATAGAGATGACCATGGGCAAGGTCAAATGTGGAGCACTGGCAGAGAGCAGAGTTGACAGTCCTCTACTTAGAGGTTGGATTCAGTGTTTGGCAGTAAACCACAGAGTTATTGAATGGTTTGTGTTTAAAATTGTTAAAGATACGTATCTGACTTAGGTTGAAATTTTGTGCTATAAAAATCCTTTTACTTGTTGATGGAACCATTAGCAGATAAATCTACTCCCTTTAAAACACTCTTTAATGCCACTGCTTAGGCGTTTCTTTAGGTTTTGGTCTTTGATATGTTTTTCAGATTTAGCACTAGTTTGGATTGCAACTGGTGGTGATTTTTAACTGCATAATCAGTGGTGAAACATAGCCCTAAAATGCTTGGTGCCTGCAGAATGTTACCTGTATCTCAGTGGCAGGTCCATGAATGAATGCAGGGTGTCCTGTGTTATGTTTCTCCTGATGTTTACAGAAATAGCTACATTTTGCCGAAATCTGTTGTGCATATTCGTATTTCACGTCAGAAAATCTGCAAGGACTTGACTGAAAATTTACAGATTTGCTTTTTAATTCCATAGCAGAACTATCAGAATATACTGTGCTTAAACTGAGTGTAAAATGCATCACTTAATTTAATATTTCATCCCTTCGGGGGAAAATACAGTGCAGGTCCTTGATGTCAATGTTCTGAGAGTCCAGTATTTGCATTAGGAAATACTTCATATCTCCTAGTGGGAATAATTAAACTGGATTCCTGTGGTGTGAATAGATGCCATAGCTTTTATTGTGCCTCATTTTCCATGTGTAATTGAGCAGCTTTGTAGTAAGAGAACAAAGGTTAGATGTATGCAAGTTTATCTGGATACTAGGATTCAATTAGAGGAAACCCAAATTCCTTCTCATTTTTCCGGATTCTCTGAAGCTTGGCCATGCTAATTTCCTCCTCCAACACTACACCAACATTGAGGTGTTGGGTTTTTTTTAAATTTTGAACCAGCAATTTTTGGCCTCTAATCTGGGAAACACAGAGGTAACAAAAAGTACAGTTAGAAAGAGCCAGGACCATCTCACAATATACTTAAAAATATAATTCATGGCAGGTGGTACTTGCTTATTTTTATGATCATTTGACCTAAAATATGGCACAGCTGAATGTCTCCAGGGAGCAAAGGAGTCATGTCATTTGCACAGAGAGGTTTAGCAGATGAACTGTTACTTTTAGGGAGACATTATTATTATTATTCTGTTAGGCTGCCAATGTTTTTGATGTTTCTAAAATAGCCTTTGAGGAGTTCCAGCTTCCTGTGTGGTGATACGGTCAGTAGAATAATGTGGTCGGAGCAGTGCTGGGTTCCAAATCATCTGCCTCTAGTATCTGTCATTGCCAAAAAACAGGGTTTGGGTATGAGGTTTTCTGGTGCTTTTTTGTTCTGTTGTTTTCGTTGTTTTTTGGTTTGCTTGGTTTTGTTTGTTTGTTTTTTAAACCTCATGTCATTTTAGCTTTCAATTTGTGCAATTGAAAAATAAGACTGAACCTTTATGTATTGTTTTGGAAGAGCTTATCTTGCTTTCATTCTTATTTCACACCTGAAAACTTTTATGGAAGGCCTTGTTTATCTGGGTGTAACAACACTTCTCTGTAACACAGTCCGAATTTTCTTTGTTTTAAAGACAACTAAACTGTGGAGAGAATTATGGGAGGTCAGCGGCTGTAAATTTAGATTAAAGCAGCAAAAATGTAAGCACCCATGAAACAGTATTGAAGTTATAGCTGGGAACAGGAACTGAATCTTGGCAATGCATTTCTGCAGTTATGGATGTGGAGAGATTGAGCGTGCATCTCCTAAGCCTGTCTGGGCCCATGTGTGTAGACATTTTTCATTGCTTTTCTCTCTCAAAGTGTTGGCCCTTTGGAGCAGGTGGAGAAGGCAGTCCTCTATCCCTGGAGTTGGCCACAGGTGGGATGGACTAAGCCCAGCCCCTACTGCCCTCACATGCTGGGAACCCATCAGTCAGAACATCTAGGAAAAAAGATGTTCAGAGAGCAGTTAGCTTGTAATTCGGCCAAGTTATTTTTCAGATGAAAGGTGCATCCGAAACGGTTGGATCTTCTCTTCTTCCAGTCATTCTCAGGGCAAGATACCACCATGGGTACACAGGACATGTGTTATGTTTGGTTTCTGAGCTGAGCCTCAAGAGACTTTCTGTGAAACCAGGGAAGTGAAAACACCCTTCATATTCTTTGTGGACTTCATGAACTTTAACTGAGTGAAAGCAGCAAAACTTTCAACTGCATGGTATTTTATGTTTATGGTTTTATTAGGCTGGGATTATTTTTCCTATTTTCATTTCATGCTGGTGACATTCATAAAATCCTTATAGCATTGCTTTTGTACAAGCAGTTAGGTGTCATAACACCCTAAACCTTTTAGTTGATATTTGATGCATTCTCTTTGAGAATGCTCATAGGGACAGAGGTTTTATTTAGGCTTTCTAGATACAGCTTTTGGTAGATATCACTGCTTCTGGTCTGTATGGAAACTGAGGCAGAGGGATGTGACTTGGGTTGTTCAGAGCGTCAGGAAAAGCTGAGTCAAACCAGCTGGATCCTCTGACGACCAGTCCAGCACCCCTTGGAGCAGAGCCCGTGGCCACCCCAGAGCTGCTACAGTGGAACCAGCAATGCAACCCTTTGTTTGACGTGGGGCACTTCAGGCCCTGGGGGATTTGCACACTAAGCCTTTGTGTGACAACACTCAAATCTCAGGCTTAACAAACACAGGGGTGATGAGTGTTTGTATAGATAAAACCAAAATGAACTGTTAAAATGGCTCCATTTTTTAACTTGTAAAACAGTTCTCAGCAAGACAAGATATTACCAGAGCTAAGAACAGCTCTGAAAGGATGTCAAGATAGTGCTACTATCAACATGAGTGTTTGTGGTGATCCTTCAAAAAAAAAAAAATAAGCTGAGAAACAATTTTTCTTCGTTCTGTCCCCTGGGGACACGCTGACTAGTGATGACTTGTCTAGCTCAGCTATGTGTGTTCTAATTCACTTTCTTTGCCAAGATCAGTCAACACTCATTAGAAGTAAACTTCAGCACTTAGTTCAGATTCAGTAAATAGCTTTATTAGTTTAGGTGAAATACTCTTAAGTCTTCAGCCTTACCCAGATGACACAGTAATCTGGGTGTAACAAGGAGAGAAACTATTCATAAATCCTTCAGTTATTTTAGTGTCACTGAAATGGAGTTGAGTTTTATAAATTACTGGTTTGGCTCTCCTTCTGTGGAGATTGTGGTGTTGCAAACCCAAGATTCACTCAATTTCTCTAGATGTAAGCTTAATTTTAATTCAGAAAATATTTTGATCATTTGATTAAAACTGCCTAAAGCAAACTTAAATGTAGAGTTTTTAAAAATCCTTACGAAATCTGTACCAGAATTAGTAAAGTGAATTAATTCATTCAATATATGATCTGTTGGTGGTGATAAAGTACTTCAATACAAAGGTTTGTTGACAGAAACCATTGCACAGTTAGATACCGTTATAGAAAACTGCGTTGTTAGAGGCACATTGCAATTACTACACATTAAGAATGTTTTTGTACTTGGGCTACAAGTTTGTGTAAAGATGCAGTTTATAACCACTTCAGAATCATAACAGGCTAACACCAAAGGAAACAAAGTTTGGTGATTGACATTGCTTTAACAGGTCTTCTTTTCTCCATACTTTTCTTTAAAGCAAGCATCCAGCGTTCCAGTGTCTTGTGGTCATTCAGTTTGTAGCAGTGTTACAGAATCACAGCCACAGGAGCAGTTGTGATGGGTAGCTGAGAAATGCCCTCAGGTAAATTACAAAGGAGGTGGCCTGTGCATGAGGCTTTTAAAATTATTTTTACAAACCCAACAGCAAACCACCACAAAAAAAAAAAAAAGCCACAGCATGCTTGCAGACAGGTTTGCTTGGAGTCAGTCTTGTGTTGGTGCCAGTGTAGTTGTTGCAACCCCGAGGCCCCCTCTGAAATCAGAAGGACACAAAGCCACTGGTGGCATCTTGGTAGTTACCAGAACTTCCAGTGGATCTCCTGATTTTTCAGGGCTATGTACAAACAGATAGTGAGCATGTGCATATTTGTTTGAGTATGTGTATATAAGTATGTGATGTGATTTTTAAACATGTTGAACCTTTGATTCTTAGTTTGGCCATTTGTATGTGAAAAAGGGAAGGCAATAACCATTTCTCTTCAGCTCGTGATCTGAATTGAGTCGTAGGTGCAGATTCTGAGAATATTCTGAACTTTTGTCTTGCCATTGAAAATTATCAATATTGAGGCAATTTGAAAGCACATAAAGCTGTAGAAGAGTATTATGCTTTTTTCTAGTCCAGCTCTGTCAATATTTTGAACTGCTGTCCTCCTTTTTTTGTCCTCTCTTGTAGCTGTTCCTGAACTTTAATGATCTGACTTGAATTCGAGTTAATACATTTACTTATAACTTTAAAATACAGCAATAATTAGAGTACACATCATGTCAACAGGGCCTCAAGGAGCTTGTTAACAAATGTAAATTTAATTTGAGCAGACATAAGATGGACCCAGGTATGGCAACAGCCTCATTATCCAATAAAAATCAGTGATGTGAAGTCCTCATATATTTTGCCTCAAGAATCTGACAGCCATTTTCTCTGCAGCATTTGATAGTATGAGAGCAGATGTAAAGATGAGATTCCAATTATGGTACTTTTTATTTAAATCTCCATCTTTTATTAACCTCATGCACCCATTAGAACAGGTGAGTGGAAATTACCAGATCTATATCACATAAATGTTTTTTATGTTACAAACAGATGATAGAAAATCTCACTTGTACAGTTTCAGCATGATTTAAATCTATTTAATGACTGGTTTGCAGACCTTCATTTCAGAATTTAATGTGGTTATAAATATACAGTGGAGCATCCTGTTAATATTTTCTCAGGTGACCATATTGATAATATGGTCAAGGAAAATGTCGGTGGCAAACAGGACATTAAGAACAGAAAGCTATGAATAAGTTGAATTTCTTAACATATGTGAATAGACTTGTGGCAATATGGAGAGGATGGAAGGATTTTCATTAACATAAACCCATTTCAGTTTCTGAAGGGCTCAGGGATCTAAATCCTCTCAGTATTTATCTACGTTTCAGTATTTATGTCTGGATCTAGGTCATGCTCTACATCTATCTGAGGTTTTCATACAGCCTTCATGTTTCTAATGTTTTATGACCTTTAGCTGTGTGATAAGATGTACATTTTTTCAGGCAGGAATCTGAGACTAGAGAATGCAAAGATGTGTTCGCATTACAAAGGCAACCAGTGTGGTTCTGTTCCCAGATTTGTGAACACTGAGGAGTAGGTTTGCTACTTTAGGTGCTGGGTTATGTGGCTTAACCAGTTTCAGACCTGGAGTGGAATCCCCACATTACTAGTACTCCCCCATGGAGATGCAATGATTCGATTGTAGTTCCTCCACAATCTGTCTGCGGGAGACAGATGCACCCTGAGTGACCCATGCAAGGTGTGTAGGATATTTGCAGTGGAACAGGAATGGCATTTAGATGATGTCCTAGCAGCCTGGTGTACTCAGTGGACAGTAATCCTGCATGATCCATTTCTAACACTGCTGATTTTTTGCAACCTTTCAGACCAAAGTCATGAAATAACAATAAATTAACCTGTATCCTGCTACTCTCATTTTGGTACAGATAATGAATATATTGATTAAACTTCCCATTTCTTGGAAGAAACTAAAGTTTATTCTGTGTCATGAAGCACCATGTGACTACTGGTAAATTCCATAGCGTGCACATCCAGCTGTTTCTGTGAACTTGGGATCAAAACTACAGGCCATGTCATAGTTTTATTATAAGCTACAAGTACTGCTTAGTAAATTAAACATGCTGACACGTTTGCTAAGGGAAACAAAAATTGATGATATCACTGTAAGAAAAGACAATTTTCAACACCAAATACTTAAACCAACTTGGAGCCCAAATCTACTGCAAGCGAAATTATGATGGTAGCATGCCTAGGTTTTTGTGGAGAACCCAGCTCACAAATAAACAAAGGATGGAGCTGACAGTACTAGGGTTTTGTTGTTTAAATAAACGAAAAGCTTAGTGTTTGAGACATTGTTGAGAAATAAATATTAAAAGTTTTTCTATGAATCAGCAACAAGGAGCTGTGAACTTAATTGCTGACCTCTCAGGTGTGAGCAGTAACCTGTGTGTGCCATCAGCATATATGCTATTGCATTTCCATTCTAATCTTTCTTTGGGAGACAGTTTAAATATTGTTATTAGGACATTCCTGAAACTTAAACATGTATTTGTTGAAGTTATCCAGTGATTCAAGTCAAATCAATAAATAGTTCACAAATAGTTTGAAGTTGATACTTTTAGAAGAAAAAAAGTTTGTTTCAGCTGTTCCAGAGTTGTAGCCAGGGCAAAGTGAAGAGAAACATACTGTCCAGTGCTTAGTTTAACCAGACGTAAGTATCTAAAATCCTGTACCAAAAACTGGGGTTTGAATTGGGGAAGGGGAAAGACAATGCCACAGGCTTGCTTTCTTTATGAGACAGTGAAAAGTTGCTCTCTGTGGTGTCCTCTCTTCCATTCTTGGAGCAAACACTTGAAAGTGTGTAAGAGGGTGATAGATCTAGTCATCACCTAAGTCTGTGGGTGTTGGGCTTTTACATAGCAATGAAATGATTCTTCTGACTCTGTCACTGCTTATTCAAGAGATGATCAGCATCTCAGGAACCTGCCATGTGTTGATAGATCCCTGACAGGCTGGTTTAGAGAGAAATGTAGCCCAAAGGATGCTGTATTTTTGTCAAAGTTGCCTGTAAAGCTGAACTACAAAGTGTGGGTGAGGCCAGCCTGTGGTTATGGCTACAGCTCTGCAGAGGAAACAAATGGGAACTGACCCTCCTGGATAGGTAACACTATGAAGTGCTCAAAAATAGTGGATTTACTCTTTCCATCTGTAACTTTCAGTAATTATCTGTTTGTTACTGTTAAACACTTGTCAGATGTTTTCAATTACTTTATTCTAAGTGAGGATAAATAAAACACATTCTTGAGGTTGATAGGAAGAACAATCTATCCCTGTTACTGGTTTGAGTTCGTACAGGAATATGCATACATAACAGTGCATATTTTATAGCAATATAATTGCATACTCTGTTTTCTATCAGTATTCAGAAACCTTAGGGAAAGGCAGTTTCTCTCTAGTGCTTCTTCTGTCTAGACTCACACTGAGCAGATGGCTTTTGGCATGAGTTGTAAAAAGACGTCTGAAAAAAATATGGTTGATTTTCAGTGGCAGTTTATACCCATACATGGATGTTTATTCTCTTTCTGACACATGGTATTTACAGTGAATAGCAAAGCATTGCAGAGAGGCAGTAGTTATGGAATCACTGTAAAGAAAGGACTCAGTGATCCTTGTGGGTCCCTTCCAACTCAGAATATTCTGTGATTGTATGATCCGTAATGCTGTTAGGAACCACTAATGAAAGGAGCTGTAAAGAGTGCCAACAAGATTTCCTGTAGCAACTACACACCTTGCAAGATCCTCAGTTGTGAGCCATGAGATGGATACTGTAAAAGTGCTGATTATTGGTAATTTCCAGTTGTTCCTCTTAATCCAGATTCATGAGCATTTGGATTCTGTGAGAAAGCAGGCTCGGGGTACCTAATCCGTACCTCGTCCCCAGTCTCATGTTTACTTTGAGTCGTCCTTCCTTCTCTGTTAGTTATGGAGTCCTTGAGATAGATGGTAGCAGCACGCCTTCTAAATGTAACAGTGATGCCTCTTGGTCTTCTTCATCTGCATGTTGAGTATGTTTTATTTTTTTCCAGACTAACTCAAACTAGGACAAAAGTCTGCTTTAAGATACACAGTAGTAAAGCACTCTGAGGCGGTCCCGTGGCATAGTGGAGAGCGCTCCGGTCTCCGACTCCCAAGGTCGCGAGTTCGAGTCTCAGTACGGGCGGTCCCGGCGGTTCAATGCCTCCCTGCCATCCGATCCCGTCAGATCTCAGATGCGAAGCAGGGTCAGCTCCGGTTAGTACCGGGTGCTGTAGATAGTCCTAAGGAGACTTCACTGTCACTGTCCAAGCTTGCTTGGCCGTGGCAAATGAACCTTAGGACTTAAACGGTGGGGCCAGTTCTGCGCACGCTGTGCCTCACCTAAAAAAAAATCCCCTGCGCAGGCTCGGAGGGCACACGTGGGGTGAGCCCTTCCCAAATCTTCGTTCGCGAAGATTGGCCATTATAGTAAAGCACTGTTGCTCAGACTGTAGAAGGTGGACAGTGCTTTTCTTTGTCCTGTGGCTGCCTCACCAGAATTAGTTATGAAGCTGTTTATGAGGTGCAGATTCTTGCATCCCTCTCAAAAGCAAAATTCTATGGATCTAAGACAAGCATTAACTTTTGTTCTCCTCATTCTCAAGTACAAAGACTTTTGCTGATATGGTACTGAAAGGTAAGAAACATCATGGTGTAGATCTATTTTCCCTGGCTTCTGGATTCACTAATGGAAGATCTTCAGCCCAGCTATTTGTCAGTGTTGGTAAAGGAAAGCATTTGGTTTTCACTACTGCCCAGAGTATATTCTTACAGGTCAGCGCAATTTCTGTTCCAACCCCTCCTTTTCTGATATATGTCATTCTGCTCACTTGGATAGAATTTACTTCTATCCCTTAAATGAATAAATTTTGTGGTGTTCTTGCTTTAAATAGGTGCTTTTTAAGCTCTCCACCACCTTTCCCTGGTTCCATGTCTCATTTTCTTGTTGTGATTCCCTGTAACCTAAAAAAATCTCCATCACTCTGTATTGCCATAACTAAAGACAGGTGCCAACGTGTGTCAGTGCAAAATAATTGCCAGGCCTTCTTTGTTTGTTTTGCTTTGTATCTGAGAATAAACAGAGCAGTTTTGGAAGTAACTTGAGAGTTAAAAATGCTCAACTTTAACAGCAGTGGTGCTTACTGATGGGTTTTGGGTACAATATAAAATAAGTCATGGTAAGAAACAAAGAAAAGCCCACAACTTGGTAAAAGCTCACTGAACAAACACGTAAAGGAGAGCTCCCAAAGGTATACAGAGCAAGGACTACCTGTGGGGAGAGAAGAGCAAGATGGGAGGAGGAACAGGGGTTGTGAGATCTGGAAACCAGATTTCATGAAATGTTCCTTCTGTGGGAATGGTTATGCAGCAGCCTCTGGTGAATACACAGGACATTACTCACAGCGACCCACCTTCATCCCCTTAAAGTGCTATTGCTGTTTCCAGTGATGGGGATCAGTAAATGCAGCAGTAATAGTGGTTGCAGGCAAATCTTCTCTCCTGTCAGTGCTGAGATTGCTTGTCTTTTATCCTTGCAGACAAGTGAAAAAGATTGTCTCCAGTTATCTATCCTGCTTTGAAAACCTCTTCAAAAACTTTAACTTAAGAAGTGTCACAGTGTGCTCTCTTACAGTTTGCAAGCATGGAACATTTGTTTTTCACATGTTGATGCTTTCTTAATACCTTCTCTTCCTTAAAACCTAATCTTTTCCTGTACTATTAACAGAAGGATGTAATCTTCAGTTAGAAGAATCTGTTGAAAATTCCCGTTATATTTGTTTATGTATGTGCAAATGTGTATAAACCAGTGCATTTTAAGCAGAATTCATTATGAAACAGGAATTCTTTGTTTTCTTTCATTTTGTTTGGTCAACTGAAAAAGAACATCTGTACCATCATCCTCACTGCAATTTTCCACCCTGGCAATTACCCACATGAGCAAAGATCATGTGCTGGTTTAGAGAGCAGGATATAATTGTGCAGGGTTTCTGTTGATCTGGGTAATTTAGTGGAAAAACTCTGATTAGACTAATCTTGCCAAAAGGTAGTGGTAGTAAGGGACACATTAGATGGCTTACCTGTAATTTAGCTTTCTTTTAAGCTAGGTACAAATTGATGTTTTTGTGTACATAAAAGGACATTAGAAAAAGATGTATTATTCATAGCCTCTGGTTCCTAATGGAAGCTACAACTTTTAAAATGCATAATGCATTTGCACTAAGGAAAATATGTCCAATATTTCTTAAATGTCAAGTATATTTAAATATTTTAAAATTAGTTGAATTTTTGCTTAATTTAGCAATATATTTCAAAAATGCATTCAGCGTTGTGAGTTGTTTTGAAAATGCATTATCCAGTTAGCAACTGAATAAAATATTTATCTGACATGCTGACATAAAGATGCAAAAGTCATTATAGTATAGTTCTTTTTATAGAGGTCTTGAAGTGAGGTCAAATTTCCATTCATTCATAGTCACAGTACAAGGTTACTAGAAGGTCATCTCTTCTGAACAAATAGAGCAGTAGTTACAGTAGAAAACAATGAAATCTGCTTAGTTGAATCTTTAAGTGCTTATTCTTTGTGCAACCGCAAAGAACTTCCCAATTATTGAATCATATTATTTTGTGCATTGCAAGCTAAAGAAGTGTTGTTACAACCCCTGTGAGATTTAGTGCTTGGTAGGGCCTGATCCCTCCTATTAGGTGCTCAGCCTTTTGTTTTCCAAGACTTTTGGGACAAATATGTCTGAATCATCAGCAGCAACGGTTGTTTGTGAAGCTGGAGGTGCTTCTGCCATCAAAAGCTCTGAATCCACTCTCAAAAATCTCAGTGTTTGCTGTGATGTGTGTGACATTCAGCTCTTATCAACTGATTGGGGAAATAGACCTGTCCTGTGCAAGTTTTAAGTGCAAGGATATTAAGGGTTGGAAACTTAGCCAGGTGCAGAAATCAAGCACAGGTGCAATCAGGGATAATGACTGCAGAGCAAAAGTACAAAAGAAGAACACAGCACACAGACCTCTTCTTCCTTTTTGCTGGTGCTCTTCTGCAGGGGATTAAGGAAAATCTTTTGGGGTCTGTTCCATTAGTCCGTTGGAATTTGCTCTTCCCAACAAATCCTCTTTTCAGATAAGTCAAGCAAAAATGCTTCTCACAGAAGGTAAAGCTAGAGACCTGAAAAGGCTTGAAGTGGACGCCTTTGGTTGGTTGCTAGTCCTCAGGTTACCCTGTCCATCTCTCTCTCCTTCCATCAGCCTCCCTCTGTACTGAATGCTGCCTGTGCTTGGAATTTGTCTTTCCTGCTAGTAGTATTTTGAAGGACAAGTTTTCTTATTTTGGACCATGTGAGTCTTTCTTTGTCAGTCATTATGTACTACAGAACCTTTGACTACCTCAACATTTTGGTGTTTTACTGTTCCTTCTGGGGTCTCTCGTTTGCAATAAAAGACTATGAGTGACAAGTCAGAAGTAGTGCACTGTTCCTACTCACTTGAGTTCATATCTGAAAATTCTGCTGACATGACACAATTCCTAATCCAATCTAGGGAGCATGTCTGTTGTGGATTTTGCTGAATTAGTGAACTGTTTAAAATCCAGTATGATTTCTATAATCTAAAAATGCATGTGTGTCTTGCTGGGTCACTTCATTCTTTCTGTTGCAGAGAACAATGGTAAACCTTTTGTTCTCCCACCTTCAAAGAAAGCTTTCATTTTATAGTTTCTGAGAGTGTCACCAGTGTTTCCATTGCACTCTTTCTAATCACATTTAGGTCTTTTCCCTGACTGCCGTAATTTAATTTATTACTAGTATGTATACATGCATGAATAGTTCAGATTTCATTTCCTAGATAGTAATTTGCACTTCTGGCATTTAATTTCATTTGCTGTTGGGTTGTATGTTTTATGGTTTCTGACTGGCTTTTCTCTCAGCAAAACGCTGCCAGCATGAAATAATTGGTATGGGAAAAGGCTGCACACATGGATTATGTATAAAGGGACTTAATTGATTAGCTTTGCAAAAGATCCAAGCTTTGCTTGGTGTACATTTGCCCCAGTTCAGTCAATGATACCAAATTTCTGTGGATGGCTCAGCACATCACAAAAAAGCCTTCTCTTTTCTCATGAGGGTGGATGCTCAGCTTTCCTGGGTACAGATCTACTACACTGCACTTTGTGATTCTTGAAATGCATGGCGAAATCTCAAACTTTTCAGAGTTTTGACCTTGGATGGTGCTTGGAGGGGCTTTTAAATTAAAGATATTCTTTCTGTTCCTCTCTGCCTTAGTACAAGATGGTAAAATGCCAAATTAAATTAGAACTTCCGTAGGGTTATATAACAATGCTGCTTTAACTTTCCGATATAGTCTTTTCTGTATGAATTTCAATGTGTAATACTCAAAATTCACTTTGCATTTTATGAAAAATTGAGATGACAACCTAATATAAGATATTGGTAATTTGTCAGTAACAGAGTAGAGGAAATTAAAAATTGCCTTGTGTGGTTAATAAAAAATTATCAAGGCACTTTTAAAATAATTGCTTCATAAAACTGCCCAAAGGGAAATTTCTGCAAAACGTTTCTGCAGAAGATTTTTAAATCAAAGAAGTATTTCTTCACTTTGGACTTGTCAAACAATTCACATAGTAATATTTTTTTTCCCCTTTGTGCTTTGGCCCAACAGTTGAGAAGAAAATTATGAATGTAAATAAATACAAATCAATAGGACCAGTGTTTTATTATTTCAGTGGGAATTTCTGTACAATTTGAGAGCAACTTGCTACAAGTTGAGCAGACGATTAAGGTTAACCTTGATCTTAAGCCAGCTAGGTTGGCTTACAGTCTATCAGCAAGGGATTTAAATTTTCTCGGACACATTTTAATTGGCATTTATGCAACGTGTACTCACAGATGTTGAATTCATTGAGAAATACTGAGTGCCATCTGTTTAACTCTGTTTCCTCTCTATTAAAGTATAATAAAATAAGGCCAGGTCCTTCTGGCTTGCTAATATATTTATCTTTCAGAATACAATATTTTAATTACCACATCAATAATGTGTTATTCTATGCTAAATATTAATTTCTGTGTTTAATTAAAAGTAACTTTTTTCTCTATGCCTGTTTCCACTGTAAAAATGTCTTAAAAAAATACTGGATGATTGTTTCCATGTTTGCTGAACGTAGGTGTTTCTACTATTAATTCACATGGAAAAATAATTGAGGTTAGTAAGTTAACATCTAGCCCATTTTTGAAGAACTTGGCTGCCTATAAAACATTATTGTTATTGATTGATCATGTTGCCTAAAGTAAGCATGTATGAATTCTAGGTACACCAATTACATTTATTTGGGAACATGAGAAACAAAAGGAATTTTAATTATCTGGACAGTATGAGAATATATTATATATATATACACACACACACACAAAAAAAGTATTCATGTGTTAATTTCCAACCTTACTTGGTAAATGTAACAAAAATAAATATAATATAATGTATTTCATTAATGGACAAAGCTGTTTTCAGTCCCTGGTACTTCATGTGGAGCTGGATCTTCTTACTGCATACTAGGGCATAGTGAATTTGGGTTCGATTGCTGCATTCTGAATGGCATTATATGTGGTCCCTGGGGTATAATCACAGGTAGCATAAAGCAGCCCTGAATGCAGTTCATGTAATTGGGCCTCCTCACTCTTAGGTAAGGAAATAATAAGGAAGGCAGCTCCCATACTGTAAAAATGATGATTATTAGTGTTATTCAAGGTTATGATGGAGGGCTTTTGTTGTGATTTGATTTGGTTTTAGCTGAACACTCTACTTTGTAGTTCAACCACATTGAAGAGCTTTTCCCTGCTTTTTGCATTTAGAGGGAGAACTGGCAGATCTCTCCCTGATTGACGAAAACTTCTAGGCATATCCCATATTTATTAAGTCTCCAGAAACATTGAGACATGCTTAAGTACTTTTCTATCTTGTGTTTCAGTATTTCTCTTTTATTTTTCCATTCATGTAACTCATGAAAGATGTGAATTTTCATGTGAGAAGTAGAAAGTTCCTATTTTTTAATTTGAAACTTAAAGTTGTCTCCACATTAGTTACCTTTTCTTTACATTTTTACAGTAGAAGCTGTTTAATGCAGTAAGAGTTTTCTCAATTTCTGTCGAGGTCATACTACTTCTATTTGTGCACATGCCACTCTTTTTTAGCAGTGTTGCTTCCCCATTTTTTTTAATGATAAAATTTTGATATTGGTTTCTCTATTACATTTCCATATTTTTTCTACTTTATCTTAAATCAGCTTGTACAGTAATTTGGACATGTGTTATAGGAAACTGTAAAACTTGCAGGGGGTAAGTAGACTGAAACATAAAATATCAAATACAGCAAGTTAATAAGATAAAAGATGTGGTGTAATACCTAACCATGAAATCACATACCTTCTCTCTATCCCTCTTTTTTCTATTTCTTGTGCCTCACAAGGTTTTCTCTGCAGGGTAAGCTGGCTGATAATTGAATGTAATTGTTCAGATTATACAGATAATTTGTGAAACTTTCCTGTTTTACCTGTGCGTGATACTTGCCTTTGATAGTTTGTTTGCAGAGCTGTCTTTATGCAAAGCTTGGTGCAACAGTGCCTGAGTGTTCATCATTTCTCTGTGGTGGGTTATATTGAAATAATAGTAATTCCCTTGCATACTATGCAATTAGCCTTGCTAGATGATATTGGATCTACAGGTTCAGTTTCAAAGGAGAGGTTAAGACACTATGAGTATCTTTTTCCTTTGAAGTATGCTGTTGAGACTTCATCTGGGGATGAAAGGGTGCTGACTTCTGGGGCCATGGGGACTAAAAGAAGAATGCCCATCTCAAATACGGGCAAATGAGATTGTTTCCATTCTCTGCAAATAGTGCCCTATAAAACACTAATGCTTCAAAGAGCTGAAGAGTTAATCAGATAGATGTTGATGGATACAGCAGGTTCAGTGTCCAGTAAGACTGTAGGGAAAAAAACCTCAGTCCTTTCAGGGAAAAAAAATCAAATAGAGATGATGTAATAGATATTTATTTCTTTACTCATTATGAGCAGTGCTAAGCTAAATGTATTCCCACTTGAAAAGTGTCTTTTTAATTATCCATCTGTTTTTCCCTTACCTTTCATTATTCTGTCTGAATTGGTGGTTCTGTGTGCTTCAAATGGTATGTAGATTAATTTCAGTTCTGGAAGTATTAAATTATTTATACTGTTTGGGAATAATGTGCATTCCCATTGTTTACAGCTCTGGTGTTTCTCATTATGTAGCACCAGTCTTGTTTTGCTGAGAGTGTCCTCTGTTGATTAGCTCTCTAGATAGTTTGATAATGGCCTATATCCAAATGATGTATATACAAATCCCAGTTGTCTGCATGAACCTCGGCAGAGTTTAGTGAGGTATTTGTTACAAGGTTTTTTTAAGATGAATGTGTATAAAGTTAGCCCTTTCGTCTTTAAAAATTTTTCCTCTGAGAGATTCGATAGTTGTGTCTGCTGAACAGTTTTACACGTTGGAATAGCTAAGGCTGCTTAGGCATTTTGTGTACAGACTTGTATTAATAACAGAAGTTTGACACAATAGTGATAATAAATGCTAGTCACATTTATTACTTCTGATAGCTGGTAAAAATCCCTCTATTTTCCCTTTTCCCTGCTTACTATTATACTCTTAAGTGTTCCCATTTTAGGCCATTGATTCAGTGACTTTGTGGATATATTATTTCTGTGGCTTTAGTGAGGACACAACAGATGTACTTCTTCCCTCCAAAAAATCCAAAATATACAAATATGTTTTAACGTTTAGCTGTAGTGCACATGTATTTTGGTACTACATATTTCAGTTCTGAGAAAAGTATCCGGTTGCTGTAAAGCCAACAAGAAATATAGCAAAGAAAACCAAATGCTTACATGCTTCTTACGGTTTGTATAAACATTAGGAGTGCCTACTGTTTAAAAACATCTTCTGCATGAACAAACTGTAGTGCCTCAGTCTGAAAGTTAAGGAAAGCCTCCGAGTAATGTCTTGTCATGGTAACCTGCTGAAAGATGCCAGTCAGTTGCATTCAAGCACACAAGCAGCAACAAAGCACTTTAGCAAAGAGCGTATCTCTTTTTGCTTTAAGTTCTCATATATAAGTCAACATGGTGGCTTTGAAGATTCTTATTTGCTGGTTTGTGTTTTCTTGTTTCTTGACAAGAGATTAGCTCAGTTGGTTAAAACTTGGTTGTAATAATGCCAAGGTCATGGGTTCAATCCCCTATATGGGCCATTGACTTAAGAGTTGGACTCGATGATCCTTGTGGGTCCCTTCCAACTCAGAATAGTCTGTGATTCTGTAATGCTTTCCCCTACTGATACAGAGGAGGCTTGGATTACCTTTCTGTTAGCCCTCTTGCTCCTGGTTAGTTTTATAATCACTACCCAAAGTCCAATAAATTCACATACAATGAAAAAACCCCTGTAGTGTGAACTTGAAACTTACCTGACATTTCTAAGATTGTTATAGTTGATATTAATAAGGATTTTTTGTGATATTAGTTATTCTTAGTTCTACTGCATGTTTACTGTGTGTACAGCAAGTAGTTACAAATAGCACAAACGCAATAGAGGTGTGTTTTTAGAAGGAAACAGTTGGAATGAACAATGTTTGTCCACACTGTGCAGCTTTCACAAAGACTCCAGTTTGGTCTGTTGCCTGAACATCCACTGGAACCCAGCATTCATCTTCTGGTCCATTGATCACCTTCAAATAATCAGGCCCCATCGTAAGATACAAATCAAAGCCAGATTGGTGGAGGAGGTTTGGAGATCTCATTCTCACAGTGCAGTGCTGATCCAAACTCAAGTAAACACATCCACAGAGAAGCTTCATTTTGCTTTTGAGTCTGTTCTTTGCTCTGTTTGGAAGCAAACTGAAGAGAAGCCAAATTTATTTTTTACTTCCTTTCATGTATTTACTTGAGGCCCATATAAATATGCATACCAGAAACCTAGCAAATGAATTGAAATTTTGATGTGCCTGGTACAGCTTCCCTATGGTAACTAACTAGCTGGGATGGGAAAGCAGAAGTATAGTGCTGAAGCCGATGTTCTGTTGGACTTAAAGACATCAATAATAATGAATAGCAGTAAATAATCCCAACAGTGCTGTTCACCAGTAATTTTTTAAGTATCTAACAATGAAAGCATTCAGTATCACACCAACTGTTTACTGGAAGGTGCTATACCAGCAAAAACATGTTGTCACAGTATATCAGAAAAACAAGTGTAATGATTTCGGCAATACAGAGACTGTTTTGATGTTCGTTTTTTTCATCCATTGACTCAATTGTTTTTGAGTGAATTATTAGAAGATACCAGTAGCTTTTATCTTAAAAGTTCAGCCTCTAAAGATCGTATTTGCCAAAATAATAGCAATGTATTTATTTTTTTAAATTGGCTTGAAAATGTATGGCATTCATTTTTCTGTGCCTACTGGTAGTCTTGATCAAGCCTTATAATGTATTTAAGCTTACTTTCTCTGCTTAAAGTTACAGAAAAGAACCAGGCCATTGAAATAACTTGAAAAATTTATTCAGAGTTCATGGAGAAATGGAACTGTCTCAAACAGAACTGCATTTGTTTTTTTTTTCTATAACAATTCTTAATGGACATCTAAGAGAGTCTTGTGGTTTACCAGGAAATTCCTCTGTGTGTACTGCTCAGGATGGGTAGGAATTAAATTAGCAGAGTTGTTAGGTCTTTGTAGAGTGTCTCATGGCACTCCACAGTTGGAGTTTGTAAGGGCAAGGGAAATTGAGCGCAGATAGTTTTGATAATGCTACTCCAGCTTGTATGGAATCAAGAAAATGTTTGATCTGTTGAATTTTGTCCAATTTTTCATTTCTAGTAGGTAGAAATACCAAAAAGAAGGGGCAAAAAAGCAGACAAATCACTGAAAGTATGTTACAATTTCTTTACCCTGATAATTTCCTGTGAAGTTGTTAAGGAGTTGCACTGTACTGCAGTTTCTCGCAGGCTGTAAAACAAAGGTGAAAGCAATATTTCCCCAAAATGCACTGACTGCCTTGATCCTTGCATTTTTAAGTTCCCATTCCAAACAGTCCAAGCTAAGGTTATATTCACCCACTTTCCTTTTCCTTTGGTGGTGAGTGGAGACTTGAGAACCACAAAGCCCCCACCAGCCCACAGTGCCTCAGAGCATCACAAAGTTGGGCAGCGATGGATGGCAGCATCTCTTTTGTAGCTGTTATTAAAGATGCTATCTTCAGCTGCAGAACTGAAGTTATGCAACTTACTGTTCTGTGTGTATTAAAGTATTAATGAAAACACAGGATAGAAAACAATGAATGTGAGCTGATATAAAAGGAAGTGTTCAATCAAAATTAAAATCTTCAGCAGTGAAATCTGCCTGGCTTTATGTGCATTTGTGTTCATGCTGAGCATCGCCCTCTGTTTCCTTTTGTTAATTCTGAATCAGACTGCTGGCTGCTGTCTTACCACATAGGGAGATCCAGAACTTCATGCACTCCTTCCTGCCAGTAATACAGCAGACTCTGCTAACAGGCAATGTTTCTCTGATTTTTACTCAGTAGCACTTACTGCACTTTAAACACTAACATATTGATCAATTGGCACATTGCCTTTGACTATCTCATAGGGATCGAAGCCAGAGCGAGAGTCCAAATGCAGAAATACTTTTCTGTATGATTTTACTGTCTTGCCATTTACAACAGCATATAAATCTCCGAGAGCTGCAGTTCATAGTTCCAGCTTGGTGAATTTGGTGTGTCCATTCGCTTACAAAACCATTTTTCACTGTTGTAGCTATTAACTTTGCTACTTTTGTAATGCTCTTTGTAGAATTTTAAAATATTTAAAGCTTTCAGATGTTTTCTAAATGATGAGCTATCATTGTAAATCATGAAGAAGTCTGTCTTGAGATTTCTCAAATTCTGAACAATAGAAAAATTGAGTGTATGATGTTTTGCCATGCTGCTTTATAGTGAGAAAGCAGAATGACTCATTTCTTAGAAAATGCCTGAAATAGAACAAAGGTTTGCCCGTACCATTTGGGATCTAACTGAAAGCAGTTAATTGAATTAGATGAAGACTATATTTCTCTATGACCTCTGTGTAAAGCTGTCTGTCATTTCCCCCTGAAGTGATTTCTTGCATTGTTTTCTAAAACCAAGCAAGAGTAAGTTGGGAACTACGTGATATTTGGCATAAATGTAATTTTCAAAACGTTTATCCATTTCTACTATGGCAGTCTCTTGTCAATTTGCATCTTAATTAATTTAGGAGGTAAAAATGCAAATAACATTACCAGAAGGATTATATATTCATGCATTTGCACATACAGAGTATAATTAACAAAACATCTACAATCTAATTCAGGAATGTCCTGCTGTAGAGCAGTCTGGAGAGGTGAAAAAACACATGGAGCCCTGTGGTCTGTGGATCCTGTCAAGAGAATAAAATTGTGTGCAATAAGAGAATAATAGAACACAATAGAAGTGTTTGCAGTAGGTCAGTAACGTTTTTGAGCAGTGTGGCCTTGCTATAGTGTGTGATGGCAACAAATGCTGTTCTTAGCTCTGCTGTTATTTAAAATTAGCCACTCAGCCATAAAAAGTTTCTGCATCCTGCCCCTTCTGACTGATGTTTCAGGCTTGACCTCACATGTAATGGGGGAATGCAATTTTCCAGAATATTAAAGAAGTGACTTAGCTCTTCAAGTGTGGTAATGATACTGTATATTCTCTGATATTAAAATGTCATATTTTTCAACCACTTTAACAGCATAATGGGGATTTTTTCATGGAAATGGAGTCCTTTCTAAAAGTGTTGATGGTAGTGTCACAGTTGTAACACCCTAGAATTTGAATGCTAAGCGGAAGGACATGGCTAAAATTGTTGTGTTGAGGCAGGACCTTGAGCAAAACACTAACGCAATGCATATGCAGATTTAGGGCTACACATACTGCAGAAACATTGTTGTCACAGGGATTTAAAGCTATTTCCTTAAAAATGTCCTCTGAAAAGTTTTTGACTTCTTGAGAATGAAAGGATTAGCAAATGTACAAGCATCAGCCATTTAAGTCTTTCCTGTACTACAGGAGCATTTGTTGCCACAGTTTCATTGGCGAGTATCTGGAGCAGTTGCTTCTCCTCTTAACAACAGAGGTTAAGACAAATGATGTTCCTTTAGATCTGGCCTACTGAGAGATTTTCAACTTGGAAAAACCCTGTGGGATGAGAGTCAGTTTTGCACAACTTAAGTCAGGGTCTCTTGCTCTTTAAAAGCAACACTTTTAAAATGAATTTCAATCGGGCTCCATTGGCCAGTACCATAATACCCTGGCTTTAACCTCTTGTTGAAAACTGGCTAAATGTTTGCTTTTGTCCTTGATACTTGAATTCCTTCCTGTATTTTTATCTCTTGGAATCCTGAGTTACAAGTTTTTTGGTCCTTATATATCTTCTTTCATATCAGTTTTCTCTTTATGCTTTAATTTGGAGGGCCAAGGCAAGGTCTTGCTGCAGCCTCTTAATCTGCTTCTTTTTCTCCATTATAATCTGCTTTAAAGGAAGGGCAGTGCAAAGTGAACACCAGAACCTTGATTTGGAGTGTACAGGGAAAAATTTTTGTTTACAAACTGCAGCCAAATCCTTGGATTTAAGGAAGGAAAGCCTTCTTTGCCTAGGGAAAAATAATTTATGATGTCTGAAAGACACAGTTCTTGGGTGAGCTGTGTCTAAAACCCCTTGGTTTGTGTCCCATAAGTTGGAAATAATGCTGTGTTAGTCATGCTGAAAATATTGCCTGTAATCCCTCATGATTCAAATAATGCTAAAACTTTAAATTAAATGTATAATAACAGTAATGGTGATGATGAAAAATAATAAAGATTTACGACAAATGGAGGGAAATCTTTTCTGCAGTCTGTGCAAATGAATGTATTCTTTCAGGAGGTAACTTCTTACTTACAGGTAGTAAAATTCCTTGTCCTAGTGTGTAGTGTGTGGAGGTGTTGAGAGGGACTGTGTCTTCTACACAGTCAATCAAATTAATAATTAGGTCCCTTCTCCTTATCTATTTTCAATTTTCAATCAACCTAAGGGATACTCTCAGAGCCCTGTGCCCGAGGCATCACAGATCCTTCAGGGTTTAATTAGGTTTCCCAGTGCTGCAGCACGCTCTCTTAGGCCTGTCACTTACCCTTCTCACAGGAGTTAAAATTACTCTTTATATGACTTATCAGATTTGGTCATTTAATTGATTCCCAATTCATCACCCAATCAATTTGCAATTTCCTTTCCACTCATGGAAATACTGTTGTGAGTTGACAGCTATGTTGCCCGGTAAGATTCCTGGCAATACTTAAAGCCCAAATCTTCAACTAGTGAAATAAAATCAGACATTGTGAGTGGTTTCCATAAATTTCTGTAATGATCATCAGTAACTTGCAGCCAATGGTTTTTACAGAAGTCTTTTTACTTGGAACCTGCTCCTTAAGCCTTGATTTCCTTCTATTAACAATTGTACATTTCTTAATGACAGTGATGAATTACAATAAATATGTTTAGTTTTGAGTCTTTATCTGCAGTCATGTATTTGTTGCCAAATGACTAAATACTTAATTGCTTTTGCAGTGTAGTATATTTCTCGATTCAAGCATATGACTTGTATTTGTCATCAGCACCTTTTAAAAGGTGTAAACTAGTAGGTGGAACACTCCTTGATTTTCTTCTACATTAATGGATTAGAAGTGTGCTGATCTTCTGTTTGCTAACCTGTATTGCTGATTGTGTTAGGAATGACACTTTCCAGAGATGGCAACTATTGACTCTCAGTAGATCAGAAGGTCCTAACTGAAGATGCTGTATCGAATGGCCCCAGATTCCACATTTGCATGCCTTTTAAATACCTCTGGGGATGGTGACTTCACCTTTTATTTGGGCAGCCTATTCCAATGCCTGACCATCCTTTCAGTGAAGAATTTTTTTTCATAATTTCCAATCTAAACCGCCTCTGGCAACATGAAGTTAATACTGCTTCCTGACACCTTTAATCTTTTAACATTGTTACAGCAGAATGTAGTTCAAACTTCACTACATTTTTGTCAGATTTGCAAATTTGGTGAGAAATAAGCAAGTTCCCATTGCTGGAAGTTCTACGTTCTTGTGGTGGGTAGGAGCAATATGGGTTTTCTGAACAACTCTTTCCAAAATTGTTTAAAGCATTCTATGTATACCATTCAGTCTCTAATTAATTAATTTTCATTCCTTCAAGTTAAATAATGCTGTCCTCTAGCACTCTTAAGTCTTCCAAATTTAAATTATGGTGAAAATTTCTGCATGTCACTTGCAGTGTCTACCAAAATATTCAAAGTGCTGTAGTTTCAAATATAAAAACAAAACATTGACATTATAAAATATTGTCACAAGAAAGAGTGTAATAATAAAAGGCAGATCTTAAATTGTTTAAATGTCTAAAAGAAAGGCCTTTTGAAATCTTTTTTTGCAGTCATTAACCCTTCATCATGGAGGAAGTGTTGATGAACCACCTGTTTAAACTAAATTAGTTGATCTCAGTGGTAGTAAAGCAGAAGAAATACAGATGTTTTGCTGATGGTTTTTAATGGTTGTGTCCTTTAAGTAAAGGAGATCTTAAAATAGAAATATATATGATGCTGTGAGCTCAATTACATAGGACCAGTTCAAGTGCTGAACTGACTCATGCTAATACATATGAATACTAAGCAAAAAAAATAACATTTGACTTTAAAGTACTTTTGTTTCTTCAAGCTTTGAGGTAGTAAGGTTTGCTACAGGGCAGAGTTTAAAGTAAAGCAGGACAGCACTGTATGAATACATTACATTGAATTTGTTGTCATAAACGTATAGCCCAAGATTCAAAACTGATCTCTACTGTGATGATGTCAAGTGATGGTCATTGCTTTGTGATCAGTCTCTTTACAATGAGCTGTCTCTTCTGTCTGGAAACCTGTTTGGTGTGAGTCCTCAGACTGCAGTCAGCAGTGTCCTGTGCTGTGGGAGAGCTGGGGCCATGTGTCTGATGCTTGTATGGTTTTGAAGCTCAGAGATGGCTGGAAGTGTATTAGAGATCTAGACATTGAACTGATCGGCATTTGCTTGCCTGTAGAAGGCTTTTAGTCCAACTGAGGAAAGGGTAGAAAGAGGTCAAAGGGCTGCAAGGTAGAAAACATATGAGAAATGGAAATGCCAGAACTGAGGAGCCCTGGGCATGATGCTGCCTGTGACTTCCTGACCTATGGAAGCCTTGTACAAGTCTAGACATATTCTGAAATGTCCAAGACAGTATTGCTGGACTTGGTCACTGCATGAAATTATTGCCTGTATTACAGGAGTGATCTTGTGAAATGATCATTGCAGTAATTTCTGGCTATTTATAGCCTTCCTCTTTCTGTGCCATTTTAATGACTATATATTGTAGTTAACACCAGTTTTAACCTTGTTTTAACACCTCCAAAAAGGAAAAGAAAGTATTTTTCAGGGAACAAATTTTTCCTTTAACTTTATATGACTGCATGGAAACTTTTAAGGATGTTTCTACAGAAAAGAATATTCCTCATTTGTAAATGATTAAGTTTTTTGGTCAAACCAGATAACAGTAGTTTAATGAGGTCTAAAATATGCAGTGGTAACACACATGTTGACTTAAATCTGATAATGCATGCATTTCTTTGGTTTGTTTCTTTTTAACTTAATTAGGTGCTCCAGCACCTTCCTGTTAGCGGCATGCATGTTTTAAAAATTATATCCTGACATCTGTATAAATTTCATGCCAGCAAAGTCTTTAAACAAGGTACCATAATTCTGGCTGATGCTTAAGTTAGTCGTAATTAAAATTAAGCACCTGGTCTGAAGCACTGTTCCAACTGACAACCATCTTATATATAATGTATTTGAATGCCAAAAATGTCTGGTGTGTCTCACTACATTTGAATTACTAGATCAGTAGGTAGTGGGGGAAAGGGAGCATTGCTGGTCGTAAAATTACAGGAAGAGTTCTGCTTTTGAATAACAGCTCAATCCTGACTAAGCAGTAATTAGTTTCTCTTTGGTTATGGCTTCATGGGATTAAAAGATTTATATGACCACCTGAATCCCATTTTTGTTTTCCTAATCTTAGAGCATTTTAAAGCAAGTTCTCATGTTTGTTGTTTTCTTCATCATATTTTATTGGTCAGATTAAGTATTAGGTGGAAAATTTGTTCATAAATACTGATGGGTTTTAGGGGAAAGAAAAGGGAAACATGGAATACTTTTTATATATTTACAGAAGTTAAAGTAATAGAATTGGTTGGTAATTTAAAAAAATTAGCCAGAAGACAGGACAGTGGTCCGTTCAGGTCGCATTGCTCACCTTTACCTTGTTTGATGTTGGGATGGCTTTGCCTGCTGGTGGAAACTTGCTCATAGCTGAGATCTGGTTGTTTTCTGAAGGACTGTGAGGAATGAGCATTTCTTCTATTTATTTTACTTCCTTTCTTTCCCATTTTTGAGGCACTTGCTACTATTTAAAGAAATATTCAAACGATTTTCATTATGAAAGAGTAGACATTGTTGGGATCTCTTCTGTCTATCCAATTGAGAGATACTTTGGCTCGCCAGTCTCTCTTCAACAGGTTGTCTTGCAAAATAATTGAATTTGTTTGGGATGGTGCAAGAGGGTTAGTGGGAAGTGAGTCTGAGTAAAGTGTTTTGTAAGAATTGAAATGGATTAAGATTACCTTGGTCTGACGAAGACACTGCACCCCAACTATCTTCATTTCCCTCTCTTCTTCTGATCACCCGGTGACCATGGATATAAGATCTTAGTTGATTAGGGATCCCAGATATATTTTGGTGCACTGCTTTGAACTGATCTAGCATGAGGTGCCTGAACTAGAATAGACCCGTAATCAAAATTTTCAGGTTTTCTTATTTCCAGATTTTAAATGATACCACCTGTTAAGGCAAGGTATCCACAATGTATGATGGTAATTAGTGTGTTCTTTACAAATTCATTCTTCTCAAGTATTGACTAGAACTTTCTGATCGGTTAATTTTTTCCTTGTGTTTTCTTTATCATTTTTAATCACAGTTAAAGATACACTGCAACAATAATCTTTCTTAATTATCTACTATGTATACAGCCAAAGAAATCCTGCCTGCCTACCCTCCTCCCATTTCACCCAGTAGGGACTCCCTACTCTTTGTCATAGTAGTCAACAAAGAACATGAGGAAAAAACAAGGGGTGCTGCGTTTTGCAAAGCACTGTTTAGGGTTTACACAAAAAATTCTGTCCCTACTTATGTTGTTTGTCAATAAAAATTTATCCTCAAGTGATTACCAGTTCCCTTCTCCTCTAAGAAAGATTATTTGGGGAAAGCAAAACTGTTTAGTTGATTGAATAGTACATGCTATGAAGTAGTTGTATTGAGCAGTATGGAATTGCAAAAATTGCTCTTTAACCTCATTAGTTCAGCACATTGACACAGCAAGATCATAGAGTTGTCCTAACTGCAATGACAATGATTGCAATCATTATTCATTGTATTTTAAAAAATATTAGGTAAAATGTTATATTTTAACCATGGTCTGTCAGAAATATGGTGGGGGAGGGAGAGAGGAAGGGGTGTTATATCTATGAAGATTACACACAGAATTCCTTTTAAAAATGAAGAAAGCAAACATCTTCTTAATGTATCTATTTTCATTCCAGCTGCACATACATAGAGGGAGGTGCCTGCGGTGAAATTTGACCGTTGGGTGACAGAAAGCATTTGCTGTACTGGATTGCAAAGTATACTTCTAATATATCTTCAAAAGGAAATGTATTCTCAGTTTACAGTGAGCCTTTACTATGAAGGACAGAAAAGAAAAAAATATGTTTTTTTCTGTAAGGGATGAAAATTATAGATTTATAACTTCATGCAAGATTGCCACAGCCTGAGGCAAAAAAACAGAGCATGTATCTTCTTTACAGCTGCAAAAATAATTACATGATGACTATCTGTGGAGTAATCTCTAATGGATTACATTTTGTTAGCATTTCATTATGTAATGTTAGAGCCAAAATAATTCATAGTAAATGAGAAAAAAAATATTTGTTTTGATGTATCTATGGCCTGGACCTTTGATGTCCTCCTAAGGCATTCTATTAAGAACTGGTTAATTTGTGAAAGGTCTTGGTTTGCAGACAAGGTATTGTGCTTGTAAAGCTATTACAAGAGTAAGGAGTGTCGAAATTACAGAAGTAATTTGTTTTTATTATGCAAGCGCTGGACTTCTTTGTTGTTTCAAAGGTGCTAAAGCCATCTGAGGTGCTATCTGATAGGCTTTCCTCTCAGATTTATGAGGTCTTTCAGACTTAAAAAGCACTTATGGTTTATTAAGATCTGTTGCTTTAATTTTTTTTTAAACTTAAGGGTGCTGCTTTTTATATGTCTCTCAAATTTATCCAAGTGATACAATCTTCAGCAGTAATAAGTGGCTTCTTACTCATGGTCAAGACACCCCTTTTATTGAGTTGCAATAGAACTGTGGTGTAGCAAATATTAACTCTTCTGCACTTTCATGTGCTGTTGGCAAAGGGACCTGGATATACGGAGGCTTTTTTAGTAACTTAGGGCAACTTCTCTTTCTTCTTCTTTAATATTCTTTGGTTTGGAGAAGCGGGCAAAAAAATTAGAAGTAATAATATGACCAGTGGCTCTAAGCCAAACCAAGTCTCTGAAGTATTAAAGTAAATAGAAAAAAATTCTTTGACTTCAGTAGAAGCAGTGTCAACTTAGCCACTTTTGCTACATGATTTACTGTGTCTAGGTGGCTTGAGGGTTGCTTGGGAACACAACAAGTTACGTCTGGTTATTAGTGCCATATTCGGTATACAAGGAATGAGGATATTTAAAGTTTTCAGCGTATGCGAGTAGCATTTTGACACTTCCATAACTAAAAGTAATTTGGTGTATCCAATTTTGATGCATCAATATATATGGGAATATAATAAGGAAGCTGTAATAAAATGTTGGTTAAAGTTAATAACGTGTTGTTGAAAGCAGAAGGGAAGCCAGAGGGTTGGGTTTTGGCTTACCTTTCTGAATACCTAGAAGTGACATCATTCTCCTCTTAAAAACATATTCTTTCCTCTAGGTGTAACATAGATTGATGTTATAGCTGAAAATATTTTGAGTTTTTCCCAAGTTCACAGTAGCAAAATATCCATGAGTTGTGCTTTTCAGGGAGAGAAATTCTTTGTGCTTAGATGGAGTGTGCATTCTCAGGCTGTTGTGCATGAAGCAGTGTTTTATTTGTTGCGTTGTTTCTTGGGTTGTTTTGTTTTCAATAAACTATCTATACTAAGTCTGTTCAAGAGACCTAGTCTGTCCCAGAGAATTTGTTCATCCAATAGCATCTCATATTGTAGACTAGATGACCTCAGAAGGCCCTTTCAACCTAAATTATCCTATAATTTATAATTTAGGTTCATTAAATCATATAATTCTGTTCTGATTAAAATGATAGAGACATTTCACCCTTGATTATCCTCTTTCACTGCATTAGTATCTCCTTATTCCATTGCATCCAGAAATTTCAGTCATTGGACTGAAATCTTTGAAATGTGAGTACTTCAGTATAGAAAGGGATTGGTAAATTCCAGTGATGTCTGGTGAGATCTCTACTATATAAGTCTTGTTGGTAGTCACATGGTCTTTGTTGCTTCCAGAAATTATATCTTTTCTCTATAAAAGTGGCAAAATATTTTTTTATTTATTGCTTTTGATTCCTGTCTACACTTCCATATCAATGTGGAACTTTGCATGTTGTGTATTATGTGATAGTGAGCCAAGCTGGAGGCCCAGGACTGTATCTACTGAATGACAGGGAATCAGAATGTGAGGACTGTGTATTTTGAGAACAAAAAATCAAAGACAGTCATACAGGTTATTGACAGGACTGTTTGCCAGTAATCCTCCAAAACAAATAAGTACAAATAATTTTTGTTCCCTTCCTTCGTTTTAGATTCTATAGCATTGCAGAAGGCAGTTGTGAGGAAGGTGTGTACCTCTGGCCCAAAGCAGATGACCCATTTGCCTTCTGACTAAGGTCTTAACAGCATGAAAGACCTTAGAGAGAAGAATGGTTCAGTGGTGGTGCTGTACGTGCCAACCACATTCCTTAACAGCTGACAATAAATCACACCTCACTTTGAAGCAGCATTAACAACCAAACCTCTGTTCAGTAGTGAATGTCCATATATCTGTGGTCCACAGCGTGTGGATTTATTTTTTGCTGCAGATTCTTGGCACTATTTACTGTTGACACAAGATCATTGCAGGTAGCAAGAGTGGGATACAGCTTGGTAAAAATCCTAAGAAGTCCTTTGGCTGTGATGTGCTTTTCCATTACTGTGTCCTTTCTTTGGTGTGTATGGAGTAACAGCAGTGGAGAGGACTAGAATGTTATATTTGTTATTATTTGAGTTATTTATTTTTAGATTAAACCTAATGCCACTTACTTGGCAAAACTTAAGAATGCCATTACTCTATTAACTGTGTGTGGTGTTCTGCTGAGCACAGTATGATGTCTCTCCTCTCCCCAAAAGAAAAATAACCACATAGCTACTGATAAAATTCATAGTGGGTGATTGGAGGAAACTTGAGTTGTTTAGGCTTGGGCTTGCCCAAGTGATGAGAAAGAACATCTTTTAGTAATGTAGCCACAATAAGAATGTTTCTTTCTATGTAAAGGTAGCAAAATTGACTTCTAAATAAAGGATGTGGTCCTGGCTTAGGCTTAAGTGATGGCTCTCAGAGATCAGGAAAGATTTTTAATATTTTTTCTTCAAAAATATTCAAGCTAGATTACAAAGATGAGTTTGGGTAAGGCTGGGCAAATATTTACTGTCCTATACTGTCATCAGAGAACTGGGAGTTTTAATTAGTATATTTATATTTGCCTTAAATTTGGGGATGGATGCAATTTGTATGACCAGCACCCAACCTTTAACCATAAACCTCTGAGTTACTGGCAGGCTGACCTTGTGTCTCAGGAAAAAGAGGGACACAAAGCATTCTCTGCAGCGCTTCTCCCCAACTCACATTCCACCTGAGCAGAAGACAACGTGCTATCTTCAAACATGAGAAGAATCATGGAATTGTTTGGGTTCAAAGGGCTCTTAAAGATTATTTAGTTCCAACCCCCCTTCCACTAGTCCTCATTGTTCAGAGCCCCATCCAACCTGGCTTTGAACATTTCCGCAGATGGGGCATCCACAGCCTGTCTGGGCAACCTGTTCCAGTGCCTCAGCCATTCTCACAGTAATGAATTTCTTTCTAATATTGAATCTAAACCTTCCCTCTTTCAGTTCAAAGCCATTACCCCTTGTTTTATCGCTAAGTGCTCTTGCAAAAAGTCTCTCTCCAGCTTTCTTTTAGCCCTCGTTAGGAACTGGAAGGCTGCTGTAAGCTCTCCCTTGAGCCTTCTCTTTTCCAGGCTTAAAAACCCCAAACCTGCCCCTCAAGCCTGTCAAGGTCTCTCTGGATGGCATCCCTTCCATCCCGTGTGCTGACCACACCAAACAGCTTGTTTTCACTGGCAAATCTGCTGAGGGTGCATTCCATCCCCCTGGCCATGTCACCAACAAAGGTGTTTTACGGCACTGCTCCCAATACTGACCCCTGAGGATCCCCACTCATCATGGCTTTCCACTTGGACATGAAGCCATTGATTGCAACTCTTTTGAGGGTGACCATCCAGCCAATTCCTTGTCCACTAAGTGTTCCATCCATCAAATCCATGTCTCTCCAGTTTGGAGACAAACATATCTTGCAGGACAGTGTCAAATGCTCTGCACAAGTCCAGTAGATGATGTCTGTTACTCTCCCCTCATCCACCCTGCTGAAGGCCACCAAAATTGTCAGATATGATTTGCCCTTAGTGAAGCCACCACCGTATTTTCCCTGTGCCTTAGCAGAGTTTTCAGGAGGATCTGCTCCACGATCATGGTGGGCACAGAGATGAGAGTGATTTTTTTACTCACACACTAGGGTAGACTTTTTGCCAAGTACTACCAGTGATACAGCAGTTCTGTGTGGACTTTGTGTCAGCCTTCCTACTCTGTCACTTGGCTTTGCATAAGTTAAAGAAGAGTTGTACATGGGTTTTCTGTGTTACTGTGTGGAAGTACTGGAGAACTTCCATAGAAGCCAAATGATACTGATTAACTGATGTGTCCATTAATATAAAGTAAAATGACAACAGGCAGTGTCAAAAGCTGAAACAAAACACTTTTCTGCACTATTAGTGTATTGTTGGGTAATTTTTCTTCATTTTCATTATTCCCTCAGTTCTACGGGATGACTTCAGACAAAATCCATCAGATGTAATGGTAGCTGTGGGTGAACCTGCAGTGATGGAATGTCAGCCCCCAAGAGGTCACCCAGAACCCACAATATCATGGAAGAAAGATGGGACCCCTCTGGATGACAAAGATGAGAGAATTACAGTAAGTATAAGAAGTTTTGCAAACAAAACATAAATCAACTAATCTAAAATCACCATTCTCTTGAGCATGTGAACATCCAACTGTGCTGTACTTTAGAGGATATGTCCTTTCCTTCCCTCATGGGCAAGGGCTAGTTTGCATTTAGCTTGGAGTGTATCCTCTCATCTCATACTATTTCATTGCAGGGTATGCATTTGTTTGTTAAAGAGGCCCATGCAAAACCTATGTTCTCCTCTTCCTCAGAGGAATTAGAAGCTTGTGGAAATGAAATTCATTATATTCTTCACTGTCCTATAATTTTCTTACCTTTTATCCACCTACAGATTTCTGCAGCCTGTAATATCTGCCTTTGGCTGTTGTAGTCTCAGTGAGACCTTCTTTTGCAATTCTGTTGGAAGTAGTACATGCAGAAAAGTTGTGTGTTGTATTAGAAAGTATGAAGGGGGTTTGGAGATGTAGACACATTTCTTTAGAGTGATGATGGTTTATCCTGCCATCTCAAACTAAGCTGTTTTCTCATTAGTGGTGTTGTCATACTCATTTGTATCTATAGCTTGCTGAATACAGTGCCCGATTATTCAAGAATACAGATAAAGCAGCGTCTTGAGTCAGAAAATGATCCTTTTTTTTTACTTTTGACATGTGAAACAGTAAGCTAATGAACCTAAGTGTCTTGCAGAAATGGCAGTGAAAAAGGGAGTTCAAAAATCATTTATATGCTGCCAACGTAGTGATACAAAACATCTTCCCATATGGTGAGAAACTGTACCCTCTGAAAGCACACACTGTCTGGGATCCTGTTGGTACTGGAAGGATTACAAGTGTAAAACAAGATCAGAGGCACTGACCATTTATATGTCTCAATCATATACTGAAAGCAGGGAAATGTTTAATGGAAGTACACTTAAACCTCAGCAACCTAAGTTAAAAATTACCATTTTTGTTTGAGTTTTAAATTTGCTGTTATTCCATTTGGGTTTTTACAAACAAAGCAAAGCTCAGTCATTCTGTAGTTGTGGCCTATGCATATATTTAAATTTTTAAGTACCCTACCAAACCTATACTGATTGCTGGCTATTAACTCAATTCTTCCAATCATACTTGCTAAGAACTTGCAATTTCCTTTTCAAATCTCCTTCCCGCAGTGACAAGTCAATTGACCTGAGATAAAGAGAAGATTCCAGCGCTACGTATTTTTTTTCCCCTCAGGAAGCGCTTTCTAAACTTGCATTTTTTATTGCTGTAGTTTATTTTCTGGAAGGATTTTCAGGTGTTGCCTATTAAGTACGTTTCTTTTGTTATACATGAAAACTGCTCTTCCAGCTGCTGGAACAAAGACATACCCAGAACAAAAGTAGTTATCACTGACTGGCAGTGCCACCTGTACTCCTTAAAACTGTTCTTAGGATGAAATAAAGCCCCTCAGTTTGGTTTTCTTTTCTGGTGGTTTTATCAAATACTCACCTACATAGTGTTCTTTCACTATGCCATCTCATAGAGTTTATCGTGTGTTACCAGTTTTAAAAAGGTTTTTGATGTAGGTGTAGGTAGACACTTGTTTCCCATACCCAAATGAGTGTTTGTTTTCAGAGGTGTAAATTCACAGTTCTGCCTTAGCTCAGCTCAACTGCATCCATTTATTTCATATTTGCCTGGCATTGTCTTCAGCAGCACTATTAATATCATGGGTGCTTCCTCACACAGGAGAGAGACTGAAGCTCCATTGTAATGCAGATTTGCATCCTCTTACAGCTGGAGCAGGATCTTGCCAAGTGGATAAATATACATTCAGATGTACCTCTTTGCAGTAACCATCTGCATTATCTTGCTAGTGGCTGGGAGGGTACAGGAGATTGGGAGCTGGAATGGACAACTTGCTAAAGGGCAGATGGGGGGAAAAATACTAATTTTGAAACCTGACTTAGAATTACTCCATTTCTGTTCACTTATCTCCTTTAAAGCATTTCTATTTCAGTTTAGCAACAGGAACATAATAGATTAAAAAGGTACAAAAGCTGAAATAAGGATGAAATTGGTTGGATTTTAAGTGACAGATTTCATTTTTTCATTAAATTACTTTTTTTTTTCCATTTAAGTGTCTGCATTGAAAATTAACACCTACATTCATTTGATAGTAAGATTTTATTTGACTCTGTGGCAGTAAATTTCCATAATGCAATTTACTGGTGTTATTTTCCTCTTTTTGAGCTGTGAAATTACTAAATCAGGAAATCTCAAACTATATGTATTGGTGTTGAAATACATATGTAATACCAGTGGGCATTTAATCAAAGAAAAATCTTCAGTGGCTCCACTTCCAAAGCGTTTCCAGTTCTTTTCATTCTTAAAGGCCTGTTGATCTTTGACTCATTGCAATTTTAAGAGTTCTGCGTCAAAGGCAGTTTGAAGCATTTTATATTAATGCTCTCCTTTCTACCAGGATATTTAAAATAAAGATTGTAGTTTTTTGAATAAGGGGTTATGCTTGACATCTCTTTCTTTGATTCATATCTATACTTTCTTCAGAAAGATATGTCCATGAAGCAACCTTATTTTTAATATATGGAATTTTTTTTTTCTCATCTGCAGTGACACGGTTAATCTGTGAGTCAGCAGGACTGGACTTTACAGGCTGAGTGTTAAGGGTGCCAGAGAAACAGAGGTGGAAGCTTAGTTCCTGAGAGAGAGTTTAAAGCAAAAGATGTAGATAAATAGCACATAAATAAGATCCAAGTTAAGGCATGACTTCCTCAGGAATGCAATAAAAAGAAAATATTATTTTGTCCTGGATAGAGTTAAGGAAATCAATATGTTTATATAGGTGAGATAATAAAAATCAAAGTATTCTTTGCATGGTTCTGGTCCATTTGTAGGGCAAATAAACATGCTTTGAAGAGAAATAAATGTGTATGTCTTTCGGGTTATAAACTAGTGAAAGGAACAAATAAGAAATGAAAGTTCAGGGTATGGGCACAGCTATCTGTGATGGGGATTACAGAAACAGACATTTTATTTGAGCACAGCTGTCCCAGTAGTGCTCAGTGTTGGCAGAAGTCACTTGGTGCAGGCTCCTGAGTGCATATATGTCTACTGGGTGCATCTAATGAAGAATCATCATCAAAAATATTTTTTTCTCTCTGCTCCTGAATGTGTTGTCTGTAAACAGCTTTCTCAGTGCATTGGAGCTGAACATGATTTTTCTCATGTGTGTTCTTTACACCACAGTATGAAAGCATCATATGCTTGATGTGACTAATCCCTCTCCATATATTACAAATGAAGCGGGAATGACAGTCTTGCCTCTGAAGCAAATGCTTATCTTTAACTTAATTTATTGAATTGAAGAACAATTATCATGAGGACCCAGCAGAACTAGTGTGATTCTGTGCTCACTAGTTAATTTTTCTCCTGGGATTACTATGGAATCAAGAATCCCTCCTGTAATATAATATATAGCTGAAAAAGAGTGCCTTGTTGCAGTCCAGTGAATAGCTCTAATTTCTCACTGCAGACAATGTAAAGCTCAAACATATTTTTTCAATTTTTTAAATGATCTGTCAGCATTAGGAGAGGCTTGGTGATGCTCCTCTTGGAGCTGAGACATGATGGGGAAAGGAGATGTGAGGTTATCTCTGTGAGTGAAAGAGAGGGGAGCTCACTGGGGTGGGGAAGATCCTGGTTCTTTTTACATGTTTGGCATCGGTGAAGTTCATAGACCCACCCATTGCCTGGAGCAAGGATCTAGGCTCCTGGGTATCCTGAGCAGGAACAGCCCTGCTCCCAGCCCCATCAGTCTAGCCATCTTTTTTGCATGGCAGCACAGTGTCATTAAGGCGTAACCACGTATGTCACCTTGGTGCCAAAAGCCGTGGGTTTGCATTCCCTCAGGCTGAGGAGGAAGTGCAATCAGTGTAGTTTCTGCTGACTGCTGTAATCACTAGGTTTGGTCTCTCCAAGTGTATGATGTCTGGATGCAGTTGGCAGGAGTGTCAGTGGCTGTGAGTACCATCAGCAATGACTTCCTTGGGCACTCACAGCAATCACAGTGTTATTGGTTGCTTGTAAGGCTGTGAATCCATCATTCTTGTGTTCACTGCTCACCTTTCTTCCTGTTGTACTCCAGAAAACATTCACTACTTTTCAAATGGTGTCCCCACAGCCTTCCTCCCACACATCACTGCCATGGAATTTTCACCTCATTCCCCATCCATTTCCTTCATATCACAATGTGTGTTTGCATCCACCCAGCCTGTCTGGCTCTGTCGTCTGATTAGTGATATCTGCTTGTGTGGAGGTACCAATTTGGAAGCTCAGATAAGCAAACTCTGCTGCAGTGTGCTATGATGGAAAGGCATTCCTCCTCTGGCTTTGCTGTGGATGCAAATGGCTGATGGGCTGTGATTCCTAATGGATGTGGCAGTATCTGTCTGCGTTAGGTTTGCTCAGAGCCTCCCTCAAGGAGCTGTATTGCTGCTCTGTCTTCTTTGTGAATCCCAAATGGAATTGCCTGTGTATAAGATGCTGACATCAGTAATCTGACCAAGATGGTGGAGCCTTTGAGCATATCTTTAGGCAAAAAACTGGCAGTAATTACAGACTCTCAGGAGTGCAAAACATTCAAAGAGGATTTTGTGGATCTCCCATCTAGACAGGGCAACCTCCATGTGCTTTTGGACCTATCAGTTTGTCCCACATTTTAGTGGCAATGCCTGCATAATTCACTAAGCCTCAGTAAAATCTGGATGCAGTCAGAGTGCCTGTAATTATCAATACTTTCCCAGTGGGAGAATGTATACCCATCTTGCGTAAGCTCCAGAGCAAGTTGATGTTTGAGCCAGGTTTGGAGGTCAGGGTTTCACGGCTGCATCTGTTCCTGCCCCATGATCACTGGCCATGCTTCAGAAACCTTCCTATTTGTTCACATCAAGTCATGGTGGAGGTGGTAGAAGAAAAAGCTATGCATGAACATGAAATTTTAATAGGTAAAATCTTTTACATATACATGAAAGAGGATGCTGGTACCTAAAGAAGAAATCCTTTGTAATTGAATACAAAAAAGCAAAGCCTTTGCACTGAAACTTCGGTGCAGCACTGTGATTGCAATTTCCCCCTCTTTCGTATTAACTCTTATCTCTCATTTATCCTGAATCATCCTCATTTGATTTTTAAAAGAAAAAGCTTGAGAAGCCATTTATCTTTCCTTGTTCAAGTTTCTTAGCTTTAAAGATCAAAGTTACAAGATGAATAATGCATACAGGTTTTTCATTCCTTTTTTGTGTGGCTGTCATGTGACAGCAACAGTTTTGAATGACTTACACTCTTATTTTAGATAAGTTGTAACTTAAATTCTCAATTCCCATTTCATTTCCTGGCCCTTAAATAGTACATCACAAATGCAAAGCATTTATTGTGTCTTACACAGTGCTATTTTTACACATGTGAGTGATAAAAATGTTTTTTTACTAAATGTCAGAAGAAAGCTTTTGATCTTCTGCTGTGACAGGAAACACCCTGAATGGTACCATCCACAGGAAGATGTTTTATTGATTTGCCCCCAAATTTTTGTTAATGAATTGTCCAAGAGAACTATGTTCATTGTTCTTGGTGCAGACCAGTCATAGCCTCGTGCTTCAGCAAGTTTAACGCTACATAGGTGATCCCAATGTGACCTCGATCATCAGAAGAAAGAAAATAGAAATGGAAGAAATTGCTATGACTATCAGTTAAAAAAGGAAAAGAGAAAGGGTTGTTTGTATTGGAGGGAACAGTGGAAAAAGCAGAAATTAATTCCCTGTTTAGGAAAGGGGTCTTTCTTTCCAAAGTTAAATTGCAGTGGGAAAAATTGCAGTGGGGAGGTGAATCAAGGGAAAGGAAACAGAAAATGATTGAATGTTTTGGTGTGTGTTGTGCAGAGTAACAGTCTAAACCATTACAGAAGCAATACTCCTGACAAAAACCATACTGTTGGTGGTGCCACTCCAAATTAGTTCAAGATGTTTATCCTTCTTTCTTCTCCATTTCTCTTTTCTGGCCTCCTCTCTTTTTCATTTACTTATCAGTCATTAATCTCTAAACATCTTAATTTCCCCAAATAATGTATTTTATATACACAGCAAAAGAAGGCATATTCCTGTAGAATATGTCATTCTAATGGTAACATTGTCTGTCCTATGGAGAGCTGAATAAAGGATCATGGCCTGGGTGCACAGCACACAAAGCTGTGGGGGTGAGGGGAAGGTGGGGAGCAAGGACTTACAGTTCAGGGTTTTATTTCATTTTAATTGTTTTTCTTTTTTGGGGCAGATTAAAGGGCAAGCAGCAATTTCCTATATGCCCCTGGAGGCTTAGAAAGAGAAGTGTATTTTTTCTGCTGATTCCCGATATGTATTTGTTGCCCCCCTCCCCAGCAATTTCCTTTCTCCCAAGTCCTTTTTCTTCATTCTGTCTTTTTTTTTTCACTCCCTGGGAGGGTTGGCTTCCCACTTCAACGCTTTTTCCTTCATCTCCTGATCCCTACAATGCTGGTTTCCTTAAGGATCAAGAGTAGTTTTTGTTAATGATTTATATTTCTTCTGCTATTAATATTGTTTCCCCTGGTGACACAGCTGGAGCTGCTGTGAATTAACTTGGCACCCCAAGGGGAAAAAAATGCAAAAGATTGTGAAAAATAATTTGGAACCACACAGCTGTCCCAGAGGATAGTGAGAATGGCTCTAAATCCTGCTGTTTCTCCCCCTCAGTCTTTCCCAAATGTGACATTGGTTTTCTGTGTTCACACTTCCAGCTCTGTTTCAGGGTCCCTGTTACCCTGCTGAAATATTTCTGCTCTACAGATTCCACAAATCTCTCCAAATATGTTTCCTGGATCATCTCTGCCTCGTTTTCTGTTCTGACTGTGGCATGTGCTTGTGCTGTCTCCTGCTTTATCATCAGGACACCTTTCCCATCTCTCTCCTCAGTTCTGACTGCATGCCTGCTTCTCCCCTTGCCATGTCTAAACCAGTCAAGTTTCCACATCTGTACAACGACTCTCTTAAGACAATGGGTTGTCAGGGTATCTTCTGCTACACTGCTATTTCCCATGTCATTTTTTTTTAATTATTGCAGGCATATTCAAGTTCTTTTCAGTGCTGCATTAATCTTTCATTAACATTTGTTGCATTGTTTTGTTCGTTGTCTGTGAGGGTTTTGGCTGAGCCCTCAAAGACATTACTTTCTCCTACAGAGGGCCATGTTCATCTTGGAAGGCTGTAGAAAGTCTGACTAATAGTCTGGGCTTACATAAAGAGGAGAAAATATCAGACAGACTTTTATTTTTGTGTTAATTTTCCTCTTCTCGCTTCTTCCATCCTATTTGGAGCCTTACCATACTCACTTCATTTTTCAGACTCAGCTCTTGTGAAACAAAACTTCTCATCTCTAACACATCCATGAGGAGTTTCCAACCCTGACCACAGCTGTTAATAGTGAGAGCTTGTATTTCTGCGAGCGCTGAAGCAAATGTGGGTTGAAAATCCTGACCTATTACCAAGTTCTCTCCTCACAGCTTTTATTTCAGGTTTGCCATTTTAAAGCACATAGCTATGCAGACTTTGTCAGGCAGATGTGAGCTCACTCAGTTCACTCTCTGAGCCGACCAGAAGCCATATGGCAGCGGTTAATGTGGCGCCGAGCCTGAGCTAATAAGCCCTGCTGAGAGACAGGCTTGGGTGCTCCAGCACGGCACGGGACTAATATGGCCACACAGCTTCTGCTCTACTGAGGGCAAGGGCAAAACAAGCTTGCCTTGGCTTGAAGACTCCACATGCCAAACCAAAGCAAATGACCTGAAAAGGCCCGTGTGGGCATTCCATTCTCTGTAGCTCTTGCAGTCAAATGTCCCAAATATTTGGTGGACAAGATGCTTGCTCTGTCAGTGTGGTGTTTGCTACAAGAACATGGCAAGGAAAAATCTGAAGTGTTTGGATCATCTTCAGTGCCCAGCATTGCTCTCTGATTGGTTTAAATGGCTCATTATTAGCCCTGACTCTTCTGTGCAAGGTTGCTGGATAGGGTAAACCATGCACTAGTTCATGCTCGGCATGATATGTCTTCTCAGCAGACTTCTCCAAAAGGTAGTAGTGGTCTGTGGAATTAGGGGAAAGGGAAGAAGCATCATGATGCAGGGCAAAAGGGTGGCCCAATGGCAAACATCTGTGGACTGAGGAGAACATCACAGTCAATAGGCTTGTGCTGGCAATCACAGAGAGTAGATTTTGCATTTACGACCAAATTGACCTCCTTTGTTCCCAAGGACATGCTGGTAGTAGTGGAATCTACTGTGTGAGGTTATCAGATTTATAGACTGTGTTCATACCAACTGAAGTGTTGAAATTAAAACTCATCATAATTCAATGTTAGATTAAAAGTCTCTCTATGGTCATTAAACTCCTGGCATTTTAAACCAAGTTATTACTGATCATATTTGACCCTATAGATAACAGTATCTGTTCCTTCTGTTTTTTCTCATAACTTTCAGAAATGTTCTTTTGCATCAGTGATGCACTTTGCTTCAGCTGTTTTTGTCTTCTCACCGCTTAAAAAGTTTGGCATTAGACATGCATAGCTATGGTTTCTCACTATTGTTTCACCCAGCAGTCCTGAAAAGTAAGTCTTTAATGTGAAATAAGTGTGTGTTTTTCTACACTCAGCTTTATTTTACACCGATTTCTACTTTCAATTGTAAAAGCAAAATGAAAAAGAATGGAGTTCTTTTGCAGATACCCTGTGGACTTAGAGGAATTTGAAAACTCCTCGTTGAGTCAAAATTCTCCACGGATTTCTTTTGTCCCTAGTCATGAACTGATGACCTAGGAAAATAAATGCCTGCAGCAAATAGAGTATGTGTTAGATATCTGAGTTTTGAGACATCCACAGGCCTAGACATTGGACTATGAGGATTTTCTTGTTAAAACAGCTTATTGAGAGTTTTGAACCTCTGGGACCATCTGAAATTATAAAAATGGTGTCTGGGAAGCTTTTCTTTAAAAAATAATAAAAAGCCAGGTGGTTGTTATCTCAGACTAGGTTACTTGAGCTATCCAGGGTGTGTAGGACTTTATGATTTCGATGGTTAGGAGCAAAGGTGATTTATTATGCTGAGAAAGTAAATTCTTTGTTTTGTTTGGCTGACAGTCTCGTTGTTGGGGTTTTTTGGGATGGGCAAGAGAAAAGCAAAAGGGATGTGGGAGGGAAATTATTTCTTCATTCATTTTATTCTCCTAATGAAAAAGAAACATTTTTGTTTGGTTAGTTTTTTTAAGCAGTCAGGAAAGGAGCCTTTGCTTATATTACAGACAATAAAGATGAAGATTGGGTTTAGGAAGTTAATTCTTCTCTTCCCCTCCCTTCATCAGCTGCAGGGAAATCTTACATATAGAGTGTGGACATGCTTCTCTAAGCTAAAATCCATTTCTGGAAACGCTGTTCTCCCCACCCCCTTAGGGACTGCTGTGCTGTGTGCCTTCTCTGATTCCTTATCATGAAGGAAAACAACAACAAGCAAAGCAATATTGGAAAAATGAGGCTTCCAGAGGCTTTTATTTATCTGTCACACCAAGTATTACGACTCACACAGGGAAGTGTGCAACCTGTGTACAGGCAGAAGACACATTTAGAGTAGAGTTGGGACCACTGGACATGGGATTTAGGATCCCTACAGGTCAAATGTCCAAAAATCAGTACAAGTTCTTCCAAGGTTCTTTCATGCAGACCCCTGGACCTGTGTGCCTTTAACTTTATTTTTACTGTATTTATGTTTATTTTATAGTCATGTAGAGAGATATTAGTAAAGGCTAAAAGACCTTTTAATACACAATTATCCTACAGAAATCAATGTATTACTTGTGTCAAGTCTGTACGGTGAAGCAAAGCAAACCCAACTTCTCACTCTGTTCATGATTTTCCAAATACTGAAACCTTCTCCATTTGGGGGAATGGGAGAGGGGGTGGGAAAGTACATTTTTGTTCTTGAAAGTCTCTAGTGGACCTTGTAAATTTGATTGTACTTGGCATTTTTGATATTCCTGGTCGCTTGCACGCTGCAGCAGCCACATGTTGTCACTTAAAATCTAAATATCGGATAACTGCTAACTGAGACTTTATTGTGTATCATGCTTATTTTAGGAATTACTTTTGTAAAGTAAAAATGACACTAACTCTAAAAGCATGTTTAATAAAACCTCAACAATCTGTGTGCTGAGTTTGCACATATTATGTTCTCATAATCAAAAGAAAAATGTGGAATAAAAATAGTAGAGAAGAACAGTGCCCGTTTTTGGAGCCTTGAACAGATGTAAGTGATTAGAGCTTCTTGTTTGGTTTGCTTTGATTTTTTGGTCTACTTTTTGAAAGTTCTGTCAACTTCACTTTTGCTTATTTCACTCTGTTTGGATAGTTTTGCCTTACTGAGTTTCCTGTGATGCTTCTGGTTATATGAAAAGTCTAGTCCAAATCACAGCACTTCAAAAATAATAATTTTTCAGTTCTTGGGTTTCCTCAACCCAACAGAGTACTTCTCTCCCTCCAGGTAATAATATACTCGCAATTACTTACTGCCAAGTTCTGATATTCACCACATGCAGTAGTGTGGGACAAGCACACACATTGCAGGCTGTTATTCCAGACTCCTGTGTAATATTACGCAGAACCAAGTCTGCCTTCTTATGGTTGTCCTCCTTAAAAGGGAAAGGAAAAAAAAAAAGCTGCTTTCTTTCTTTATCTAGCTGGAGAATAATTCTTTCTAATACTCATGCTGCACTGAGCAATTAATTGATTTTTTTCCTCCTGAAAAATCATTATCTAGTAAGAATCTATTTGGCACATGGTCACATAAAGGTTGTTCTTTTATTTAACATGAAAGTGTGGGTGGTTAGTTATACTTGGATCTATTTATACTCATTTTTTCTAACTCAGCAGATTTGCCTTTGCCTCTGTCTGCTGCTGTTGTCAGTTGTCTGCTTGCCTCTGTGAGGCCTCCTGGTTCTGACTGAATGGGAGGAGAATAAATTACACAGAGATAAGAGGGGGAAAAGTGAATACATTTGGAAGCTAATAAACCCCACGATTTTTGCAGGGAAAATAATGCTGTTCAAAAAAAATAAAAAAGTAAAAATATTTCCTGGCATATGTCTTGAAATATTTCTAGTGCCAAGTGAAATTTACTGAACTTTGAAACTAGCCATAGAGATGTGTATGCTTAAGTAACTTTGCCTTCCCTCACAAAGCGTGAAGTTTGGTGCCTTGAACAAAATGATGATGGATCAAGATCTCTTAACAGTAAGCTTCTGGGATTTTTACATCACTGTTTTTCAAAGTGTCTATGCCATTCAGAATGTCAAGTTTTTGAAAGATGTTGACATGATGGCTTGGACTTCCCTCCACAATGCCTCACATTTCAAACTCTGCAGATCTTGCTCTCCCTATTCGTATGAAATAATTTGTCTCTTAGGACTTCTTTCAACTCTGGTGTTCAGTTTGAGCATTTCTCTTGGAGTAAGATCTGATGCAAATCAAACAGGAAAAAAAAATTGCTTGTTCAGAGTAAAATGTTACCACAGAAGCTGCAGGTCCCTGATTGAAGCAATTTCATGGTGCGTAGTAGGTGTTTCAGAATTGAGTGGTTCTGCTTTCTGGCAGACCTGTGCACGGCATAGAATTAAAGATCTGGTTTTACCATGAGACTGTACAGTCATTACAACATGATTTCTAGAAGTGTGCTGCAAAACATTTTCCTACAGAGAAAATTACTGTGCAGTAAAGGAAAGATTGCCTTGAGGTAGAAAGTCTGCAAGCTAAGCAAAGCAGATTGCTGGGCTGCTGCAATCTTCCTGTGCCATTCTGGGCAAGCCTTGAAGTTGTTCAGTTCTTCTTATTCAGCATTTCATGAGTTGGGGCACTGAATTCTTAACATGTAAAGCAACCTGACACTATTGCAACAAAGCTGTGTTATGCCACTTTGCCAAAGTGCAAAGTGTTATTGCATCCTAAGTCATAAATAGCCCTTTTTTTTCTTTTTGTAGACAAAACAGTAGAGTCATATTCCCACTTTCGTATTCAGGCCATGCTCCACTCTAGGCATTTGTGATGGTATAATATTTTCAGGATCTGGCCCAGCTATAGATACCCAGAGATTTTCTGCTATTTTAAAGAAAACATCTCTATAGTTTTTGAGTTATATGCTGAAGTGTTAAAATGGTTTGGGGATTATTGTCCCTCATATTCAAGGATCTCAAAGGTTCTTCATAAACTCAAGGAATGTCTATATAGTGGTACTTTACATGATTATAATCCTGGGAAATTTGCATTCACAATGACTATGGTTAGTGTGTTTCACTAAAGTAGACTTTGCACACATCCTGAACTCTCAGTGTGAAATTCTGGCATTACAGAAATCAATGTGAGTATTACCATCACCTTGCCTGAGACTAGTGCTTCACCCTCCCCAAGAAAGAATATAGTGTAGTTTACAGCAAGAGAGAAGCCTCTTTTTGGTGTGCTAAACGAGTTGACATTCTTCACCTTTTTGTTGCTAGTATTGTTACTGCTTCACTTTATTATTTTTATTGGCTTATTTGTCATTAAAAAACTTAAGGTATTCCAGCTGGAGGTTTCTGGACATACTCCATATTGATTCTCAATTTTTCTTCTCATGAGCCTTTCTGCTAAGAGAATTCCCATATTATCTGTCTTACCAGTATCTTTTGCCTTGTCGTTTTTAAATATTAGAAATTATACAACTGGAGGTGGCAGCTGTTACTCTACTTTTGACATCCAAAATTGAAGGCTTTGGTGGTGTAATAGATTATATTTGTTATTTTTGAAGGTAGTAAATGTAGGGAGTTGTAACAGGTTTTTCAGTAGGAGGAGAAACTTTAAATTTAGCAGTCTGAAGATTTTAAATTGCAAAATTAAGAGCAGCTGGAGCAACCAGAGTAAATAAACCTGTCAGCCTGCTCTACCAGTTGTTTCCAATTCAAAAAGAGAGGGTGGTATTTGAAAATGTTCACTTTTTAGGATTTCAGCTGTAGTGAAGTGTGTTCTCCCTACTTCAACCATCTTAACAAAGGCCATTTCTTCTACTGGTATGAATAAAAGTTCAAGAAAAAGGCAGTTCTTCATCTCTGTAACATATACGGTTCTTAGACTGCAGTGTCAGTTTTACTGTGCTGCCCTGTCAATGAGTCTCAAATTCACCTTGAAGGATCCCCCCCAGGGATGCCAGCTGAACCTTTGACCCTTCTATTCTGGCTGTCACCAAGGTTAACACATCATTACAGCTTGTGATGTCTGGGATACCTGTGCTTGTGAAGCCTTTATCAACCTACAGTGTTTCACACAACTTAAACAGAAGTCCATCTTTCATTGATTTTTCATAGGAGTGTGTTTTGTTATTTTTGAGAATTTTATTTCTTCCTAATTTTGTGTTAAAATAGATGTGAAATTTTAAAACTTACAGATTTCTCTCTGGTTTTGCTAAATAGCTAAAACATCAACTATTGGCTATAGGCAAAAATAAAAAGATGAGGAAGCATTTTCCATTTAAATTTGAAAATGGGCAGATTTATACTTGCACTGTTGCTTGAGTACTACATTGCTACACAGTTCAAAAACAGTGTGTGGTGACAGCCAAAAGGACAAAAGTAAGGTTAAGGATGCTTTGTTAATTTGGATTTTTCTTACCAAGATGTACCATGTTGGATAATTAGCTGGTTATAATTAAAATGGGGTTTGGCTTGCTAACCCAAAAAATGGTGTTTGCAAATATTGTTCTTGTCTGTGGCACTGACATTTAACCAAGGGAACTCTTTATATGAGAAGCCTGTTGACACAGATTTTCCACGTGTGTTTTAATATATTGTGCGTTAACAGTTGTACTCAACGGTGTTAACAATTCTGGGATTCTGAATGTGCTCTTAGTAGATTTCTTTTTTCCCCAAGATTGTCCTCTGACAACACACAGGCCATTTGGCTGACCAGACCTACTTCTGGATGCTGTTAACGGCCATCAGTTTTGTATTCATGAAATGATGAAACCAATAGACCTCAGAATCGGTTAATTCTATCTCCTATATCGTTTCAAAGAATTTCCACAGGTTCTCATTGGAGAGTTGACACCACTAATGTTGATAAGTCTTACAAGCTAAAGATGACCTGTTTATTCTGGAGAATGCCAATGGAATTTTTGTTTCTACTGGTGGAGGGGATTACTTTTAATCCCAAGCAGTCTGTACTGTAGTTCCTTCTTACTTTCTACAAAATGCAGTCTTTAAAATAAGTCTGCACACATGACAGCCATGTACCTATCTTCAACATTCAAATTATATACAAATTTATTCTGTGTCCACTTTACATTCAGCTGAGAGAGTTGAGATGATCCTGGGACAGTGTGGTATCCTTTTCTTTTGTCCTCTCTGTAAACACTTTGAACAGTCTTTTAGGTAGCAAGCCTTAAATCACTCCTTTCAGTTAGATTTATCTTTCCGGTAATGAGCCTTAAATCACTCCTTTTCATTTAGATATATGTAATTTTCCTTCTCTTAGACTTGTCTGGAAACTTCTAATAGTTTAACAGTTAGACTAACTTCAGTTATCTGTGATCCAATGGTTCTTCCTTTTGGAAGTGTTTGAAGAGTAGTTGACAGAGCCACAAAAGAAGTTTCTGAAAAGGAAAAATACTGTTTATTTAACTGCATGCTTGTACAAAAAAGGAAACACTTCAAGCCACTCTATTATCTATGTGCCTATCTGACTAATCTAGCATATGAAATTTCTTTCCAATGGAATTCCATATGTATATCTTCTTTCTTCCAAATCCCCACTTAATGAGCTTCTGGTCTTTTGCTCCTCAAGGAAGTGTGCATCTCATTAGATCCCTCTTCCTGCTTTAGTTTTTGCCTTCTCTTACACATCAGGGACAGAGTTGCTGCTTGGGCTACGAGTATGTTGAAAAGTTACCATTAAGATCATAAACTAATACCTCTGTGGTAAATTTCCAGGTAATCCTGCTATGAAATTAGTTTGCTGTGTGAGCAGAATGAGCCTAGATCAAAATCTAGCACATTATTAAAGGCTACTCTAAGTACAGCAAGTATGATATTTTAATATTTAATGCATTAAAAAACCTGCATGTCAGCTTGTTCTTTGCATGCATGTTTGAAAGTGTTAGTAGTCATGTCAATAATACAGTGTATATACTTTAGTTCATAGAGGTCTTGAACAAAATTTGGGGTCTAATAGGTTTTTCCAGAACTTCATATTCAGAAATTTAGGAATATTTAAGCATTTTTCTGAAATATAGTAGAAATACTCAAGTATGTTCTATGAAACATTTCTTGCAAAATCTTCGGACTGGAAAAAAAATGTATCACTTTATTGCAACCCACTGAAAATGAATCTTATCAAAGGATTTTATGGAACTTTGGTCAAATGTATAATAACACATGGAACCATTTGAAAGGTGAAGGGAATCACCAGAACACTCTCTCTCCCCTCTTTGTCAAACATTCTCTGAAATTACTACTTTTCTAGTCATGATTGACTTCCACTTTCAGTAGAATTTGGCTTTCTTTTTTCTTCAAAAGTCAACAATATGGCTGTCTTAAAAAAGTCCGTATGAAACACATGAAGGATAGTCCCTAATAGTACAGTGCAAAGTACAATGCACACTTGATGAAGTCTTAGGTTAGCTGAATATTTCTTTTTATATTTATCATCATTGAGGTTTTTTAGAACTTTTCCTCTTTATGTTCAGAGTTTGAAAACCACATTGCAAGTCTTGCCCTAAAAATTAATTTGTAAGGGTAGCAAGTATAAATTATTTAGTTTTTCTGAACATAAATAAGTGAAAACAGTGGGTCTATGTCCTGTAAGATGAACAAGAGTGATCTTTTTTGTCAATAAAATTTTCTGTAAGGTTATACCTTGATCAGGGTAATGATGTGACCTGTAATTTGTTTGTGTATTGCAGTAGTGGTTGATCCTGTTAATGTCTGTATTGGAAAAGGAGGAAAGAAGACTCAGAAAGCTTATTGAGAATGTCTTTTGTTTGTATAAATGCTGTCAAGATAATCCTTTAAATATTGTCTACCATGCCTCACCATGTGCATCAACTTTCCCTGGCGTTCTTTACTGTGTTTTTGCATAATTTTTCTTACAACACAGATAGATAAATGCTAATCTGAAATATTTTTCCTATAAATATTTGTCCACATTTGAGGCACTGATTGGAGTCATAGAGTGTCTCAGGAGTCGTGAGTTCAGGCTTTGGTGAGGCTTCAGCAGAGGGAAGCACTTACATGTCTCGTTTGTAAAGGGTCCCTGATGGACCGTGATGGCACTTGGTGTGTTGCATATCACAGGCTACAGGCAGCACTTTTTGGTCCATTCAAGACCAAATTTGGAAAGGAGAATTACAAACTCAACTACCTGGACACATCAATACGTCCCATCAGATAGGCAGAAGTGTTTACTACCCCACATTTTCACCAGCAGCAAAGGACTCTTAAATTTTGCCATCTGCTTTTGAAAAATTTGGCCAGAGTGTTAGATAGATGAGTCTTTTAAATGCTGTTACCATATGTCTGTAAGAAAGACTCTTAGCCAAGTTTTGCAGGAGATAAGGGGTAGTTACTTTAATGAGCAACCCCGCTCATCCAGGAATACATCACCGCGCGCTAAAGCAAGCTTTGATTCTATAGCTTTTATAATATAATCTATCCAATCACTACAGCCCACATGTCCAGTCCCGCCTCTGTCTCCTCCCAGTTCCCACCCCCTGTTGAATTGGGTCTGGGGTCACCGGGACCCTCCGTCTTCCTTCTCCTCCTCTTCTTCAGCACATAAAGGTCTTTTGGATGCTCTCCAGGGCCCCGGGTCACTCCACTCTGTGTTCATGTTCTCTCTGATAGCTTCTAATCTGGTACCTTGAGAATGAGACTAAATAATTAGCAAATCTTAGCGGCCTGTTCTTGGAGCAGGGGTTAGAGATAGAAAGGACCTTATACTGTAAGCTTCTAAATATTAACCCACTATAATCTACAGTGTTACATCTACTGTGTTTCTAAAATCTACAAAATGTGAAAAATCGAAAAATCAGAAACCTCTTTGGCATCAATGCAAAAGTGTAACTTTTTTTTTCTGTTTGTCATGCTAAATAGCTGGCAAAGAGACAGTGATGTCTTTAAAAGTTAAATGTTTACTTCAGACTCAGTATTTGGATTTGTATCTGTTTTGGAGGCATAGTGTAGGATCTTTCTGTATTCTTAGGGAAGAAAGTTTACTGTGGGAATGCATAAGCAGTTTTAAACTTCCTATCACTGTCATAAAACAGGTAATCTGTACCGACCAAACTGAAATCTGATCAGGTAACACTTGCAGTTTTCTGTAAAGATTACTTCTTATTCATTATGTGTTTTTTTTTTTTACACTGCTCACACAGAGACGTCAAATCTTCTTATTTATGTTAGTATAAGAATAATTTTTAAAAAGGCATGCATGCAGACACAAGATTAAACAGGAAAATTTGAGTGTGGGGTAATTTCAATTTCTCTGCCATTTTTGCAAGGCTGTTCCACCAACAGCAAACATCAGCAAACAGGAGACTCTGATTTCCACTGAACTCAGCCAGCTAGATTTTAGTTTACTTTGCTTTGTAAATACAAAAGTGAGAAGTTGAGCAGCTATTTCCAGTGTCCAGAACAGTTTTCCCCCCACTTCCAGCCATTTCTTTCTCCACCTTTTCCACTGGTGCAGTTTATAATACCCTTTTTAGCAACAACAAAAATTGTGCCAGAGGTTTAAACTCACTGTGGCATCTGAGAAGAATGGCAAGAAACTGCTGCAAAGGAAGCAATTATCCCTGCAGGGCTCCAGAGCCCCCCTGAATAGCTTGGGCAGCCCCCAGCTGCGAGCAGGCACGGCCAGGAGGGAGGCACTGCTTTTCAGGCTTCAATCTCTTCATTCTCTTTGGCTTTTCACCGGGTAACCACTTCCATTTGCACACTGATCAAGGAGCGGATCGCTGCTCCCAAGGCAAGTGGGAAGAGTGGAAAGAGCCCAGCTGGTTCCTGCTGCCACTGGAGCTGGGTTTCCCAGCGGCCAGCCCTGCAGTAGCCCACAGACAACAACTCTCTGAGGGTATCATAGTTAAAGATGGCAATAGGAAACATGTGAGCATCAGGGAGCAGTGATCCCAGTATGTATAGAGAATTGGAACAGTGTATACTTTGTTCTACTTGATTGCAACCTGTGCTGGCTTATTTTATGAGTAAAAGAAACTCCAAGGAGCTCCTGGCTTGACTGTCTGCTGCTAAAGATCAGCTTGTACTGTGTAGTCCCCTGTGGCAACAGAGGGCTGAACATCTGTGAGCAGACCCGAGATCTGCAGGTCATCCACTGCCTGTTGAGTCTCTCTGAAGGATCTAAAGTTGAGCACAAAAATAATGATGCTGGGCTGCTGCGTGAGCTGGGGCAACTGGGGGGTTTGATCTTTACCTCTCTGTGCATACTTTCTCCTCCTTATTTTTTGTGAGTTTAAATTTCAACATCTTCCAAGCAGGGGCCTTTCTGTAGCTGTAATGTCTAGCCCAGTCGATTTTTCAGTGTTCCTTCAATAAAAGTGAAAGTTGCACTCAGCTTTACTTGTGATTGCCTACAACTACAGGTTTTTTGCCTCAGTTCTGTAACACAAGGCTTGTGTGCAGACCGCAAAAAATACAAGGAAATCTTTGATTTATGATTTGCATGTGCTGTAGTCACGAGAGCTGCAGTGGTTGTTGGTGGAAGGGTGAACTGTGGCAGATTAATATATGACTTTTGTGTTTAACTGTTCATGAAAAATGATCATTGTGGTGCTTGTGTTCCTTTTTTGACATTGTTACACAAATTAAGTGAAAGGTTTAATGTTTTCACAACTTTGTATGACCAGAATAGTCTTTCTATAAAAGCTAGAGTTCTACTGAGCTTGGGCTCAGTCAGAGATAAATGCAATAGAAACTTAACACAGACTTATGTGCTCCTTTTGCAGCGTGGCCTCATTGCCATGGCATGTCATCTTGGTCAAAAGTCAGAGAATCAGTAGGGTTTTAGTTATGTTAGAAAACATTCTGTATTTTTTCAAGGTTAGTTTTGCAGAATCTTTATTTATTCGTAGTGTTTCATTGAAAGGGCTAACACTTCTTTGGAAGTAAATTTGATTATACAGTTTTGAAAGAAAATGTTTTGAACGAGAAGTCAAATCTGTTCCAACATTCAGAACTGTCAAAACACAAACTTGGAAATGTATGAAAGAATCCACTGCATTTTTGTCACCTGTGACTAATTTTATTTGCTTAGTTTGGTCCTCTGTTTGTATTCTGTGCCATAAAGAGCTCAGGTTTACCCTCAGAGGAACACAGAAACTCCTTCTTCCCTTGGGAAGCTGCTGTGCCAGCTCTAGGGAGGAAAGCTTTCACAGGCAATTTAGTGCAGGAAGTGCAGCGGTCACGGGAAGGATCCGGGAGCCTGTGATTTGCATCCCCTTCAGCAAGGAGCCAGCAGTGGGCAGCCAGTCTCAGAGGGGATGTGCCTTCTCTTCGAGACAAGTGGGAGTCTGAGCCAAAACTGCTGCATCTCACAAGGTCACTGAATGACTGAAGCCACAGCTGCACAGACCGTGCCAAGAGAAAAGTTTTGAATAATTAATTTCTATTCCATTCCCTATTCCCAAATGATTTTGTTGTTTCACAGTTGTACTTTTAAATGTAGGAGAATCTTGGTTTTGCAAGCTTCCATTTTCTTGTGGGAGCTCATGGTAAAAGAACATCTATGAACTTCTGCTTCAAATCTTTGGATAACTTGAGTCCTGTCTGAACAGTTCCCTTTAGAAGACCCTATATAGGACCTTGAAAAATCTGTTGTTTAGCACAATGTCTGGGAGAAATCTGCGCTCTGAGAAATGTCTTTCTTCAGATTACAAGTCTTGGTAAAGTTTTTATCTATCTATGCTTCTGAGCTTTGAAGTTGAAAGTTAGGATCTGCAGTTGAAGGCTCAAGCTCTGCACGGCTCCTCTCTCTTTAGTGGAAAGTAGGAAATTTCCTGTTGATAAAATGCACCCCATGCTATACAGTTGTCTTAAATCCATGTTGTTGTTCTGACGTTAACCCCACCCTTAGAAAAGTAACACAACATTGGTCAATACCTACAATTACTGAAAGCCCCTCAAAATCTGCAGTAGAATCTGAGCCCCTCTAAGATGGCATGGTGGTTGTACTCCTGGTGCTGTCTGCAGGGTTTAGGTGTGCTCCTCTCTGTGCAGAGTCACTGCAGAGTTGGGGCTGGTCATATAGATGGGCCCTTGGGGTCTCTGGAGAGCTGCTATGAAACCACCTCTGGCTTCATCCATAGTGACTTTTTAACCCAGCCCTACAGAGTGACCTTGGTCTGTCTTTTGCAGTGTGGGCACTCAGTGGGAAACAGGCTTCTAAATTTCTCTAGAGATTTGGGTTATGTAGGTTCTTTTATGGTTACCAGGTAGGGAGTTTTTTTTATATGTTTTAAAATGTGTGGTTGATTAGTATTTTTTTTCCATATTACATTTCCAATTTTTTAGGTAGCATAATTAAAAACTGAGAGATTTGGTGTAGCAAATTAATGCCGGCGGGTCTGAGATTTTATCCTTGGAGGTGTGTAAAAAACACGGTAGTGGTGATGCTTAAAAGAAAATTCCTGTGTAACTGATACCTCAAATCGTCTGACTTGCTACAGGGGAGACAAATGAAGACATACCAGACATTGAGTTCAGTTCAAGTTCACTTTTATTCCTGATTTCAATCACTGATGGCAGTGAAAGCTACATAAGCACCAGGGCATCCAGAGCAGAATCATGCATGAGGTTAAATTTACAGTTTTACAGAAATACCACAGTTGTCATTACAAACATGTAATTCCCATGTTGGGTCTTCTTTGGGTGTTGCAGAAAGATTGGTAATGCTATATAATTTTAGTATCCCATGGAATGTGACTGTGTGTTGCCCGTTAGTTGAGTTAATGTGTTTCCTGTACTCGGTAAATAACACTGTGAGAAACAGTTTCTGAGGTGTTGGGTGCCTTTTTTTTTTTTTTTTTTTTAGATCTTCGTAGAGCAGATTTAAAGCTGCGAAGATAGTTGTAACATGCTTTAGTTATGGGATTTTTATCTTGGTTTACAATAAGAAAGGAAGTATTACATAGTAAATGTTTTATATTGTAGCTGTGAAGGCATTTCAGGGAGGTATTTTGCTGGTTCATATATTGTCATATAAACATAACTGTCTGTTCAGAAACTAGTTTTGACTAATGTGAGCCAATATGGATTATTTTGAATTAAATATTCCTTTGTGATTAACAAAACCCAAATGTTTGTAGAAAGTAAGTTTGGGATGGTTACAGTTTAAAACTTCAGAAAATTGCATATGCTGAGGTATGGATTTTCCTTTTTTGAATTTGATTTGTGACATTTTGCGCATATCTTGGTTGTTTCCTTGATCTTGTTGGGTGAAGTATCAAACGTGATAATTCTGATACTTGGTGTCTTGTGATAGTGCCAGCGGCTGACCCACTCTCAGCTGCCTCTGAAGTCACCAAGCAATTCAGGACACAGATAACCCATAAGCCTTTGTAGACATCCATCTTCTTATGCTTACAGCCATTAATAATGAGGCCATAAAAGTGGGAAAAGGAGTCTTATGACTTGAATCTGATTCTGACTCTGATGGATCCTAGATGGATTGGCAGGGGTGCCAGAAACAGCAGCTTGAATCTATTGTCACTTTATGTACCTTAAAAGCTCTTTCTTTTTACGTAAAGCCGCCTTCTGTGCATTTTGCACCATCCTTTGGACTCTACCTTCAGGCCTATCAGTATTGCAAGGCAGTTTTGTTGCTCTGTATGGTAGGGGGGAACAATTGACTTGCACTTTGTCATGACAGATTTACAGCACAGGAAGACCACTTGAAAGACTGTTTCAGACTACCTTCAAACAGAATTTTTTGTGTGTTTGATCTGGAGGAGGCAGCATGTACCTTCCTGGGGTCCCAGAGAATGGAACGGAAAGCAGGACAGACTCCTCTGTCTGAACTTTGAAGTTAAACAAGAACAAACTTTAATCATTGGTGAAGACCTGTTCCAAACATGTTTTGATGTCTAGTGTCTGATATTTAAGTGTGCTATAATAGCTAGGGAAGACTACATGGGATTCACAAAGCTTGGAACAAGATACAAAATTTCAAATAAAAATTTAAGACAGTCATTTATAATCCTTTTTGTTCAACTTTGTTGAAATTGCAAAGTTGCCTTCTGTTGCTGACATTCCATGCCTTACACTATGCTGCAATAGTAAGTCCTTTCATGGGTGTTTTGGGAGGCTAGACAGCATAGAGGAAAATGAGGAAACTCCTTGTTTCTTAACTAAGAATTAAAAGCTACCTTGTTACAATTGTCTGTACTAGCCTTGTTCTTTGACTGTTTGATTGTCATTTATAATTAGATGGTATACTTTTAAAGGAAAGACCGTGGCTGACAGGTTAATATCACATGCTCATCACTTTCTATTTCAATAAAATGTGTTGTCATGTATGCCATATTGTAGAAGACTGAAATAGATTAAATTTGTGGTATCTCATATGCAGAAATCCTGGCTATACAGAGGTACTTCATTTTGCAGTCTAAATTTCATTTTCCTATGGATTTAAGTTTGCTTTAGAATTATCTTGCAACAGAGGAGATTTCATTTCTTAAATAGAACTAAACTAGGAGCTGAAAGAAAGCTTAAAAAATGTCTGTCACCTTTATATTTGAACTTCCAAGCATTTTTCTCATTGCTTCATTCTGTCTCATATTTCATAGCACATTTCTGTGAAAAGTAAATGAATCACCCACATATATAAAAATATTTCTTAACACAGACAGATGGGTATGGATTTATACATACAGAAATTTACACAGCACACATAGGTATATAAAATATGGTCTTAGAATAAGAATATATGTGTGTACAGCTATCCTGAATACTGTGTGGTATGTTGTAGAACCCTTGGGTAGGCTTTTATGGATTTGATTTATTGGCTGACTGAGTTGATTCATTATTTGTATATGATTTTTTGCTGCTGGGTGGCCATAATTTACAGTTCTGGACCTAGTTAACTCTGTGGGTGCCCACAGCTTTCTGTATGAACATCTCCAGCTATTGTTTAAAGAGATAAATGAAGCGGAATTGCTTGAATGAACAATGTACTCATGAGGAGCAAAATATGGTCATGCAGGCAGGCCATTGATAATAGCTTTCAGTAAGTCTTTGTAAGTCACCATACTGTTGTACATTCTCTTAATGTACATACAATAATCCATACATGTTACAGGCAACGGAAGATCAACTCTGAACCACTGATCACAATCTTTTATTGGAATTCAGTGCGATTCTTGTATTGTTTCTACTTGCAAAGCCCTGATAGATTTGCTAGTAGGCCCAGAACAGAACAAAATCCTGAAAAGGTGTGAAAAGTCAAAAAGTGCCTTGGTTTCATTTCCGTATAAATGAAACATGACACTTTCAGGACTGGACTTAAGGCTTTGGCAGTTAACAGAGCAATTCTTTTCCCATGACACACAGTATCTTCCAGAGTTGTGTAATAAAATGGCTTGCTATGTCTTGTTTACTAGGAAGAAAGGACTTTTCTTTGTATTCAATATGGTAACAGCTCTTCTGGAGGTTTGGGTTGTAGTGGTGCACTACCTATCTCTTTTTCAAACCACTGTATCATTTGCTGCTTTAAAGTCCAGCTGGTGTATTCTGGGGCAGGAGCAAAAATATGGGAAGAGCCAAAGCACTCAAATTAAAATGCCTTCAGTAACTGTTAAGTATCCACAGGCTATAATTCTAATTTGTAGGATTTCAGATACTGTCCCCAAAGGTGATTTGACTCCCTATTCTCTAAATACTGGATATAAACTTAGTAAGACAAAGAAATGCAGCAGTGATTCTGTGTTCCTACCAAATTTCACATGGATGTCTTTAATGTGTACTTCCTTACTTAAAGCCCTTGGTCTGCAGTCCACAGGTATTTCTGGGGTTTCCTGTTGAGAGAAAAAATGGCAAAACAACATCAATTTGTCACAGCTGCAGTCTTCATTTGCAATATCTTGTTAATAAACAGAAGGACTTGATCAATTTTACTGAGATGGTGGATACTTAATTGTTAGGATTTAATAGAAAACTTTGGTAGTTACCCACCACCCACCAGCAGAATTTTGCTTTTTTCCAGCCATCTGTGATTGCTCCAGTCATAGATGTGTAATTCCACATCCACTTGTGGTAGATTTTATTGTAGCTCTGTAGTCCATCACAATCCCATGTGGCATAACCATGACTGTAGCTAAAGTTCTAAACCTTTCTTATTGTTTTAAGAAAGCCAACTAACCAACCAAGCAAAAGATTTCCAAAGGAAAACCCTTTCCAAATGCATTCAGAATTCCATCTTGGAAGCACAGCTTCCTTCAGTAAGCATGTCACATCTTAGGAAGTCTGCCTCAACATCCACAAGGGAATGTTTACACTGCTTCTCCTTCTTTGTCTAAATCTCAAATAACTTGGAGGAAAAGCAGCTTTCAATGACTTTTTTAGTTGTTCATATGTTTCTCCTTTAATACTTCTCTCCATCTGTGCTTTGAAGAGAGTCTTGTGATTCCTACAAGAAATTCCTAGGATGGTTCTTCTTACAGTTCGTGCATGATATGCAGTTCTGTCATATTTTAATGGATTTGAATGGGATTTTCATAAGTGATAAAATAACAGAGAAGCACAGATGCTACTGAATGTCACTAGGACTTAGAAGATGTATGAAAATCACTGCTTTCAGTTTACATGGGTTTGAAATCATGAAATGAGTTGGTAAATTCCTGTGATATGTAAATACATTTCTTTGTTAAACCCAGTGCATTCATTATTGATATGCATGAAATGTACATATTTCTGCATGTGTATCTGGATATACAAATACCCCAAAATACAAGTATAAATCTTTCTGAAATTGTTTTTTAAAATCCTTTGCATTTACTAATTGGAAAATAAATCACTTTCTGTAATTTAAGGAGCTGCAAAACAGTAGTAATTATAGACAGACTTCTTGATATATGTTGCTTTCACTTCTGCTTGCCAGTTCAGGCAGTCAGCAATCTAAAAATTCACCTAGATTCTTGGAAAATGTGTATTTGCAGGTCACCTTTATTTTTTCATTCTTCATGCCTCAGATCCCCATTCAAATTTCAGCATTACTAGCTCCCTGGATGATAAAGGACGTATCTGTTCTGTTCTCAAGCAGTGAATGCCAAAGGCAACAGAGTGAAATTTGTATGCAACGCTATCTGCGTTACACGTGCACATTCATTTATCTCAATAACTGACTGTCATCGCTGTGTGTGCACATCCTACAGTGATAATCAGAGCCCACCGCTGCTCAAGATGTCAAATTTTCAGGGATGGATTTCCAGCTGCAGGCAACTCGAGCTAAATACCTCATCTTGAGAACACTCTCCCCCTTGTCACTGACCACATTAGACCCTTTTATGTAGCATCATACATGGCTTTTATTTATTGTGCACTCCCACCCATGCCTGGAACTGCAGCGGTTTTCATAAGTGATTGGACTTATAAGCATATGTTCCCTTCAAAATGTAGTTAATGTAATTAGTAACATTTTTATGTATTAAAGTAATGTATTCAACTGCCTACACAAATTTTGTTGCATTTGGGGGAACTTTGAAACTCATTCAACAATTTAGTCACTAAAATGGGAGAATAAATTGTTTTAAAGGAAGATCAGATATTTTCATATGCATTTAATATGTATTTTTATATAACGTAATAAGATTCTGAATCACAAAGGGAGTAAGTATGTTTTCTGCTTTGGAGGTTATTTGAATTCTGTTATCTTCAAAAAAAACTGAATCCAAAATTAAGAGCAGAATGCTATTTATTTCCCAGTAAGAGTTTAATTGCTTCTGCCCATCTGCTTATCAGCTTTTAAAATTACTTATTTAAAGGTGAAGAACTAAAGAATAAAGAATTTCCTTCACTTCCTTAAGAAATGAAAACCAAAACAAACACAAAATTCATGAATAATAATGAGCACAACCAGCAGTAGGATAGCACACAAATATTTCTTGTCAAGAAAAAGTAATTGCAGCACTTGATGTGAAGATGAGATTTATGTCTAGTACTAATTTTTACTCTCCACCTGATTGTATCAGTACATAGGAAGGAATTGTAGGTTTTCTGGCCAACAAGCATTAAACAGGCTGTTGAACAGCCAGTATTACATTATGGAGAATGNTTTTTTTAACTTTTTTATGTGATTTGGAAAATCATTTCTGGCTAGTTTGGTTTTATTATCTGTAACAAAATATTTTCCAAGTTAATGTTATTAAATGGCTAATTCATATTAAATTGTTTTTATTATCCTTGATTTGTCCTAGATCAGAGGAGGAAAGCTTATGATCACATACACAAGAAAGAATGATGCTGGAAAATATGTTTGTGTTGGAACAAATATGGTTGGAGAACGGGAAAGTGAAGTTGCGGAGCTCACTGTTTTAGGTAAGAATTCCTCCTTCAAGACTTTTGTTGATGAAAATGTCCAACTTTCCTTTTTCCTAATAAACTTTTTATTAAGGATCATTTCCATCTATTGATAATTTTGAAAATGTTTTTAGTCACAATTGTGTTTTAGCAAACAGGAGGCAGGCAGTGGCTCTGCAGTCCACTTGGCACTGTTTTTTCTCACAGAAGATGTTTTCATACTTAGTTCTCAAACTGGAAATAAGTCCAGTATCCACTGACTGGGTCGGTATTGTAAAATAATTGCAAAAAAAAAAAAAGGAATAATGTTAAGAAGCAGAGGCTTAAATTTTTCGTCTTGCTGAAGAAACTCAGAATTATTCTACGTTTTTATTTTAAATAATTATTCTTTCCTTTATGGTTGTGTGTACTGAGTGTTATAAGGCTATGACAGATCTACTTACTCAAGTGATCCTAATGATGGTTCCTCTGAGCATCAAAAAACATGTTTTCATTTAAGATAACTGAGCTTAGCTGAAAATTACATTTTTCACTGCTGTTGCAGAAAGGAAGCTGTTACTCCAAGTGCAGTCTCAGAATTTCTTCAGCATGGCAGAACTCCCTCATGTTCACTTTAGATGCATCTTTGTTAGTTTTCATGCAAAATATATCCCATTTCACTTTCAAGTAGGGGCAGCTAGAAGTGGCATAAGTGTTTCTGAAAAAAAATAGGTGTTTTATCACCACAAGATGAGAATATCCAAACCATGGTTCATAGCACACTGGTTTCTATCACAGTGCTGCTGCAGTAGTATTAGTCCTGGCTCTTTTTTGTTGTTATTTTTCAGGCTGTGAGGAAATGGCCTGAAGTTGTGTCAGGGGAGGTTTAGGTTGGATATTAGAAAATGGTTCTTCACCCAGGGGGTGGTTGGGCACTGAACAGGCTCCCCAGGGCAGTGGTCACAGCACCAAACCTGACAGAGCTCAAGGAGTGTTTATTAGAAAAAGGTTCTTCACCCAGAGGGTGGTTGGGCACTGAACAGGCTCCCCAGGGCAGTGGTCACAGCACCAAACCTGACAGAGCTCAAGGAGTGTTTGGATGATACTCTGGGGCACATGGTGTGACTCTTGGGAATGGTCCTGTGCAGGGCTGAGGGTTGGAGTTGATGATCCTTGTGGGTCTCTTCCAACTTGACATACTNGGGTCTCTTGGGAATGGTCCTGGGCAGGGCTGAGGGTTGGAGTTGATGATCCTTGTGGGTCTCTTCCAACTTGACATACTCTGTGCTTCTGTGAATTTTTGTTGTTTGCTGGTTTTGGGTTTTGTTTGTCTTTTGTTTTTTGGGTTTGTGGGTCTTTTTAACCTGTATTTGAAAGCTGTCTTGTCAGTCTTTGACGCTTTTATGCGTCTTCACTATTTGGTAGAGTTAGGACTCGGGCAGCTTGAAGACCTGTTCAGAGTTCTATGTGAAACAGGGATTTCCATAATAAAAATGAGTTTCTATGCCATCTTAAAGATGTTCAAACTGAATACCCAGCAATATAGTAGTGTGTAAACCTTTAGAAGCTAAGGAAGAATTTCTGTGATCCACTGCACTGCTTTGGGTTTGTTTTGGGTTGTTTTATAAAGACCTTTGAAGTACTTTTGGATGAAGTTTGTTGTTGAATAGACTTAAGACTTTCAAGCAAAATCTAAAATTGAAAATAAGCTGTAGTCTCCTGAGTGTAGTCCCGGCACCAGGCTCCTATTTAACTGTACCAGTCATAGTCTGCTACCATCCAGGGAATCATGGCATGGACTATTTCCTTCATCTTATGTTCCCTTCAAACATATTTCTGATTTTCAGCCTGGGGAAACTAGTGAGGTTTTGTTTTCAAACAGGATAGTAGAGCTTTGAATATCTTACCAGTCCGTGTTTAGAAATCTTTAATAACACCTTCTTCTTTCAACTCAGACTTGGATATGCATGAAAAAGCATGAGAAATATGCTGACTTCATATATTAAAATCTTTCTACATAAATCTGCTATTTATGGGGTTTGGTTATTTAGAAGTTGAACTTTTGCTTTTAGGTCTCTGGTTTAGATCAGAGGGAGGATTGTGTGCCAGAAACTGTAATATTAGAAAGTTTCAAAGTGATCCTTGCTAAGCTCTCCATGTATGTACCAAATAGTCGTGTGACAAAGATAGATACTTAAATCAGTGCTGATTTCCCTTATCCGTTTCTGCATTTGAATAAGAGTGTTATGAATGGGCAGACAAAAACTCATGCAAGTCCATTAGTCTTCCTCTAGGAAACTGATCTGGAGAACAATGTGCCTCTTGTGGGTTTTGCATTCGGGCAGCAGTCCTGGACTTACCAGATCAATCCTTTTTCTCCTGCGTAATTAAGTTGCATATTCTTACCCAAACTATTCTTACCCTGAGGTTTAATCCGGAATGTTCTTTTCTTGCATTCAGGTTTTGTTTTTGCTGCACCTACAAGAAAAGGGGCCAGGACAGGGGGGATTGTCTATATTTGTATCTTTTTAATTCACAGCTACATTCATATCTGTAGATCTCTGTTTTATTTCTCATGTCTTGTATATGAACACAGGCTAGAACTGACAGCTTAAAGATCAACTTGCTATTTCATTTAACATTATTTCCTAGCATTGCCAGCAAAGTTAAGTTTTCTACAACACAAGTGTCCAGCTGGTCTAGACATCCTCGAGAATCAAAGAAGCTTTTATAATAGTGTTTTGTTCAGTTCACATTTCCACTTCAGTCCTTTTTGAACCACTCACTAAGTTTTTATAATACTCAATCCCTATATCTTTATCTGCAAAGTCAGAGTAATATTTAGAAATGCCATTTTCAAACACAAATGTGAGACATGGGGTTGTCTCTTTATCCTTCTGTCTGGTGCTTTTGTACTCCTGTGAGAAATTTGTGATGTATTTTTGGGTATTCACACTTCCCGATGGTGCCAGTGGCTTCAGACCCTTCCACTTCCAGGGAGGTGATATTTATACCTTTAATACCTACAAGTCAAAACATGCAACTGCCTTCTCAGCTCCCTCAGAGCTTTCTCAGGTTTATAGGCAAAAAGGTCATCTGCCTTAGGCAAAGTAATCTGCCAAGTACTCTCCTGTTAAACCTTCCCTGCACTCTCCTCTTAAACCTTCCCAGTTCTTTTATGGACATGCTGTTGTCGTCTAGTGCTGCATTTCTAGATGGGCAATCATTCCTAGAGTATCCTGGAAATTGTTTAAAAACTTTGTCTTCCTTATGAGTGTGCAAACCTCACTACGCTGCAGCCTGGTATGGAACTACGAAACTATGGATAGCCCAGCACTGTAAAACTCTGAACCCTCTTACAGGGAGAAAAGTGTGCTGATACCTTTGCTGAAATTTGCAGCTAACAGCTGGGGTGCCAGAAAAGCACAGTTGGTACTGAGGTCCGTCCCAGTTTGTTTCAGAAAGTCTTAGGATATGCAGCAAATAATCTGACTCTGGTGAACCAGGACTTGGATCATCCATGCCCTACAATATAAGTCAAGGATAGCAGCAATTTTTATGAACAAAAACTAAAGAAACGACATTCTGGGGTCTTTTGGCTTGCTTTACTTTATGTGTGGTAGCAAAATGCTGCCTTTCTAAATTCTTGGATTGAGCACTTGCTGGTGCTGACACCTGCAAGCAGCTTCCTAGAGATACTGGTGCTTCCTAGAGATAAGTGAGTGCTGGGACTCAGCCTTCAAATTTAGAGGCTCCATTGAGTCAAAACCTCCAGTGAGACGACATTTGGTTTGTGCCTTCTGTCTCTTTGAAGCAGTGCAGTGATGAGTGGTTGTTTGCCTGAGTCCTTGCAGTAGGCCTGCTTCCTATCTGAGGATGGATGTATATTTAGATTTTGTGTTTAGATTGTGTTTTCCTTTAGCTGTATTAGCTGTGGTGAGGATATGTAAGAAGTGAGGAAGTCCCTGCTTGGGTCCTGAGCCACTGTTGAGTGTCTGCCTTGTGCTGAGGTTCACAGCCACAATTTAGTGAAAACTGCAATTCAAACACAGAAGTGCTGGATTAATCCTCTTTTTTTTTCTTTTCTTTCCCTTTAGAGAGACCATCTTTTGTGAAGAGACCAAGTAATTTGGCAGTAACTGTGGATGACAGTGCAGAGTTTAAGTGTGAGGCACGAGGTGACCCAGTGCCTACAGTAAGATGGAGGAAAGATGATGGAGAATTACCAAAATCAAGGTACAAGACATGGAGTTATCTTTTTTATGACATCTAGTTTGGTATATGATGTGGCCATTCAACATTTGACAGCTAAAATTTCTTTTTCTTGAATAGAGAAGGCCTGTCTTGATCTAATAAGATGTTTGTCATTAACATTGAGCTTACTTTGAAATCCTAATTGTCAGTTTAAAAGGACTGAAAGAAGAAACCCTTTACCAGTTGGCTTCAGCCATCCAAATCCAACTTCCTGTTAACCTAATCTATAGCTTTAATAAAACTATATAATTTTTAAGAGAAAAATCTACTTACCATAAAGCGAAACACATTGACTGTATTATAAAAAAAATAAACAAAGGTGATGAAAGGAGAGAAAGTGGCAAAAGGCTACGTTGTTCTTAAAAAAAATAATGGATTTATCTTGATTTTCAAGGAATTCTGATCTTCTGGAGAACTATTTTTTTTCAACCATATTAAAAGTCTTTCATTCAAATGGAAAAATTGTACAGAGAATAATAACTATTATTATATTTACTTGTTAAAAGAAATATAGCAATAAAAATGTTCTGTGCTAGGGCTTTGCAATTGTATTATGCTGATGAAATTCTACTGCTGTCAGTTAACTCATGTTGCAAATAAATATTATTTAGATATTTTTTGTTTTTAAAACTTTATTTTACTTTATCAATTTAGAAGTATTTATACTTCTTCCCTCATGGGAAATAGACCAGTAAGAATATTTGAAAATGAACCCACCATATCTTTACTCTCAACAGAAATTGTACAGAAGTTCCATTATTCCTATTCATTGTTTATTACTATGTTTATTTAAAGATACGAAATCCGTGATGATCATACCTTGAAAATCCGGAAGGTTATGGCAGGAGACATGGGATCATATACTTGTGTTGCAGAAAATATGGTTGGAAAAGCTGAAGCATCAGCAACTTTAACAGTTCAAGGTAAGAATGTTTCTTTGAAAACTATTAGAATAAAGCTGATTTTTTTTGCTGAACAACTTTATAGGGTTTCTGTACACAAACTGCCTGAGACCATACACAGCTATTAGAGTTGCAGCTAATGCAGGAACTCTGTGCTGTGGTGTAAAAAATATGTGAAAGGAAAAATTTGGCTTGAGTTGTATTCTGAGAAAATAGAGGCACTTCACATATAGGATTTTTTTTTCTAAGCAGTACTGGAGTGGGGATGTTTTGAATTTCAGTTCTTCAAGTTCAGAATCATGTCAATTGCAACCTTTTTATCTGAAACCACAACAGAATGAAGGAAGTCAATTTTTTCAATTAAATATTGTAAATAAGCAGTGAATGATAAATCTGTTTGTGTATTTTTAATACACAGACCACTGGAATTCCTGTTGTTTTTTTCATTATAGAAGCGGATTGGGGCTCTACTGTCTCTTTGTAAGATAAAAATTCAGTGGAAGTCAGTGAACTAATATGTATAAAAATCCTTCATTGCCTTTATATACACAATCCAGATGTTCACTATTCAGATAATCCTTCTCTTCCTTTCCTGGCTAGCAGACAGGCAATGATGTCATCCTGGTGCTTTTTTGCTAGGCACTGATGGTTCTTCTGTCCTTTTCCCTGTTCAGTGGGAATTAGTCATTATGGAGTTCTGGGGAAGGATAGGCTTAAAAGTATTTTATTTGGTAACAGACCTCTATTTTGACACATTTACTGTAATAGGAAAGGTCTTGTCCTTAACCTGCTCGCCTTTTTCCACCAGAAACATTTCGTGTCCCTCTGTTAGGAAAATAGGAATTCTTTTGTTGAAGTTCTCATATTGAGATATTCTGTTTTGTTAGTCACGACAATGTTTACACATCAAAACTGATACCTTATGTTTCTAAAATAACCAGCGCTTATGCTTGTAATGTTGAATAAAATATGAACATGTGAGCAGTAAGCACAGTTTATTCAAAAGAAAAGGAATGAAATATTTTTTAATGGTGATTTGTTCTGAAGATCACATTTTACATCAGCTGTTAATGATGGAAAATGTTAGTATCAAGAAAATTTGCTTTATGACTGGTTGAGCAGTTACATTTAGGGAAATAGACTCTTGGTAGCTCTAATCCTTCACAGTCCTGTTCAAAATAATAAGCAAACACATTCTTGTAATCCCATTTATGTCAATGGTGCTAATAGATACAAAAAGACTTAGGTATGTAGATGTTGGAGGTCGGGTGAGATCTTTTTGATAATAAACTGGTGTTTTTAAGGAACATGATCGTAGCCTAAGTCCTGATTCAGCAAAATTCAATTTTTTTAAGTACTTGTATTACACAGTGGATATTTACATTGTAAGAGCTTTGCTCTGAGGATATTGTTATGGGATAATTTGTTTCCCAGTGTGAATGGATTACCTCCTGAGCTATTTGTCTGCACTAATGTCTTTGTAGAAGGGACTGATGTGAGAAACTGTAATGTGTAAGGCCAATTTATAGCTGGTAATGTAGTAAATTATGATCAAAATCCATTTATTAGCGTATCCAAGAGACTGAATTTTATGGGAACTAAAAAAATGCTCCTCTAGAAAATGTATTTGCCATTCAGATTTTTTTCACATTTGTCCTTCTTTTTCCACCATCTTCTCTTCTTCTCTCCTCTCCCCCTCGTCTTCCTTTGTTTAAAATACTTATTTTTTTTTCCTAAAGGGTCAACTTCTTGACTATATTCCATCTAGAGAGGTAGACTGATCTTATTTCAGTGCTAAACTGACTTTGTTCTGACTGTTTGTGGACACACAGCTCTGTGAGGTTTTGGGTTTTCGTGGGTTTTTTGGTAAGGTTTTGTGATTCTTTTTTTTTCCTGGTGATTTAAAGAGAGTAAATGGCAAGTCTTTTCTGCCCTTTCCATAAGTGTCACATGATATGTTGACTGTAGAGTTTACTAAATGTGTGTTCTACTGTGCCAGACAGAGGTTGGTTTGTTTGTTTGTTTTTGTGGGGGTTGTTTTGTTATGTATTTGTAAACAAGGGCGGTCCCATGGTGTAATGGAGAGCACTCCAGGCTCCGAATCCCAAGGTCATGAGTTCAAGTCTCAGTGGGACCGTCCCCTGGCAGTTAAATGCCTCCCTGCCATCCCATCCCGTCAGATCTCGGATGCTGAGCAGGGTCAGCCCCGGTCAGTACTGGGTGCTGTGACAGTCCAGAGGACTTCACTGTCACTGTCCAGCCGCTCAGCCATGGCAAATGGACTTTAGGACTTAAATGGTGGGGCCAGTTCTGTGCACGCTGTGCCTCACCTTAAAAAAGAAAATCCACTATGGGGGCTCAAAGGCACACCCACATGGGGAAAGCCCTTCCCAAATCTTCATTCGCAAAGTCTGGCCATACATACATTTGTAAACAGAGGGCTGTGTTGCAAATCACAGCCCCAGAAGTTACAGCTACCACTGTGCAGACTTGTTAAATTCAGCAAAGGGCAGTGAGAGGGTTGGGCTTGGTTTTGGCTCTATGTGGGTTAGGTTTTTTTTCATGGGGCTTTGTTTCAGGCTTTTTTTCCTTGTCAGTAACTGTGCTGTTTTTATGCCAGACTATATGCCAAAGAAAGAATGCGAGAGTTGTTAGTGGCGACCCCAGATGTGTCAGTGTTAGGAAAGGGGCAGTTGTCATCTGTCAAGTGTCTGCACAGTGGAAGTGCTGTGCTGACTGACACGTGGCGCGCAGCAGACAGGGCTGTGAGCAGCGCTCTTGGGGACGCTGCTCCAGCCTCAAGATTGGTAGCACTGCTAAGAAAAGGACATATCTCCTCTGTACTCATCTTTTTTCGAGCCTCAAGCACTGTGGTTGACCTGTCTATGCTCTACCCTCTGCAGGGTTATCTAGAGTATTAAAAGGTGGAGCATGCAGCACCAGGTGTAATTGAGATACCTGGGTGTCAGGAAGGTGTTGATGTAACAAGACCAATCACCAGCCTTGTGTCTGGGCACAGGGCTCCCTGGATCTGGCAGGATTGTTTCCGCCAGCCTAGCTCTGAACCTGCTGGATGTAGCAGACGTTGAAGTGCATTGTGCAAGCCCTTCAGGGCTCCCTGTCTCGGGAACACTACACGGCTCTGTCTCTGGGTGGTGAATGGGCCCAGAGCCCAGACCATGTCCCTGGAATAGGAACTGTCAGCTTGGATAGTTCAACTCTCCCTTTCTCTTTCTATGTAATAAACTGTTAACTGTAGAAAATACGAAAGAGGGGAAGGAATATAAATTCCATTTTAATGTTCTTCCTGCTCGTCACTAGCATCACAGATGCTGGTTATTGGAATCACTGTTTTCCTCTATACTGACTCCTAACTTTGGGGCTCATAAATGTTTCCTATGTGAAGTACAGATGTTGTATTCTTACTGTGACTTCAGTCATGTTCTTAAACCGAATTTGGAGTTCTGTATTGACACAGAAGTTTGAACCTTTCACTAAGTCTTTTATTGTAGCAGCTTAGAAGCATTTCCATCCCTGAAACTAATGAAGTTATCTTATTTTCTTCTTGGAGAATTAAATAGTTGAGAAAATGTAATCCTGATGTTGTTTGCTTTTTCCTAAAATTAGAGAGACTCAGTCTCCTGTTTTCATTTTGCAGCAACATGTATTGCATCTATAAGACATCCAGGGACATTGCTAAATACATGTGGAAGCATTTCATTCAGGAGATTATTAATTATTAAATAAAGACCTAAGTTAATACAAGATGCCAGGAAGCAGCCCAGAGTACAATACATTTACCAACACATATTTTACTTACTGTGCTCCAGAAAAGAGAAACAATTGCCAAAAGTCCATCTCTGGAACCAGTGGGTTTCTGTCTTGCTCTAGTACTAAGCAAGTTGGATGTAGTTATTTATATATATGGCATTGTATTTTATATAGATTCAAGATGCTTTTCATGTTTTGTCAAGCTTTGTATTATGTGATTTGCTTAGTTCTGTGCCTTGAAGCAGGACTGTAGAAATTGTGATATTACATAGTTCATTATTATGTATGTTCCTAAGACACACAAAATCACCTCAATTCAGTTTTATTATTAGTGCAAATAGCAATAGGGCTTTTTCAAGGATGCAAATTCCACATTTAACCATGAAAATGCTTTTAAACAAATCTAAGAACCAAAGAGTTTACATGTTTTCACCTACTTCCATTTGCTTTGCTTCGATTGGCAATACTTAATTAGGCTTTTTAAACAGTTTGTTTTATAGTAAGTTTATAATTTATGGTAAAACGAGTTGTTCTCTTAGAAACAAGTATAAGTTACAGCTCCAGTGGAAGTCCTACTGTGCAGCTGGCCAGGAACCATTGTAGCAGTGACAGTGGAGATGCTACTTGGCAGGAGTTGAGAGAAACAGCTCAAGTAGGTCAGCTGGCTTAAAGATTTGACAAGAATCTCACCAACACTGGGACCTGTTGGTGACTGTGGATAGTGAACAACAATCTTTGAGTTCCTAGCTTCTCCTTCCTCACGTTGTGTCTCTGGAGGAGTGTGCAGTCCTTGTTACAGTGCCCTGCCTAATGTCCACCTAAACCTGCAGCAGCAGGGACTGAAGTGCAAAATGTAAATGTTACCCTTCAAAGGCACTAAGCACATTGAGTGTTATCAGTTTGGCAGGAAAAGAGAATTCCTATGGAAATTACGCTGGCCAATCCCTATTTTACAGTGGTGATCCTTAATACCAAGCCTTTTTAGATTATGATGTCTGCAATTTTAGGATTACCGGAGCTTGTCTGCAAGGTAGATAGTGAGCAGAACTTTTGATAAGTGACTTCTGGCTGTGATTTTGCTGTACTAGTCAACTGACAAGGTATTCTAATCTGAAAAGGTGGCACATGCTTGAGGTCTGGAATTTCCTCCTCCTTTCACCTCCTCTTTGTGCAAAGTAGCTTCAAGGCACTCAGTAAAAGACATCTAGTTGATAAAGCTTCTGGGAAATGCAGAGAATACCTCCCAGTATGAAAAGGAATAGGATTTGCTCTTTCATCTCTCTGATACCATATAAATGTTTCCACTACATCAGGCTGCTGGTACACATTGTAAGCTGGCTGGAAATGTAATTGCTTTATAGGCGTCTGAACTATCTACATTAAAAAAACAAAGACAAAATGCAGAATTTTATGGGATTACAGAAATGCTGTTGAGGAATGGGGTGGGTTTTATGCATTGCAGTGAACGCCTCACAGTATTGTGGGAATTTAACTACTGGAACTTAAAAATTGGGATTTGTATTTAAATCTAAACTTGTCTGCGTGGTCACTTTTTTTAAGTCAGTACCTCTCCTTTTGAAAGAACTAATTTTAAGCCACAGTGTGTCTTCAGTCCTGTGAAAGAGGAAGGAGGAATAGTGATTGTCCAATGAACTTTGGGATTTTTTTAATTAATAAAGTTCTGGAAGGATGAATGAAGGAGACCATCTCTTGTGATTTGTGTACCTTAAAGAGCCCACTTCCCCCTTAATGACTGCTGTGAACTATGACAGCACCTCAGATTTCTGTCAGGGAACTGAGGAGTTTGACTGCCACTGATTTCTGGTGAAAGAACAGAATCTTAAATGTTACTCAGAGGAACTGAGACAACTCTCTGAAGACGAGATTAGTGCCCTGCAGATTCTTGTCCCCCTGATGCAAGTGATGAACACTTAGATTCCAGAATCTTTTCTAAAATACAGATAAAAGAAGGAATCAGTAAATATTTCAGCAAAATATCTTTTTTTAAATTATAATTGATTCAAATCCATGTAAAATACTTTAATAAGTAACTGCTCCATAGTTTTAATGTTTTAAAATGACAGTTTGTTTTTTTTTACATAGTCTCACAACAGTGACATCAATAGCTTACAGGAACATAACATATTACAAAAATTGAGATTCCTTCCTGTAATTTAGTACTCTGAAACAAGGACTTGAGACAGATGTTTCTGAGCAAGTGGAACAGAAGGAGTCCAAATAATCTGGAGAAATGTCTCTGCAAAAATAGGTTGAAACTAGAGGCTTTCTCCTGCTGGAAGGGGTTTATTTACTGTACAGTTCTAAAAAATTCTGCATTTTAATCACTTGCTGCAGAGAACTGAAGCAAGTAGATTTGTGTAGTATATTTCAGCACTCAATTAAAAAGTAGCAAACAAAATCTGAAGGCTGTTTTTTGTAATGCCTGAAATTTCCTAAATCGCACAGCTAGGGGAAAATCAATTGGTTTTGTATCAGGTTTCACTGCTGCAGACTTTACTTTGTGACTGCTGTTATAAAGATAACATGTTAATAATTCTGTCTCTGGAACAGAGAAAATAGAATTTTACTACAAGTTGTTGAGTTTGCAGATTTTTGGGTTTATGAATAAAATTAAAGGGAGGGCAAGGAATAATAATTTTAATTGGTTGTACTATAAAAAGTACTTCTGAAATAGACACAGACTTTATTAAATATGCTAAACATCCATAAAAAGGCAATACACACTTTATTTTTGCCTTGTTTATAGCCTGGAAATAATTTTTATAAAGACTATACAGTGCTTGTAGTACGTTCTCTGTCTCTTGTTAGTTTCCATGCATCAGTAAAATCATCTCTGACTTGGTTTTAAGAAAAAAAAATTCCAAATGCACACTTACAGTAACAGTGTATTAAAACATTGTTTTGATAAGCTGTTTTGAGTACCATTTGTTACTATGAATTGTGTTTTGTTTAAAGACTAAAATGCTTCATTGTTAGGTGCTGAATAACACTCAGGAACTGGTAATAAAGTATCTTGCAGTATTTACATGTGAACTAGATCACTTCACAGGCTTGGTATGAGAACCTTTCAGTGCAAGAAAAAAGTGTCTTCTTCCAGTTAAACTACTACATACCAAATATGCTCACATTATTTTCTGCAGGAGGTATCTACATGGTCCTCTTGTCCCTATGACCACATATTAATTGCCAAAGTTTAGGGTGATTTTTTTCCCCCATTTCTGTATGGAATGACAGGACTGAGAAACAGAAAAACAAAACTGTCTGAAAGGTTCCTTGTCTTGTTCTCATAAATGCTCTGTGCTCTCTAAACCCAGCATTGAGGGGGATTCTGTCCTCTATTCATCTTTCAGTGGCTTATGAGCACCCATTTAGGACTTGCATCTCCTCAAATTAGACAGCATCTGTTTCTTTTGACACAGTTAAAGTTGCACATTGATACTTGGGTCACCTGAGAGTTCTGCTTTGGTCTGATGGCCTCTTTTGTACTTGTTCCATTAGAGTTCCTTGGTGCTCAGGACTTTCCAGGTTTTTTCCTCCAACATATAACCTACCCTAACACTAAACTGCAAACCATCTTTGCTGGTATCTGTAGGCCATCATAGCTGTTTCAGACTACCAGCAGTTTTTGATAGCTAAAGTAAACAAAGTTTGCGGCGGAGAAAGGACTTCACAACACAACTCTATGAGATTTAAAGTGAAGCCATTTTATTAGACATAGCACACAGTTTATATAGGGTTAGGACTACAGCTTATTGGCTAAAAGAGTTACCACACCACCACGCTAGAAACTTCAATTGGTTAGAACCTCTCTCTCACAAGTTCTATGTTTATATTATTTCATCCTGGCTATTTTCGTGCACCTGCAGAGAACTGTGTATTCCTACTATGTGAATTCTTGGGGAGTACCCTCCTCCCTATCAGCCAGCAGCGGCTGAGCTCCTTGCTGCTTCTGGCTGATAGCTAAGTCTCACAGGGCTTTCTCTAGATCTGAATTGCTCACTTTGATTTTACTGTAACAACAGATAGCATTGCCATTTTTTGACAGAGGTGACTCGCTGGTTGCCTGTATAAAAATCAAGCTAATCATCGCTGAATTTTTAAATTTTATTTTATTTTTGCACACTGTTTATTTCCTTAAGCAACTTGTTCCCATTTCTGCCTCCATGACAGTAAAAATTCCTGGTACCTGATGAATAATCAGTCTTGCACAGAATTCTTATATGTTGCGTTATTTTGCTACCTGTAATTAAAATTTGTTAATATGTCACAGTTCCCTTCCTGTTAACATTATGGCAAAGTAAGTTTGACTATTAATGTGGACTTGGGTTGTCTCTATGTGGGAGGCATGGTGTCCCTGTGAGAAGAAATCCAGATTCCTTTTGAAATAGTATCTATTCCAGTTGACAGTATTCCTCCCTGAGTATTGCATGCCCAAAATAACATTTTTTAATGATCACAAGTTACTGTGCTGTAGAGATTTATTACCCTGCCATTTTTACTGTGTGCTTGGTTTCCATTGATCATGAGACTTTGGCCACTTCTCACAAATAGCTTTAACTTGTTATAAGAAGGTTGCTATGGATTTCAGGTTCTTCTTTCCAAGAAGTAATCTGTGCTATCATAAACAGCTGGGAAAAAAATCCCACTCCGTTTCCTTTTCAGCTATACTATCTTTAACTGTAAGTCAAAAAAATTAGTAGGAAGCTCCTAAGATTTCTTCGAATAGTATCCAGCTCTCGGAATCTTTTTGTACTTCTGCACAGCTTATTTAAAATTCAGCTTTTTTCACTCTTTTAAAAGGCTTTAGTGTAAATATTTGTAGCCACGACTACTTAAATTGCAGCGGTGCCTAAAATTACTTCATTAAAACACAGGGGAAGGACAACTCTTTTCTGAAAAGAGAAGCCTGGGAAACAGAACTTCACAGTTTACTGCATTACTCTAGTTTTTAAATAGATGGAATTAGACTTGTCATAAGTGTGCTTTCTAAATTATGTTTGGTTTATAGTGTGGTTTAGGAGGATCCAGAGCAAGGGAGGGGGAAGGGAGACTAGGAGAGGAACTTCTGGAAGATCTTAAGTCCATCTCTCCCTCTCTCTGTCTTCTAACCTCCATATTTTGAATTTCTCTATTCCCCTCAAGGCAGTGACTACAAGATTTATACACATTTTAAACTGCCTACTACATGTATTAACCTGAGAAATGCTACCTTCTAAAATAACGTTGCAAAGTCTATTTCCACAAGTTTGATTTTTATCATAGAAATCCTCATTGACTCCTGCAGAAGGCGATATTATAAACAGTCTTATTTTGTACTTAGTATTAGCAAAATCAGTTGCAAATCAAAAATACCTCATGTGAATACATTTCACACACTGTTCTCTTCCCACAAATTCTTGCGGTAGGTTCCTTCCACACATACATAGACAAACACACATACTCATATGTAGCCCTCTTCATCTTGACTTCTTAAATGTTCTAAAAGGAAGATTCATTACCCTTCTGTGAATCAGGCTTGAAGATAATATAGTTTCATGACTGATACAGAGCTGAGATAGAGACAGATTTTACTGCCCAGCCCCATGGGAGTTGAGGAGGGAAACACTTCTCAGCTTAAACTCAATCTTAGAATGGCCAAAAATCCGTAAGTAGTCGATGCCATTTGATTGCTCTTGAAACAAGAATAGCATCCAAGCAGGACATTTGGTTAATGCACAAATCTTGTGCTGTTTAGCAGCACAGGGTGGAGTTTAAGCCACCAAAGAGAGAAAAGAAGCTTAGTGACATTTTAATGCCAATAATGAAACCAACAAGCTGTTGAAACAAATTGCTTGTTGCTCCTGCTGTGGAGCTGGGAACAGAAAGCTTCCTTCTTGCTGCAGGAGGGAGAATCACTGATTTTGAATCCGTGGTACTTTAGGCTCATCTCTAAACCTGTTTCTGGAGTTGATGACGTTGAGCTGCCACACTGCCTGTGTTGTGACGCACACGTTTAGGTGGGTGTTCTAAAGCCATACCCTCGCCTGTATCTCTCCCTGGCATGTGCAGCTGCTCTAGATGCACTTACATTTTCAAGGCTTTATTTGTACTGTCAACACCAAAGAGCGATACTTGCCTTTTTTTCCTCATCAGACAACTTTCTCTTTAAGCACAATGAGCTCTCCTGAGTACACATGGGCGCCTGCCCTCTTTCTCTGGGTTTCAAGTCAAGAGGCATAAGCTAAATCCAGCCAGCCAGGCATGTGCCATGTGCTGACAATGACACAATATATTCTGCCCTGCATGGCCAGAGTCAGCGTCATGGGGATGTGAGTACCAGGTTTCCAGACTGCAGCTGTCTTGTTGCTGCTGAGTGGAGCGCAGATGGGTAAGTGCACAGGAAGAAGTGCAGCTGGCAGCCCACTGGTACCCAAGAGTGGCACTGTTTGTGTAGGGCATAGTCTCTAGCCAGCCTGTTTCTAAGTTACTGCCCAGCATATGTGTCATGATTTAACCCCAGCTAGCAACTAAGTACCACACAGCCCCTCACTCGCTCCCTTCACGCCTTCCCCAAGTGGAACAGGCAGAAGAATCAGGAAGAAGACTCCCCACCTCCCCCTGCCAAAAACCAACCTCACCACAAAAAAAAAATGCACCAAAATTTTTGGATTGAGATAAGAACACTTTAGTAACAGAAACAAAATATAATATATTCATTCTAATAATGATGATGATAATAATTATATTATTAATAATAATAATGTTGCCTGAAAAGTCTGTTAAAAAGACTCCAAGCCAATTTTTGGTAAGAGATAAGATAAGGGGGTAGTGGCTTTTAATGAGCACCCAGGCTCACCCAGGAATACATCAACGCATGGGCGGGCAGGCAAGCTCTAATTTCCATGGCTTTTATAATATGATTTATCCAATCATTACTTTACACATCTCCAGTTCAACTTTTTCCCTGCCCCGCTCCCACCCCTGTTTCACCCCCTCAGGATTTGAATCTGGGTTCGGTGAGACCTCTTCTTAATCAGTCCTCCTTTGCCTTGGGCTTCTGGAGTTCTTCCACTGCTCTGACTTCTGGGTCACTCTACCCCGTGTTTATGTCTCCTTTTCATATTCTTCAACCTTCTGCCTTGAAAAAAAAGACTAAACAGCTAAGGAATTTGAGCTTACTGTGTTGGGACAGGGTTAGTGATAGAAAGACATTCAACTCAAGCTGCTAGAAATATTAACACACTAGATCTACTTTTGCTACAGCTACTGTGTTCCTAAAATCTATAAAATGTGACAATCAAAAACCCTTCCTGCATCAATAATAACAATAATTTTTATGAAAGAGAGAGTGTTGTGAGAAATAACAAGTGATGCACAATACAGTTTTTTGCTGGCTGATCACCAACTCACCAGCAATCAGCAGTTCCCAGCCAACTCCTGACAGTTTATACACTGGGTGTGAGGCTCTGTGGTATAGAGTATCCCTTTGGCCTGTTCAGGTTATGTTCCCTCCCTGCTTCTCATTAACTTTCTCACTGGCAGAGCATGAGACAGTAAGAAGTCCTTGACTTAGGGTAAGCCCTGCTTAGCAACAGCCAAAACATCAGCGTGTTTTAACATTATTCTTATACTGAATCCAAAACTCAGCACTGCACCAGCTACTGAGAAGAAAATTAACTCTATCCCAGCCAAAACCAGGATAGCCTGACAGGTCCTCAGTGTTCAGACAGAAGAGGGAATGTGAATCAGTTGTAAAGAAAAATTAATAAATACAATTTTTTAAAAACCCGTTGGGTAGTATATTAAGGAAAAAAGCATCTCACTGATACTTAGATTTTCCCCTTATGAACTTCTTTGTGCATGAGCCTAAAATGTTGTAACAGGTTTCTAGATTTTCTAAAGGTGATCTCACTATCAAAACTATTTTTCCAACTAATAAGTCAACTGCTTTCTGTCTTAATTTCATTCTCTTACTTACAGTACCGTTATAGAAAACAATCAATCTCTTTCTTTTCCAATCAGATTTTTATCTGCTCGGATTTGGTAAATTTGAAGTTACTGAAGTCACTTGTTCCTTTAAACCTAAGAAGTGCTTATCTGACACATCATCAGCAATCTAAACCAGAATTTTTCCAGTCATCATAAATATAATAAAGCACAATCACTCTCTTGCTGGGAGTTTGGAATTGCAAGTCATCACTTTTGATTTGAAACATCAAAAATCTCATGTCAGTGTTTTGCCTCAGCTGTGTGGCTGTGGCATGTTTGGCGCCAGACTGTTAGACCTTTCCTCAGAAGTTGGTGCTGCACTGTATCACACTTGGTGCTCTGGGACTATGCACTGGGAGGGCATTCATGGTGAGTAAGGTTGTCCCAGCCTAGTCTGACAGGAATGTGAATTTTAGCAGAAAATCTGGGAAAATATGAATTATTTATGTATGCCTTTAGACCTCAAGAAGTGACAGCTGAAAATAGAGGGACCAATGCGATGAAAAGTGATATACTCCAATTCTTTTGTAATGTACTTGGTGTTATTTTCCTGTATTTTTCACGGACTGAAGCCAGGAGGCAGCTGAATGGCAGCATTTATATTTTTTCAGAATAAGAGATTCAGGCCTTTGTTTATTTCACTGTAGAAAGTGATACTTTCCATAAATGACTGCAGAGAGATGTGCATATTGAGGATATTGAGTGTTTCAGATTGCTTTGATAAGAACAAATAGCCTACAAATCACTAGATAGGAAATGGAACATGACAGACTGTCTTAAACTATCTCCCTTTAATAATAGTTATTACAAAACAGCAACATAAATACCTTGTCATCATGTTACAGAGGGACATTCAATGGTCCTCATTCAGATACTTAAAGGTAAAGAGTAGTTAATTAGATTTCAGAGTTTAACAGGATTAGCAATTAAACATAGTGTTGAACAGAAGATCTTGGCAGCTTTTTGCTGAGTTTTTGCTTGGAATAAGGAAAGATTTGAAAAGTAAAGTTGATCAGAATTTCTTTTTTTTTTTTTAAGGCGTGTGCAATCCAAGTTTGAGCAGTTTGTTCAGACTCTCAGATTTGCTCTGCAAGTAATTCTAGTACCCAAATTTTCTGTACTACTCGTTTCAGACAGAGATTATAAACAGTGGGTTTCTCATCCATTCAATTCATAGCAAGATGATAAACAGCTGAGTTTCAGCCACTCTGTAGAACTGCAATGTTCCATGACAGATAACGCAGCTATCTCTGTACTCTCTCTGTTGCTAGCTCTGGAGATTCTCCTCTCGCTGCCTAGTCTGCATCTGCACAATCCCATCAGAAATTCCTGCTTCCCACTCCACTGTCTATGCCAGCACATATGCTCATACTTGTGTCGCATCTCCAATCAGTTTATTTCTACAGACACATTCAACCTCTGATAGTTTTCTAACTGGGATTAACAGATCACATTAATTAAGAGGAATCTAAATTTCATTGTGACTGCCGTTTCCTAGATTATTCATGATGGCCAGGGATTTATACGGAAGCCAAAGATTGTGTATAGGCTTGATTGTTGTGATGCCTAAAAGTGTGATTTAATGTAATTTTAGAAAGTTTTAGAATCATATAGACTCTGTTTGGTTAGCCTGATTTTAAGTCTGAATGTTAAAGTGTCTTTCACACAAACTGTAGGCCTGGTCAAGGCCGAGCTATTTTCCAGCAGACACCTGCAAGATAACAGAAGGCAAACAACAGGAGAAAGCCCGAGAAGGCCCGAGAAGGCCCACCTGCCCCCCGCCCTGATGAAGGGGCAGATTGGCAGGACTTTTGGGTGGGCATTAGGGAGAAATGAGAACTTATGATTGCATGTCCATGAGGGGTATAAAAACCCCGAGACTTCCTGACCTAGGGGTCAGATCCCTTGGGACTGATGGTCAGACCCCCTGTAACACCCTCTGGGTTTGGTTGTCAGACCCCCTTGGGTCTGATCGTGGAAGCTTCTTCTAATAAAACCCTGTATCTTTCTCCATTAACTTGTCTGCAGTGTGTCTCTGTTCACAGGGGTACGCGATCACAGGCATCAGTTGTATGTTATTTTTGTCCTGAAGATCAGGATTTTTTCATTTCTCTGGTGTAAAGTTAGACTTTCTTGCTTCTTTTACAATTGCCTCTATCAGTGTCAAGCAGTCCTTGATATTTTTATTTAAATAATCAAAAGTGAAACGTACTGAGCTTAAACTGAAAGTATTCAATTTGTGTCAGTTAAATAACAAGATATCTTCTGAGCACCTGGAAGGCATTTGTAAATAGTACTAGTCAGACTAATAATTAATGAGTATTTGATATGCAGAACAAAATACTGTTCAGTAATTAAGTACCACCTTGGATCTCAAGATCTCAAAAGCACCTTATTAGTATAAATGAATGAAAATTTCTATAATTCTACTCTCTTTGACATAAATAATTACTATCACAGCTTTCAAGAATGAAAGTACTTGAAGTTCATAGAATGCCCAATATCAGACTAAGAAATATTTTATTCTAAATATAAGCAAACCAGTGAGTTACAGAGAAACACTAGATCGACATTTGTGTTCACCTCTGTGGGAAGAGTTACAAAATGTGTTATTTGGAGATGTGGGCATTGCACACAGTGTTCTGAGGTCTCATTTTACCTCTGGGGAAGGGCTGAGAGAATAGTTTGGAGGAGAGGCGGCTTTGGGAGGCACATAAGAGCAGTCCCAATAGCCACAGGGAGATGGTAGATAAGACAAACCTAAGCTCATCACATCTGTGTGTGGTGGGAGGACAAGAGACAGTTGATTTAAGTTGAAACAAGGGACATGGAGGCTGAATATGATAAGAAATTTCTTCACTGGGTGGACAGCCAAGTAGTGGAGCTGGTTGCCAGAGTCTGTGCATTCTTATTCCTGGAAATTTTTCAAGCCCTGACTGACCCCATAGCTGACCCTGCTTGAACCGGAGGTTGGACTAGAGACCTCCGAGGTTGCTTCTCACCTGATTATCATTTGAACCTACAATGCTACATCTGTCAAATACAACAGTTACTCCATTAACATTTGACAACTCTACTGGTCTGTAGTTTAAATCCTAAAACTGCAAATTCCTGCTCCTGTAACTGAATTTAATGATACCAATAGTCCCAGTGAGGTTGATAGGGTTGCTGGCAAGAATAAAGCATTAAAAGATCACGTCACTAGTCTGGGAACCACTTTTCTTTTGGTTTTGTTAAGGGGACTGGATACATCTTCCCTGAGAAGCCTCACATGTCAAGGAAATTATATGAAAGGCAAATATATTATTCCTTTGGTACTTGTGGTTTTACATGGCTAACTTCCTGTCTTTACAAACAGGTTGTTCCCCCTAATTGCCATGTGAAAAGGCATGATTAACGCAGGGAAAGTTAATTTATTTTATAATTGAAAGTGCTGTCAAATAAAATGTGCTGTAATAGAGTAAAAGTATTTATTTCTCCATTTAGTAACCCTAGATAACAATAGACTACAAACCAAACTAAGAATGTGGTCTTTGTTGCAGATGTTGCTGTTGTTGCTGTTCTTTTAAACCACATGATACCACTTTGACAGAATTGTTTAAATTTTTCTGTGAAACTTCACTCTTTGCCCTTTCCACAGATTTGCAACCAATGTGATTCCCTGTTTCTAAAGGGATTTGTTTTCATGTATCAGTATCCCCTCTGTTTTCACAGGTGGGAAAAAATGTATTAATTTCACAGGGTTGTTTTTGACCTACAGTAAGAAATGTCTAGTAAAAAGTGGAAATTCAGCACTTAGAAGTTAATTTAATTTGTAGAAATGTAATTGAGCATCCAAGACAGATTTCTATCTGTTAGATGAGTTTTCAGTAGAGGACTTGAGCAACTCTGCACTGCTACCAAGAAGGCTTAACTTTTCTGTTCTTGGCACTACTCAACAAATGGAAAATTGAAAATTTAGAGCTACTTCCTTCATGCAAGAATTGCATCCCATTAAGTCTCTTTTCAGGCTGTTTCATGTAGAATATGGGTTGTGTTTTATGGAGAAGCATTTAGAATTCCACAGCAGGTCAGACTGTAATTGCAAGTTTAGTAAAGAGCTTTTCAGTTAAAGAGGAACTGTTACTTACACATGAATAAGAGCTGAATCTTGGGGCAGAGCCCTTTTCTCTCAGGAATTCATGTGTATTTCTTGGACACTCCTGTTAAGAGTGATAGACCTACAGATAATCCAAGCAGAGTAATGCAGACTGATTTTCCATCTGAGAAATACTGAACCCACACACCTAGAGAAGACTAGTGCACATGCAGAATAGTACCTTAAAACTGAAACTCAAATGTTTGACAGGTGGTAAATTTTAAGTTCCTCTGTTTAGGATTATTTCCTAAAAAAAAAAGTCTCTAATACCATAAAACTGAAATCTGTTTTATCTGGTTTTGGCACATTCAGTTGTAGCTTCTTGGCGTCAACACATTCCAAATTCCAATATTACTGCTTTATTTTCATAATACACCTGGAATCCCCTGTATTCATTAGAACAGGAAGCATGTATTCCTCATGCCCAATGAATGTTGGCGAACTGGAAATTATTGGTTTCCTCCATGTGTTTATGAGAGGATGTTGTGGTGAGAGTGCTTAGCTACTGGGTCTGAAAGTGTACCTGTGCCCTTGCTGAACAACAGTTGTTTGACTCTCAACATGAAGAGCTAAGACCACAGTGTAGAAGGACTCACTATTTTTAACGTGCATTTAATAAATTACATATTATTGGACTTCCACTGTATCTGTCTTACAGCAACTACCCTTTTTTGATTACCTTTTTTTTTGTCAGTATCTGTGAATATTTTCAAAATGCATTATTTTTAGGTTTTTATTTTCAGTCTGTTCTTTCAATCAGTGATAGGTGCTTGGAATGCTTTCTGACATACCTACCTTTCTTTTATAAGCAAAGTTAGCCTGCCAGGATCTGTGCCATTTCAAAGTTTATGAAAATTTTCACTTATGGTTGAAGAATAATGTAATACTTGATAATTTACCACTGACTATTTCCAGTGAAAAACTAGTATTTTACAGTAAATGTCTGGATCGGAGTATTTTGATGAAATTGAGGTTTGGGGAGCAAAGAAAAGGGTTACGAATATTTTGAAATTAATTTTGTTTACTTTGAATTTACATTTAATTGTGAGCATTATGACTTTGACATAGCAATCCTATACTAAAGAGATTTGTGTGTGGACTCAGTGCCTGCGCATCTTAATAATTTTTAATAAACTTTCTTTTGTAATAGCTAATAGCTTCAGAAAAATATATTCTGTTTGTAAATGTTTGGATGCTTGAGAAAGGCTGTAAATGTTACTGTTCCATTTCAGCAATGTTTCAGAGTGATATTTACTAGAAATCTCAAGTTAATTTTACCATTGAAAGCTCTTGATGCAGAGGAATAATGATAATGTGAAAAAAAATTTTACCCAGGGTTACACAGCAGTTCATTAGAAAGGCTTGGAGCAGAATCCAGAGTGCCTGACCATTATTTCAGTCTGTTACCCATTTTCCTCTACCACCTGCTTTCAGTATTTGGTAGATTGCTGCTTAAAAATAAAGTAAAAATATGTGGTTTAACACTTGAAGTCTATTTTTCATATATCAGAATATATATGTGTGCATTAAGTCATTACCAAGGATCTTTTTTGTTTTTAATTTTAATTTTGCTTTATGTTTTACTTCGTTTCATGTCTATTCAATTTTATTTATTCCATGTTTTCTTTTTGTTTTGTTTTTGTTTTTAGTTGTTTCTGGTAAGTTGAAATTTTATTGGCCATCCTCTAGTCATCGTGTCACTGTGACGGGACCTTCTCCTCCCCTTCCCATCCATCCCCTTCCATGTCCTCCAACCAGTCAGCTCCCATCTTTTCCTTGTTATTGACAAGACACATCGAACAGAATAAATTCTGCATGAACTGTGGGTAACTTAATGGCAAAGAGAAAGGTAACGGGTTGCAAACTTTCTGTCTGTTTTTGTGTGATGTAATGAGTCAAATTCTAATGTCTTCTTTCTGCAGTGGCTGCATTAGTTGAACTTCAAAGTGCGCTGTAAAAAATTATGTTTGGTTTAAAGGTCTCAAGGTTAAAAGTTGTTCTTTCCTTACATGGGTTATTATTCTGGCATCTTTTACAGTCATATCATTACATACCACACATATATGTGACCCAAAGTGTGAAATCAAACTGGCATTAAAAAAAAGAGACAGTGAAAATGCTTCCAGTACAGTTAACATTGAATGGAATTTAATAACAGTTTCACTTAAACCTGTTTCAATTCTTCTGACGTTGAACCTAGTAAGACTTTCATTGTTTACCTTAATGGCAATTGATTTATAATAATACACTTATAGGTAATATGCATATATATAATATCCATAGAAAATACATACTTAGCATAATATCTAGAGAAATATGTGCCTATTTACATTTTATATGTTGTACCTTGATCGCCTGTAAGACTGAATTCCCCCTTGTTTTTTGTGTTCAGTAATCCCTGAACAGTCATCTTTAGGTTCTATAGTCACAGCCATTCAGCTATTTCTCCAGAGGTCAGAAAAATTTTAATCTCTTTTTAGCTGTATGTGTCCTCAAGTTCAACAAAATGTGAAACCTTATAAATCCGCTGCACTAGCACAGGATTTGGAAACCCTCAGCCCCATTTTGTGTGACATTGTGTCACAGTCTAATACAGAACCAACCAAGCCCTAAATTTAACTAGATGCTAAATTTATTCTTGTTACTAGAATCTAAGAGAAGAACAAAGGTGCTTCACCCTCATCTGCATTTTCCCCATCATACCTTACAAACCCTGTGGCAAACCCGCAACCGGTTCACCCTCTGTTCTAAATGAAAAGTGCTGTCATGTCAAAGTCTTCCCACATCCTCTTCCAAGGTCCTGCTTGAACATTTCAGAGCTAAATGTTTTGAAGTCTGCTAATTACCATAGGTCAATCTTACCTCACTTGGCATAGTTTCTTATCTAAGGAAATGCTAGGGAAGGTAGCATTTGCATCCAAATGTACATAATACTATGTTATGCCTTAAAAAGTCCTCTGAAAAATGGAGGGTAATAGGAAGAGTATATTCTAATGTGAGCTCACTGGAGAGCAGAAGCACAAGGCATAGGGAACAGATAACTGCAAGTCTTGGCCCACAGGAACACTGAAAGTGATTTTTTTAGGAAGGACTTGAGTGTTAGTGCTGCATTTATTCTAGGTAAAGACACAATAGCTCTATATTTATAAAACACATTATTACAAAGCATATCTTTGAATTACATATAGTACACTGTTTGTAATGAAAAATCTTGTAAATACACAAATGCTTGAAAGGGAACAAAAGCAAACATCAAAAAACATTTGAATCAGATACAAAACATCCCCTTTATTCTCAATCCAAAGAAGGACTATATATTTCATTATTTTATATTTTATTATTAGTTTTGGGGAGATGGTCAGAAGAAATTGGAAATGAATAAATAAAGGCACTTTCCTTTTAATACGCATTTTTAAGAAGTAATAGTTAACAGCCTATAAAACACACTAGGGTTTTTTTCCTGTGCTAGCACCACCAAGATATCTAATGCTGTCATCTATCCTGATTTGTTTCTTTTAATGTGACTGACATGATTTTTCGACATTCCATTTGCTACTGGAGGAAGGGGTTGTTGAAGTCTGTATAAATCAAACAGTTTGGACAATGCTGGCAGTATTTATCATGTTAGGCTGAGCAGATGTTTCAAATTGGCCTTCATTTGCATATATATTTTGTTTGAACATGCTCTTGCCTATGTAAATGAGGAAGACATTTAGCTCTGCTGTTCCTTTAAATTCATTCCTCTTCAGTGTTTGAACTGAAGATTTTAAGTGGTTATAATTTGTTGAATGGTATTTCTTGGGCTTTTGACTTCAAGTTTTTTTGAAACCATGACTACATCAAAAATCTCTTATATAAGCATTTAGGGACTTTTTCTCTCCTCAGCTTTCCTAAATCAGAGATGACGAGTTTTGTGCATGTAAGCCTGATTTAGTAGTTACTCAACAGTGTTTTTTGCAGCCCTTAACAAAGTATGTCCTCTGGGCCAGTTGTCCCCTATTCTGACTTGGAGTCCTATTGGCCCTTTAAAAACCAAATTGTAACAGATTTGTTTGTATTGGTGACTGTTGCTCTGCATTAAGTTGATGGGACTTATTTCCTTGTCCACACAGTCAGGAGTAAAACCACATGTTGTACAGTCAGAGTTTTAGTTGTGAGGTCCAGACACTAAAAAATTTATCCGAGTGATGCCAATGCTGTTAGAGACTGATGTGTCTTTGTGCTGCCTCTCCTTGGTAAAGAAACTTAACTGTTTTGGTTTACACCACTTCAAGTCAGTAGGCAAATTGTTCTTTTGAATTGGCTGATAGCAGTGTTATTTATTTCCTTTTTTTACCATGTTTTCCTTTCAGAGCCTCCACAGTTTGTTGTAAAGCCTCGAGATCAGGTAGCTGCACTGGGGAGAACGGTGACTTTCCAGTGTGAAGCAACTGGAAACCCTCAGCCAGCCATCTTTTGGAGGAGAGAGGGAAGTCAGGTAAAACAGCCTTTCCCTCTTTTCTTCCCGGCAGTTTCTTTAGGAGATGATTTTACCTGAGAGAAGAATATTTTAATTGTTCTTTTGTGGAAAGCAGGTTTAGAGCTTGGGAGTTGCTGGATATTTATTTTTGTAAGTCATGCTTGCTATGTGATGTCTGCCTTATTAGGAAAGATACCTATTTTGCTGTTTTCTCCATGAGTATGAAATCTATGACAATCAGCTAGAAACGTTCCATGTTTCACTGCTATGATAATCTATTTCATCTAATAGGGAGAACTTTTAAGAGATGGAAATGACTTACACTGGAATTTGTTTGAACCCCCAAACACACCCAGGTTTTCAGAAAGTTTTCTTCTGGGTATATAGTGCAGCTGTTAGTTTGCCATGTGTTTTTGAGACTCTGGAAAATGAAACCATTTGCTGTATTGATCTGCATCACTGCGTGGGTAGGAGTCTAGTTATGGGCTGAGGAAATCTACTTTCCCACTCCATTAGTTGACTGACGGACCATACCTGAATAGGTCACTTTTTCTCCCGGGTTCCTTATTTGAATGGGAGAGAAAATCATTTCCAGCTTCTTTGTAAAGGATCTTGAAAGCCAGTGGGTGAAACACAATATAACACAGCAAGAGAATCACGGTTTTCTTTCAGAGTCATCTTCTGAAGGAGGGATGTGACACAAAGTATTCTTTATTGGATGGAAAGAAGGAATATGGGATTCTGGTTTTCCTGTGAATGAAGGAATGAATGGTGCAATAGCATATGACAGGGCTCTTTGTGTTAGAAAACAATAGGCCAGAGAAATTGAGAACACTTAGAGATTGGCTTCTTTACTCCATTTGCAACATTTCTGTCCGAGCACCTATATACAGCTAGACTGCTAACCAAGTTCGGATGATAATCTTCAATGGTATAAGTATACTAGAATATTATGCTTGTATTTTTGAATTACTGGGAATTTATTTATTTATTTCTTTATTTATGGGACCAATTGTTATCTAGAACTTCATTTTATTTTGGCTCATTTTTTACTCTGCTGAGGGGTCACCACTTGTGATGATTGAGAGAACTGAAAGAGGAGATCAGCGAATAGAGTTTGCTAATACTGAAGTAGAGGTTGTTTTGTCCCATTCCTTTAGATGATTTTTGGAAATGCAAAACGTAGATAAATAAGAAAGAGATAAAAAATAGCCTCTGTTACCTTAAAGTATTCTTATTCACAAGTTTTTCAGCCAGAGGTAGGAATTTGGAATAAATATTTGTTGTAAAGGACTTGTATTATTTTGATTGCAGTTTTGATTTTTAACCATTGTTACATACTACGTACTCCATACAAAAGCTCTCTAAATAGGCGGACTTAATTCTGTATTATAAGACTTTTCATAAAACGAACACCATGATTAGCAAGAGCTAAAGAGCATCAGTTAGAGCCTGATGCCAGTAATGTCAGGGTTGTGGGTTCAGTCCTCACAGGAACCATTCACTTGAGTTAATCTTGGTGATCTGATCTTTGTGGGTCCTTTCCAACTCAGAGTATTCTGTGAAATAATCTCAGTATCTCTTGTTTTAAAACTGCTCCATTCTTAGGAAGGCAAAAGTTAAGACACCAGTAAGTGAACCAATGTCTGCATTTAAATGGAAAAAATTGAATGCCCTGGGGCAAGTTCTAAAAAAGAACATTAAAACAAATTACTGAGGTTCACCACAGTTGCTTGCACCATTATGGTATCTGTACATATCACATCTTCAGTAGCGTCTGTTAAACTTTGTGCAGTCTGACATTAACCATAGAGGCTGTTAGAACATTCCCAGAAATCTTACACAACTATATGTGCATATCTGCACCTATTTTATCACAAAAGATCCCATAGAAGCTATCCACAGTGTGGTATAGACATGCTTAAGACATGAAGAGCGGAATGTTTTCTGTATAATGTAAAAAAAAATTGTTTAGAAATATTAAAGTAGAGATTACTGATGTTTGAATTTATTTAACCCTTTTTCCTCCCACTTTCTTTCCTGTGCATTTTGTAGAATCTCCTTTTCTCATACCAACCCCCTCAGTCTTCCAGTAGATTTTCAGTTTCCCAGACAGGAGACCTCACTATCACCAATGTCCAGAGATCTGATGTTGGGTACTACATCTGCCAGACTTTAAATGTTGCAGGAAGTATCATAACAAAAGCCTACTTGGAAGTTACAGACGGTAATCACAGATTCATTTTATCATTTCCAAGTTTTTGTTTTCATTTGAAGACAGCAGTGGAGTGATGTGA